>CAWUFW010000456.1:3432500-3908730 GCA_963921515.1 Calotriton arnoldi
GCACAGAATGGAGTGGGAATAGTAAATGTTACCCCTCCGAAGTCCAATGCTTTCCCTACTGTTGCACAGAATGGAGTGGGAATAGTAAATGTTACCCCTCCGAAGTCCAATGCTTTCCCTACTGTTGCACAGAATGGAGTGGGAATAGTAAATGTTACCCCTCCGAAGTCCAATGCTTTCCCTACTGTTGCACAGAATGGAGTGGGAATAGTAAATGTTACCCCTCCGAAGTCCAATGCTTTTCTTACTGTTGCACAGAATGGAGTGGGAATAGTAAATGTTACCCCTCCGAAGTCCAATGCTTTCCCTACTGTTGCACAGAATGGAGTGGGAATAGTAAATGTTACCCCTCCGAAGTCCAATGCTTTCCCTACTGTTGCACAGAATGGAGTGGGAATAGTAAATGTTACCCCTCCGAAGTCCAATGCTTTCCCTACTGTTGCACAGAATGGAGTGGGAATAGTAAATGTTACCCCTCCGAAGTCCAATGCTTTCCCTACTGTTGCACAGAATGGAGTGGGAATAGTAAATGTTACCCCTCCGAAGTCCAATGCTTTCCCTACTGTTGCACAGAATGGAGTGAGAATAGTAAATGTTACCCCTCCGAAGTCCAATGCTTTTCTTACTGTTGCACAGAATGGAGTGGGAATAGTAAATGTTACCCCTCCGAAGTCCAATGCTTTTCTTACTGTTGCACAGAATGGAGTGGGAATAGTAAATGTTACCCCTCCGAAGTCCAATGCTTTCCCTACTGTTGCACAGAATGGAGTGGGAATAGTAAATGTTACCCCTCCGAAGTCCAATGCTTTCCTTACTGTTGCACAGAATGGAGTGGGAATAGTAAATGTTACCCCTCCGAAGTCCAATGCTTTTCTTACTGTTGCACAGAATGGAGTGGGAATAGTAAATGTTACCCCTCCGAAGTCCAATGCTTTCCCTACTGTTGCACAGAATGGAGTGAGAATAGTAAATGTTACCCCTCCGAAGTCCAATGCTTTCCCTACTATTGTACAGACTGGAGTGAGAATAGTAAATGTTACCCCTCCGAAGTCCAATGCTTTCCCTACTGTTGCACAGAATGGAGTGGGAATAGTAAATGTTACCCCTCCGAAGTCCAATGCTTTCCCTACTGTTGCACAGAATGGAGTGGGAATAGTAAATGTTACCCCTCCGAAGTCCAATGCTTTCCCTACTGTTGCACAGAATGGAGTGGGAATAGTAAATGTTACCCCTCCGAAGTCCAATGCTTTCCTTACTGTTGCACAGAATGGAGTGGGAATAGTAAATGTTACCCCTCCGAAGTCCAATGCTTTCCCTACTGTTGCACAGAATGGAGTGGGAATAGTAAATGTTAACCCTCCGAAGTCCAATGCTTTCCCTACTGTTGCACAGAATGGAGTGGGAATAGTAAATGTTACCCCTCCGAAGTCCAATGCTTTCCCTACTGTTGCACAGAATGGAGTGGGAATAGTAAATGTTACCCCTCCGAAGTCCAATGCTTTCCCTACTGTTGCACAGAATGGAGTGGGAATAGTAAATGTTACCCCTCCGAAGTCCAATGCTTTCCCTACTGTTGCACAGACTGGAGTGGGAATAGTAAATGTTACCCCTCCGAAGTCCAATGCTTTCACTACTGTTGCACAGAATGGAGTGGGAATAGTAAATGTTACCCCTCCGAAGTCCAATGCTTTCCCTACTGTTGCACAGAATGGAGTGGGAATAGTAAATGTTACCCCTCCGAAGTCCAATGCTTTCCCTACTGTTGCACAGAATGGAGTGGGAATAGTAAATGTTACCCCTCCGAAGTCCAATGCTTTCCCTACTGTTGCACAGAATGGAGTGGGAATAGTAAATGTTACCCCTCCGAAGTCCAATGCTTTCCCTACTGTTGCACAGAATGGAGTGGGAATAGTAAATGTTACCCCTCCGAAGTCCAATGCTTTCCTTACTGTTGCACAGAATGGAGCGGGAATAGTAAATGTTACCCCTCCGAAGTCCAATGCTTTCACTACTGTTGCACAGAATGGAGCGGGAATAGTAAATGTTACCCCTCCGAAGTCCAATGCTTTTCTTACTGTTGCACAGAATGGAGTGGGAATAGTAAATGTTACCCCTCCGAAGTCCAATGCTTTCCCTACTGTTGCACAGAATGGAGTGAGAATAGTAAATGTTACCCCTCCGAAGTCCAATGCTTTCCCTACTGTTGCACAGAATGGAGTGGGAATAGTAAATGTTACCCCTCCGAAGTCCAATGCTTTTCCTACTGTTGCACAGAATGGAGTGGGAATAGTAAATGTTACCCCTCCGAAGTCCAATGCTTTCACTACTGTTGCACAGAATGGAGTGGGAATAGTAAATGTTACCCCTCCGAAGTCCAATGCTTTCCCTACTGTTGCACAGAATGGAGTGGGAATAGTAAATGTTACCCCTCCGAAGTCCAATGCTTTCCTTACTGTTGCACAGAATGGAGTGGGAATAGTAAATGTTACCCCTCCGAAGTCCAATGCTTTCCCTACTGTTGCACAGAATGGAGTGGGAATAGTAAATGTTACCCCTCCGAAGTCCAATGCTTTTCCTACTGTTGCACAGAATGGAGTGGGAATAGTAAATGTTACCCCTCCGAAGTCCAATGCTTTCCCTACTGTTGCACAGAATGGAGTGGGAATAGTAAATGTTACCCCTCCGAAGTCCAATGCTTTTCTTACTGTTGCACAGAATGGAGTGGGAATAGTAAATGTTACCCCTCCGAAGTCCAATGCTTTCCCTACTGTTGCACAGAATGGAGTGGGAATAGTAAATGTTACCCCTCCGAAGTCCAATGCTTTTCTTACTGTTGCACAGAATGGAGTGGGAATAGTAAATGTTACCCCTCCGAAGTCCAATGCTTTCCCTACTGTTGCACAGAATGGAGTGGGAATAGTAAATGTTACCCCTCCGAAGTCCAATGCTTTCCTTACTGTTGCACAGAATGGAGTGGGAATAGTAAATGTTACCCCTCCGAAGTCCAATGCTTTCCCTACTGTTGCACAGAATGGAGTGGGAATAGTAAATGTTACCCCTCCGAAGTCCAATGCTTTCCCTACTGTTGCACAGAATGGAGTGGGAATAGTAAATGTTACCCCTCCGAAGTCCAATGCTTTCCCTACTGTTGCACAGAATGGAGTGGGAATAGTAAATGTTACCCCTCCGAAGTCCAATGCTTTCCCTACTGTTGCACAGAATGGAGTGGGAATAGTAAATGTTACCCCTCCGAAGTCCAATGCTTTCCCTACTGTTGCACAGAATGGAGTGGGAATAGTAAATGTTACCCCTCCGAAGTCCAATGCTTTCCCTACTGTTGCACAGAATGGAGTGAGAATAGTAAATGTTACCCCTCCGAAGTCCAATGCTTTCCCTACTGTTGCACAGAATGGAGTGGGAATAGTAAATGTTACCCCTCCGAAGTCCAATGCTTTCCCTACTGTTGCACAGAATGGAGTGGGAATAGTAAATGTTACCCCTCCGAAGTCCAATGCTTTCCCTACTGTTGCACAGAATGGAGTGGGAATAGTAAATGTTACCCCTCCGAAGTCCAATGCTTTCCCTACTGTTGCACAGAATGGAGTGGGAATAGTAAATGTTACCCCTCCGAAGTCCAATGCTTTCCCTACTGTTGCACAGAATGGAGTGGGAATAGTAAATGTTACCCCTCCGAAGTCCAATGCTTTTCCTACTGTTGCACAGAATGGAGTGAGAATAGTAAATGTTACCCCTCCGAAGTCCAATGCTTTCCCTACTGTTGCACAGAATGGAGTGGGAATAGTAAATGTTACCCCTCCGAAGTCCAATGCTTTCCCTACTGTTGCACAGAATGGAGTGGGAATAGTAAATGTTACCCCTCCGAAGTCCAATGCTTTTCCTACTGTTGCACAGAATGGAGTGGGAATAGTAAATGTTACCCCTCCGAAGTCCAATGCTTTCCCTACTGTTGCACAGAATGGAGTGGGAATAGTAAATGTTACCCCTCCGAAGTCCAATGCTTTCCCTACTGTTGCACAGAATGGAGTGAGAATAGTAAATGTTACCCCTCCGAAGTCCAATGCTTTCCCTACTGTTGCACAGAATGGAGTGGGAATAGTAAATGTTACCCCTCCGAAGTCCAATGCTTTCCCTACTGTTGCACAGAATGGAGTGGGAATAGTAAATGTTACCCCTCCGAAGTCCAATGCTTTCCCTACTGTTGCACAGAATGGAGTGGGAATAGTAAATGTTACCCCTCCGAAGTCCAATGCTTTCCCTACTGTTGCACAGACTGGAGTGGGAATAGTAAATGTTACCCCTCCGAAGTCCAATGCTTTCCCTACTGTTGCACAGAATGGAGTGGGAATAGTAAATGTTACCCCTCCGAAGTCCAATGCTTTCCCTACTGTTGCACAGAATGGAGTGGGAATAGTAAATGTTACCCCTCCGAAGTCCAATGCTTTCCCTACTGTTGCACAGAATGGAGTGGGAATAGTAAATGTTACCCCTCCGAAGTCCAATGCTTTCCCTACTGTTGCACAGAATGGAGTGGGAATAGTAAATGTTACCCCTCCGAAGTCCAATGCTTTCCTTACTGTTGCACAGAATGGAGTGGGAATAGTAAATGTTACCCCTCCGAAGTCCAATGCTTTCCCTACTGTTGCACAGAATGGAGTGGGAATAGTAAATGTTACCCCTCCGAAGTCCAATGCTTTCCCTACTGTTGCACAGAATGGAGTGGGAATAGTAAATGTTACCCCTCCGAAGTCCAATGCTTTCCCTACTGTTGCACAGAATGGAGTGGGAATAGTAAATGTTACCCCTCCGAAGTCCAATGCTTTCCCTACTGTTGCACAGAATGGAGTGGGAATAGTAAATGTTACCCCTCCGAAGTCCAATGCTTTTCCTACTGTTGCACAGAATGGAGTGGGAATAGTAAATGTTACCCCTCCGAAGTCCAATGCTTTCCCTACTGTTGCACAGAATGGAGTGGGAATAGTAAATGTTACCCCTCCGAAGTCCAATGCTTTCCCTACTGTTGCACAGAATGGAGTGAGAATAGTAAATGTTACCCCTCCGAAGTCCAATGCTTTCCCTACTGTTGCACAGAATGGAGTGGGAATAGTAAATGTTACCCCTCCGAAGTCCAATGCTTTCCCTACTGTTGCACAGAATGGAGTGGGAATAGTAAATGTTACCCCTCCGAAGTCCAATGCTTTCCCTACTGTTGCACAGAATGGAGTGGGAATAGTAAATGTTACCCCTCCGAAGTCCAATGCTTTCCCTACTGTTGCACAGAATGGAGTGGGAATAGTAAATGTTACCCCTCCGAAGTCCAATGCTTTCCCTACTGTTGCACAGAATGGAGTGGGAATAGTAAATGTTACCCCTCCGAAGTCCAATGCTTTCCCTACTGTTGCACAGAATGGAGTGGGAATAGTAAATGTTACCCCTCCGAAGTCCAATGCTTTCCCTACTGTTGCACAGAATGGAGTGAGAATAGTAAATGTTACCCCTCCGAAGTCCAATGCTTTCCCTACTGTTGCACAGAATGGAGTGGGAATAGTAAATGTTACCCCTCCGAAGTCCAATGCTTTCCCTACTGTTGCACAGAATGGAGTGAGAATAGTAAATGTTACCCCTCCGAAGTCCAATGCTTTCCCTACTGTTGCACAGAATGGAGTGGGAATAGTAAATGTTACCCCTCCGAAGTCCAATGCTTTCCCTACTGTTGCACAGAATGGAGTGGGAATAGTAAATGTTACCCCTCCGAAGTCCAATGCTTTCCCTACTGTTGCACAGAATGGAGTGGGAATAGTAAATGTTACCCCTCCGAAGTCCAATGCTTTCCCTACTGTTGCACAGAATGGAGTGGGAATAGTAAATGTTACCCCTCCGAAGTCCAATGCTTTCCTTACTGTTGCACAGAATGGAGTGGGAATAGTAAATGTTACCCCTCCGAAGTCCAATGCTTTCCCTACTGTTGCACAGAATGGAGTGGGAATAGTAAATGTTACCCCTCCGAAGTCCAATGCTTTCCCTACTGTTGCACAGAATGGAGTGGGAATAGTAAATGTTACCCCTCCGAAGTCCAATGCTTTCCCTACTGTTGCACAGAATGGAGTGGGAATAGTAAATGTTACCCCTCCGAAGTCCAATGCTTTCCCTACTGTTGCACAGAATGGAGTGGGAATAGTAAATGTTACCCCTCCGAAGTCCAATGCTTTCCCTACTGTTGCACAGAATGGAGTGAGAATAGTAAATGTTACCCCTCCGAAGTCCAATGCTTTCCCTACTGTTGCACAGAATGGAGTGGGAATAGTAAATGTTACCCCTCCGAAGTCCAATGCTTTCCCTACTGTTGCACAGAATGGAGTGGGAATAGTAAATGTTACCCCTCCGAAGTCCAATGCTTTCCCTACTGTTGCACAGAATGGAGTGGGAATAGTAAATGTTACCCCTCCGAAGTCCAATGCTTTCCCTACTGTTGCACAGAATGGAGTGGGAATAGTAAATGTTACCCCTCCGAAGTCCAATGCTTTCCCTACTGTTGCACAGAATGGAGTGGGAATAGTAAATGTTACCCCTCCGAAGTCCAATGCTTTCCCTACTGTTGCACAGAATGGAGTGGGAATAGTAAATGTTACCCCTCCGAAGTCCAATGCTTTCCCTACTGTTGCACAGAATGGAGTGGGAATAGTAAATGTTACCCCTCCGAAGTCCAATGCTTTCCCTACTGTTGCACAGAATGGAGTGGGAATAGTAAATGTTACCCCTCCGAAGTCCAATGCTTTCCCTACTGTTGCACAGAATGGAGTGGGAATAGTAAATGTTACCCCTCCGAAGTCCAATGCTTTCCCTACTGTTGCACAGAATGGAGTGGGAATAGTAAATGTTACCCCTCCGAAGTCCAATGCTTTCCCTACTGTTGCACAGAATGGAGTGGGAATAGTAAATGTTACCCCTCCGAAGTCCAATGCTTTCCCTACTGTTGCACAGAATGGAGTGAGAATAGTAAATGTTACCCCTCCGAAGTCCAATGCTTTCCCTACTGTTGCACAGAATGGAGTGGGAATAGTAAATGTTACCCCTCCGAAGTCCAATGCTTTCCTTACTGTTGCACAGAATGGAGTGGGAATAGTAAATGTTACCCTCCGAAGTCCAATGCTTTCCCTACTGTTGCACAGAATGGAGTGGGAATAGTAAATGTTACCCCTCCGAAGTCCAATGCTTTTCCTACTGTTGCACAGAATGGAGTGGGAATAGTAAATGTTACCCCTCCGAAGTCCAATGCTTTCCTTACTGTTGCACAGAATGGAGTGGGAATAGTAAATGTTACCCTCCGAAGTCCAATGCTTTCCCTACTGTTGCACAGAATGGAGTGGGAATAGTAAATGTTACCCCTCCGAAGTCCAATGCTTTCCCTACTGTTGCACAGAATGGAGTGGGAATAGTAAATGTTACCCCTCCGAAGTCCAATGCTTTCCCTACTGTTGCACAGAATGGAGTGGGAATAGTAAATGTTACCCCTCCGAAGTCCAATGCTTTCCCTACTGTTGCACAGAATGGAGTGGGAATAGTAAATGTTACCCCTCCGAAGTCCAATGCTTTCCCTACTGTTGCACAGAATGGAGTGGGAATAGTAAATGTTACCCCTCCGAAGTCCAATGCTTTCTTTACTGTTATATAGACTGGAGTGGGAATAGTAAATCTTCCCCCCTCCGAAGTCCAATGCTTTCTCTACTGTTGCACAGAATGGAGTGGGAATAGTAAATGTTACCCTCCGAAGTCCAATGCTTTCCTTACTGTTGCACAGAATGGAGTGGGAATAGTAAATGTTACCCCTCCGAAGTCCAATGCTTTCCCTACTGTTGCACAGAATGGAGTGGGAATAGTAAATGTTACCCCTCCGAAGTCCAATGCTTTCCCTACTGTTGCACAGAATGGAGTGGGAATAGTAAATGTTACCCCTCCGAAGTCCAATGCTTTCCCTACTGTTGCACAGAATGGAGTGGGAATAGTAAATGTTACCCCTCCGAAGTCCAATGCTTTTCCTACTGTTGCACAGAATGGAGTGGGAATAGTAAATGTTACCCCTCCGAAGTCCAATGCTTTCCCTACTGTTGCACAGACTGGAGTGAGAATAGTAAATCTTACCCCTCTGAAGTCACAATGCTTCCTGTACTGTTGCACAGACTGGAGTGGGAATAGTAAATGTTACCCCTCCGAAGTCCAATGCTTTCCCTACTGTTGCACAGAATGGAGTGGGAATAGTAAATGTTACCCCTCCGAAGTCCAATGCTTTCCCTACTGTTGCACAGAATGGAGTGGGAATAGTAAATGTTACCCCTCCGAAGTCCAATGCTTTCCCTACTGTTGCACAGAATGGAGTGGGAATAGTAAATGTTACCCCTCCGAAGTCCAATGCTTTCCCTACTGTTGCACAGAATGGAGTGGGAATAGTAAATGTTACCCCTCCGAAGTCCAATGCTTTCCCTACTGTTGCACAGAATGGAGTGGGAATAGTAAATGTTACCCCTCCGAAGTCCAATGCTTTCCCTACTGTTGCACAGAATGGAGTGGGAATAGTAAATGTTACCCCTCCGAAGTCCAATGCTTTCCCTACTGTTGCACAGAATGGAGTGAGAATAGTAAATGTTACCCCTCCGAAGTCCAATGCTTTCCCTACTGTTGCACAGAATGGAGTGGGAATAGTAAATGTTACCCCTCCGAAGTCCAATGCTTTCCCTACTGTTGCACAGAATGGAGTGGGAATAGTAAATGTTACCCCTCCGAAGTCCAATGCTTTCCCTACTGTTGCACAGAATGGAGTGAGAATAGTAAATGTTACCCCTCCGAAGTCCAATGCTTTCCCTACTGTTGCACAGAATGGAGTGGGAATAGTAAATGTTACCCCTCCGAAGTCCAATGCTTTCCCTACTGTTGCACAGAATGGAGTGGGAATAGTAAATGTTACCCCTCCGAAGTCCAATGCTTTCCCTACTGTTGCACAGAATGGAGTGAGAATAGTAAATGTTACCCCTCCGAAGTCCAATGCTTTCCCTACTGTTGCACAGAATGGAGTGGGAATAGTAAATGTTACCCCTCCGAAGTCCAATGCTTTCCCTACTGTTGCACAGAATGGAGTGGGAATAGTAAATGTTACCCCTCCGAAGTCCAATGCTTTCCCTACTGTTGCACAGAATGGAGTGGGAATAGTAAATGTTACCCCTCCGAAGTCCAATGCTTTCCCTACTGTTGCACAGAATGGAGTGGGAATAGTAAATGTTACCCCTCCGAAGTCCAATGCTTTCCCTACTGTTGCACAGAATGGAGTGGGAATAGTAAATGTTACCCCTCCGAAGTCCAATGCTTTCCCTACTGTTGCACAGAATGGAGTGAGAATAGTAAATGTTACCCCTCCGAAGTCCAATGCTTTCCCTACTGTTGCACAGAATGGAGTGGGAATAGTAAATGTTACCCCTCCGAAGTCCAATGCTTTCCCTACTGTTGCACAGAATGGAGTGGGAATAGTAAATGTTACCCCTCCGAAGTCCAATGCTTTCCCTACTGTTGCACAGAATGGAGTGGGAATAGTAAATGTTACCCCTCCGAAGTCCAATGCTTTCCCTACTGTTGCACAGAATGGAGTGGGAATAGTAAATGTTACCCCTCCGAAGTCCAATGCTTTCCCTACTGTTGCACAGAATGGAGTGAGAATAGTAAATGTTACCCCTCCGAAGTCCAATGCTTTCCCTACTGTTGCACAGAATGGAGTGGGAATAGTAAATGTTACCCCTCCGAAGTCCAATGCTTTCCCTACTGTTGCACAGAATGGAGTGAGAATAGTAAATGTTACCCCTCCGAAGTCCAATGCTTTCCCTACTGTTGCACAGAATGGAGTGGGAATAGTAAATGTTACCCCTCCGAAGTCCAATGCTTTCCCTACTGTTGCACAGAATGGAGTGGGAATAGTAAATGTTACCCCTCCGAAGTCCAATGCTTTCCCTACTGTTGCACAGAATGGAGTGGGAATAGTAAATGTTACCCCTCCGAAGTCCAATGCTTTTCCTACTGTTGCACAGAATGGAGTGAGAATAGTAAATGTTACCCCTCCGAAGTCCAATGCTTTCCCTACTGTTGCACAGAATGGAGTGGGAATAGTAAATGTTACCCCTCCGAAGTCCAATGCTTTCCCTACTGTTGCACAGAATGGAGTGGGAATAGTAAATGTTACCCCTCCGAAGTCCAATGCTTTCCCTACTGTTGCACAGAATGGAGTGGGAATAGTAAATGTTACCCCTCCGAAGTCCAATGCTTTCCCTACTGTTGCACAGAATGGAGTGGGAATAGTAAATGTTACCCCTCCGAAGTCCAATGCTTTCCCTACTGTTGCACAGAATGGAGTGGGAATAGTAAATGTTACCCCTCCGAAGTCCAATGCTTTCCCTACTGTTGCACAGAATGGAGTGGGAATAGTAAATGTTACCCCTCCGAAGTCCAATGCTTTCCCTACTGTTGCACAGAATGGAGTGGGAATAGTAAATGTTACCCCTCCGAAGTCCAATGCTTTCCCTACTGTTGCACAGAATGGAGTGGGAATAGTAAATGTTACCCCTCCGAAGTCCAATGCTTTCCCTACTGTTGCACAGAATGGAGTGGGAATAGTAAATGTTACCCCTCCGAAGTCCAATGCTTTCCCTACTGTTGCACAGAATGGAGTGGGAATAGTAAATGTTACCCCTCCGAAGTCCAATGCTTTCCCTACTGTTGCACAGAATGGAGTGGGAATAGTAAATGTTACCCCTCCGAAGTCCAATGCTTTCCCTACTGTTGCACAGAATGGAGTGGGAATAGTAAATGTTACCCCTCCGAAGTCCAATGCTTTCCCTACTGTTGCACAGAATGGAGTGGGAATAGTAAATGTTACCCCTCCGAAGTCCAATGCTTTCCCTACTGTTGCACAGAATGGAGTGGGAATAGTAAATGTTACCCCTCCGAAGTCCAATGCTTTCCCTACTGTTGCACAGAATGGAGTGGGAATAGTAAATGTTACCCCTCCGAAGTCCAATGCTTTCCCTACTGTTGCACAGAATGGAGTGGGAATAGTAAATGTTACCCCTCCGAAGTCCAATGCTTTCCCTACTGTTGCACAGAATGGAGTGGGAATAGTAAATGTTACCCCTCCGAAGTCCAATGCTTTCCCTACTGTTGCACAGAATGGAGTGGGAATAGTAAATGTTACCCCTCCGAAGTCCAATGCTTTCCCTACTGTTGCACAGAATGGAGTGGGAATAGTAAATGTTACCCTCCGAAGTCCAATGCTTTCCCTACTGTTGCACAGAATGGAGTGGGAATAGTAAATGTTACCCCTCCGAAGTCCAATGCTTTCCCTACTGTTGCACAGAATGGAGTGGGAATAGTAAATGTTACCCCTCCGAAGTCCAATGCTTTCCCTACTGTTGCACAGAATGGAGTGGGAATAGTAAATGTTACCCCTCCGAAGTCCAATGCTTTCCCTACTGTTGCACAGAATGGAGTGGGAATAGTAAATGTTACCCCTCCGAAGTCCAATGCTTTCCCTACTGTTGCACAGAATGGAGTGGGAATAGTAAATGTTACCCCTCCGAAGTCCAATGCTTTCCCTACTGTTGCACAGAATGGAGTGGGAATAGTAAATGTTACCCCTCCGAAGTCCAATGCTTTCCCTACTGTTGCACAGAATGGAGTGGGAATAGTAAATGTTACCCCTCCGAAGTCCAATGCTTTCCCTACTGTTGCACAGAATGGAGTGGGAATAGTAAATGTTACCCCTCCGAAGTCCAATGCTTTCCCTACTGTTGCACAGAATGGAGTGGGAATAGTAAATGTTACCCCTCCGAAGTCCAATGCTTTCCCTACTGTTGCACAGAATGGAGTGGGAATAGTAAATGTTACCCCTCCGAAGTCCAATGCTTTCCCTACTGTTGCACAGAATGGAGTGGGAATAGTAAATGTTACCCCTCCGAAGTCCAATGCTTTCCCTACTGTTGCACAGAATGGAGTGGGAATAGTAAATGTTACCCCTCCGAAGTCCAATGCTTTCCCTACTGTTGCACAGAATGGAGTGGGAATAGTAAATGTTACCCCTCCGAAGTCCAATGCTTTCCCTACTGTTGCACAGAATGGAGTGGGAATAGTAAATGTTACCCCTCCGAAGTCCAATGCTTTCCCTACTGTTGCACAGAATGGAGTGGGAATAGTAAATGTTACCCCTCCGAAGTCCAATGCTTTCCCTACTGTTGCACAGAATGGAGTGGGAATAGTAAATGTTACCCCTCCGAAGTCCAATGCTTTCCCTACTGTTGCACAGAATGGAGTGGGAATAGTAAATGTTACCCCTCCGAAGTCCAATGCTTTCCCTACTGTTGCACAGAATGGAGTGGGAATAGTAAATGTTACCCCTCCGAAGTCCAATGCTTTTCCTACTGTTGCACAGAATGGAGTGGGAATAGTAAATGTTACCCCTCCGAAGTCCAATGCTTTCCCTACTGTTGCACAGAATGGAGTGGGAATAGTAAATGTTACCCCTCCGAAGTCCAATGCTTTCCCTACTGTTGCACAGAATGGAGTGGGAATAGTAAATGTTACCCCTCCGAAGTCCAATGCTTTCCCTACTGTTGCACAGAATGGAGTGGGAATAGTAAATGTTACCCCTCCGAAGTCCAATGCTTTCCCTACTGTTGCACAGAATGGAGTGGGAATAGTAAATGTTACCCCTCCGAAGTCCAATGCTTTCCCTACTGTTGCACAGAATGGAGTGGGAATAGTAAATGTTACCCTCCGAAGTCCAATGCTTTCCCTACTGTTGCACAGAATGGAGTGGGAATAGTAAATGTTACCCCTCCGAAGTCCAATGCTTTCCCTACTGTTGCACAGAATGGAGTGGGAATAGTAAATGTTACCCCTCCGAAGTCCAATGCTTTCCCTACTGTTGCACAGAATGGAGTGGGAATAGTAAATGTTACCCCTCCGAAGTCCAATGCTTTCCCTACTGTTGCACAGAATGGAGTGGGAATAGTAAATGTTACCCCTCCGAAGTCCAATGCTTTCCCTACTGTTGCACAGAATGGAGTGGGAATAGTAAATGTTACCCCTCCGAAGTCCAATGCTTTCCCTACTGTTGCACAGAATGGAGTGGGAATAGTAAATGTTACCCCTCCGAAGTCCAATGCTTTCCCTACTGTTGCACAGAATGGAGTGGGAATAGTAAATGTTACCCCTCCGAAGTCCAATGCTTTCCCTACTGTTGCACAGAATGGAGTGGGAATAGTAAATGTTACCCCTCCGAAGTCCAATGCTTTCCCTACTGTTGCACAGAATGGAGTGGGAATAGTAAATGTTACCCCTCCGAAGTCCAATGCTTTCCCTACTGTTGCACAGAATGGAGTGGGAATAGTAAATGTTACCCCTCCGAAGTCCAATGCTTTCCCTACTGTTGCACAGAATGGAGTGGGAATAGTAAATGTTACCCCTCCGAAGTCCAATGCTTTCCCTACTGTTGCACAGAATGGAGTGGGAATAGTAAATGTTACCCCTCCGAAGTCCAATGCTTTCCCTACTGTTGCACAGAATGGAGTGGGAATAGTAAATGTTACCCCTCCGAAGTCCAATGCTTTCCCTACTGTTGCACAGAATGGAGTGGGAATAGTAAATGTTACCCCTCCGAAGTCCAATGCTTTCCTACTGTTGCACAGAATGGAGTGGGAATAGTAAATGTTACCCCTCCGAAGTCCAATGCTTTCCCTACTGTTGCACAGAATGGAGTGGGAATAGTAAATGTTACCCCTCCGAAGTCCAATGCTTTCCCTACTGTTGCACAGAATGGAGTGGGAATAGTAAATGTTACCCCTCCGAAGTCCAATGCTTTCCCTACTGTTGCACAGAATGGAGTGGGAATAGTAAATGTTACCCCTCCGAAGTCCAATGCTTTCCTTACTGTTGCACAGAATGGAGTGGGAATAGTAAATGTTACCCCTCCGAAGTCCAATGCTTTCCCTACTGTTGCACAGAATGGAGTGGGAATAGTAAATGTTACCCCTCCGAAGTCCAATGCTTTCCCTACTGTTGCACAGAATGGAGTGGGAATAGTAAATGTTACCCCTCCGAAGTCCAATGCTTTCCCTACTGTTGCACAGAATGGAGTGAGAATAGTAAATGTTACCCCTCCGAAGTCCAATGCTTTCCCTACTGTTGCACAGAATGGAGTGGGAATAGTAAATGTTACCCTCCGAAGTCCAATGCTTTCCCTACTGTTGCACAGAATGGAGTGGGAATAGTAAATGTTACCCCTCCGAAGTCCAATGCTTTCCCTACTGTTGCACAGACTGGAGTGGGAATAGTAAATGTTACCCCTCCGAAGTCCAATGCTTTCCCTACTGTTGCACAGAATGGAGTGGGAATAGTAAATGTTACCCCTCCGAAGTCCAATGCTTTTCTTACTGTTGCACAGAATGGAGTGGGAATAGTAAATGTTACCCCTCCGAAGTCCAATGCTTTCCCTACTGTTGCACAGAATGGAGTGGGAATAGTAAATGTTACCCCTCCGAAGTCCAATGCTTTCCCTACTGTTGCACAGAATGGAGTGGGAATAGTAAATGTTACCCCTCCGAAGTCCAATGCTTTCCCTACTGTTGCACAGAATGGAGTGAGAATAGTAAATGTTACCCCTCCGAAGTCCAATGCTTTCCCTACTGTTGCACAGAATGGAGTGGGAATAGTAAATGTTACCCCTCCGAAGTCCAATGCTTTCCCTACTGTTGCACAGAATGGAGTGGGAATAGTAAATGTTACCCCTCCGAAGTCCAATGCTTTCCCTACTGTTGCACAGAATGGAGTGAGAATAGTAAATGTTACCCCTCCGAAGTCCAATGCTTTCCCTACTGTTGCACAGAATGGAGTGGGAATAGTAAATGTTACCCCTCCGAAGTCCAATGCTTTCCCTACTGTTGCACAGAATGGAGTGGGAATAGTAAATGTTACCCCTCCGAAGTCCAATGCTTTCCCTACTGTTGCACAGAATGGAGTGGGAATAGTAAATGTTACCCCTCCGAAGTCCAATGCTTTCCCTACTGTTGCACAGAATGGAGTGGGAATAGTAAATGTTACCCCTCCGAAGTCCAATGCTTTCCCTACTGTTGCACAGAATGGAGTGAGAATAGTAAATGTTACCCCTCCGAAGTCCAATGCTTTCCCTACTGTTGCACAGAATGGAGTGGGAATAGTAAATGTTACCCCTCCGAAGTCCAATGCTTTCCCTACTGTTGCACAGAATGGAGTGAGAATAGTAAATGTTACCCCTCCGAAGTCCAATGCTTTCCCTACTGTTGCACAGAATGGAGTGGGAATAGTAAACTGTTACCCCTCCGAAGTCCAATGCTTTCCCTACTGTTGCACAGAATGGAGTGGGAATAGTAAATGTTACCCCTCCGAAGTCCAATGCTTTCCCTACTGTTGCACAGAATGGAGTGGGAATAGTAAACTGTTACCCCTCCGAAGTCCAATGCTTTCCCTACTGTTGCACAGAATGGAGTGGGAATAGTAAATGTTACCCCTCCGAAGTCCAATGCTTTCCCTACTGTTGCACAGAATGGAGTGGGAATAGTAAATGTTACCCCTCCGAAGTCCAATGCTTTCCCTACTGTTGCACAGAATGGAGTGGGAATAGTAAATGTTACCCCTCCGAAGTCCAATGCTTTTCCTACTGTTGCACAGAATGGAGTGAGAATAGTAAATGTTACCCCTCCGAAGTCCAATGCTTTCCCTACTGTTGCACAGAATGGAGTGGGAATAGTAAATGTTACCCCTCCGAAGTCCAATGCTTTCCCTACTGTTGCACAGAATGGAGTGGGAATAGTAAATGTTACCCCTCCGAAGTCCAATGCTTTCCCTACTGTTGCACAGAATGGAGTGGGAATAGTAAATGTTACCCCTCCGAAGTCCAATGCTTTCCCTACTGTTGCACAGAATGGAGTGGGAATAGTAAATGTTACCCCTCCGAAGTCCAATGCTTTCCCTACTGTTGCACAGAATGGAGTGGGAATAGTAAATGTTACCCCTCCGAAGTCCAATGCTTTCCCTACTGTTGCACAGAATGGAGTGGGAATAGTAAATGTTACCCCTCCGAAGTCCAATGCTTTCCTTACTGTTGCACAGAATGGAGTGAGAATAGTAAATGTTACCCTCCGAAGTCCAATGCTTTCCCTACTGTTGCACAGAATGGAGTGGGAATAGTAAATGTTACCCCTCCGAAGTCCAATGCTTTCCCTACTGTTGCACAGAATGGAGTGGGAATAGTAAATGTTACCCCTCCGAAGTCCAATGCTTTCCCTACTGTTGCACAGAATGGAGTGGGAATAGTAAATGTTACCCCTCCGAAGTCCAATGCTTTCCCTACTGTTGCACAGAATGGAGTGGGAATAGTAAATGTTACCCCTCCGAAGTCCAATGCTTTCCCTACTGTTGCACAGAATGGAGTGGGAATAGTAAATGTTACCCCTCCGAAGTCCAATGCTTTCCCTACTGTTGCACAGAATGGAGTGGGAATAGTAAATGTTACCCCTCCGAAGTCCAATGCTTTCCCTACTGTTGCACAGAATGGAGTGAGAATAGTAAATGTTACCCCTCCGAAGTCCAATGCTTTCCCTACTGTTGCACAGAATGGAGTGGGAATAGTAAACTGTTACCCCTCCGAAGTCCAATGCTTTCCCTACTGTTGCACAGAATGGAGTGAGAATAGTAAATGTTACCCCTCCGAAGTCCAATGCTTTCCCTACTGTTGCACAGAATGGAGTGGGAATAGTAAATGTTACCCCTCCGAAGTCCAATGCTTTCCCTACTGTTGCACAGAATGGAGTGGGAATAGTAAATGTTACCCCTCCGAAGTCCAATGCTTTCCCTACTGTTGCACAGAATGGAGTGGGAATAGTAAATGTTACCCCTCCGAAGTCCAATGCTTTCCCTACTGTTGCACAGACTGGAGTGGGAATAGTAAATGTTACCCCTCCGAAGTCCAATGCTTTCCCTACTGTTGCACAGAATGGAGTGGGAATAGTAAATGTTACCCCTCCGAAGTCCAATGCTTTCCCTACTGTTGCACAGAATGGAGTGGGAATAGTAAATGTTACCCCTCCGAAGTCCAATGCTTTCCCTACTGTTGCACAGAATGGAGTGGGAATAGTAAATGTTACCCCTCCGAAGTCCAATGCTTTCCCTACTGTTGCACAGAATGGAGTGGGAATAGTAAATGTTACCCCTCCGAAGTCCAATGCTTTCCCTACTGTTGCACAGAATGGAGTGGGAATAGTAAATGTTACCCCTCCGAAGTCCAATGCTTTCCCTACTGTTGCACAGAATGGAGTGGGAATAGTAAATGTTACCCCTCCGAAGTCCAATGCTTTCCCTACTGTTGCACAGAATGGAGTGGGAATAGTAAATGTTACCCCTCCGAAGTCCAATGCTTTCCCTACTGTTGCACAGAATGGAGTGGGAATAGTAAATGTTACCCCTCCGAAGTCCAATGCTTTCCCTACTGTTGCACAGAATGGAGTGAGAATAGTAAATGTTACCCCTCCGAAGTCCAATGCTTTCCCTACTGTTGCACAGAATGGAGTGGGAATAGTAAATGTTACCCCTCCGAAGTCCAATGCTTTCCCTACTGTTGCACAGAATGGAGTGAGAATAGTAAATGTTACCCCTCCGAAGTCCAATGCTTTCCCTACTGTTGCACAGAATGGAGTGGGAATAGTAAACTGTTACCCCTCCGAAGTCCAATGCTTTCCTTACTGTTGCACAGAATGGAGTGGGAATAGTAAATGTTACCCCTCCGAAGTCCAATGCTTTCCCTACTGTTGCACAGAATGGAGTGGGAATAGTAAATGTTACCCCTCCGAAGTCCAATGCTTTCCCTACTGTTGCACAGAATGGAGTGGGAATAGTAAATGTTACCCCTCCGAAGTCCAATGCTTTCCCTACTGTTGCACAGAATGGAGTGAGAATAGTAAATGTTACCCCTCCGAAGTCCAATGCTTTCCCTACTGTTGCACAGAATGGAGTGGGAATAGTAAATGTTACCCCTCCGAAGTCCAATGCTTTCCCTACTGTTGCACAGAATGGAGTGGGAATAGTAAATGTTACCCCTCCGAAGTCCAATGCTTTCCCTACTGTTGCACAGAATGGAGTGGGAATAGTAAACTGTTACCCCTCCGAAGTCCAATGCTTTCCCTACTGTTGCACAGAATGGAGTGGGAATAGTAAATGTTACCCCTCCGAAGTCCAATGCTTTCCCTACTGTTGCACAGAATGGAGTGGGAATAGTAAATGTTACCCCTCCGAAGTCCAATGCTTTCCCTACTGTTGCACAGAATGGAGTGGGAATAGTAAATGTTACCCCTCCGAAGTCCAATGCTTTCCCTACTGTTGCACAGAATGGAGTGGGAATAGTAAATGTTACCCCTCCGAAGTCCAATGCTTTCCCTACTGTTGCACAGAATGGAGTGGGAATAGTAAATGTTACCCCTCCGAAGTCCAATGCTTTTCTTACTGTTGCACAGAATGGAGTGAGAATAGTAAATGTTACCCCTCCGAAGTCCAATGCTTTCCCTACTGTTGCACAGAATGGAGTGGGAATAGTAAATGTTACCCCTCCGAAGTCCAATGCTTTCCCTACTGTTGCACAGAATGGAGTGGGAATAGTAAATGTTACCCCTCCGAAGTCCAATGCTTTCCCTACTGTTGCACAGAATGGAGTGGGAATAGTAAATGTTACCCCTCCGAAGTCCAATGCTTTCCCTACTGTTGCACAGAATGGAGTGGGAATAGTAAATGTTACCCCTCCGAAGTCCAATGCTTTCCCTACTGTTGCACAGAATGGAGTGGGAATAGTAAATGTTACCCCTCCGAAGTCCAATGCTTTCCCTACTGTTGCACAGAATGGAGTGGGAATAGTAAATGTTACCCCTCCGAAGTCCAATGCTTTCCTTACTGTTGCACAGAATGGAGTGAGAATAGTAAATGTTACCCCTCCGAAGTCCAATGCTTTCCCTACTGTTGCACAGAATGGAGTGGGAATAGTAAATGTTACCCCTCCGAAGTCCAATGCTTTCCCTACTGTTGCACAGAATGGAGTGGGAATAGTAAATGTTACCCCTCCGAAGTCCAATGCTTTCCCTACTGTTGCACAGAATGGAGTGGGAATAGTAAATGTTACCCCTCCGAAGTCCAATGCTTTCCCTACTGTTGCACAGAATGGAGTGGGAATAGTAAATGTTACCCCTCCGAAGTCCAATGCTTTCCCTACTGTTGCACAGAATGGAGTGGGAATAGTAAATGTTACCCCTCCGAAGTCCAATGCTTTCCCTACTGTTGCACAGAATGGAGTGGGAATAGTAAATGTTACCCCTCCGAAGTCCAATGCTTTCCCTACTGTTGCACAGAATGGAGTGGGAATAGTAAATGTTACCCCTCCGAAGTCCAATGCTTTCCCTACTGTTGCACAGAATGGAGTGGGAATAGTAAATGTTACCCCTCCGAAGTCCAATGCTTTCCCTACTGTTGCACAGAATGGAGTGAGAATAGTAAATGTTACCCCTCCGAAGTCCAATGCTTTCCCTACTGTTGCACAGAATGGAGTGGGAATAGTAAATGTTACCCCTCCGAAGTCCAATGCTTTCCCTACTGTTGCACAGAATGGAGTGGGAATAGTAAATGTTACCCCTCCGAAGTCCAATGCTTTCCTACTGTTGCACAGAATGGAGTGGGAATAGTAAATGTTACCCCTCCGAAGTCCAATGCTTTCCCTACTGTTGCACAGAATGGAGTGGGAATAGTAAATGTTACCCCTCCGAAGTCCAATGCTTTCCCTACTGTTGCACAGAATGGAGTGGGAATAGTAAATGTTACCCCTCCGAAGTCCAATGCTTTCCCTACTGTTGCACAGAATGGAGTGGGAATAGTAAATGTTACCCCTCCGAAGTCCAATGCTTTCCCTACTGTTGCACAGAATGGAGTGGGAATAGTAAATGTTACCCCTCCGAAGTCCAATGCTTTCCCTACTGTTGCACAGAATGGAGTGGGAATAGTAAATGTTACCCCTCCGAAGTCCAATGCTTTCCCTACTGTTGCACAGAATGGAGTGGGAATAGTAAATGTTACCCTCCGAAGTCCAATGCTTTCCCTACTGTTGCACAGAATGGAGTGGGAATAGTAAATGTTACCCCTCCGAAGTCCAATGCTTTCCCTACTGTTGCACAGAATGGAGTGGGAATAGTAAATGTTACCCCTCCGAAGTCCAATGCTTTCCCTACTGTTGCACAGAATGGAGTGGGAATAGTAAACTGTTACCCCTCCGAAGTCCAATGCTTTCCCTACTGTTGCACAGAATGGAGTGAGAATAGTAAATGTTACCCCTCCGAAGTCCAATGCTTTCCCTACTGTTGCACAGAATGGAGTGGGAATAGTAAATGTTACCCCTCCGAAGTCCAATGCTTTCCTTACTGTTGCACAGAATGGAGTGGGAATAGTAAATGTTACCCCTCCGAAGTCCAATGCTTTCCCTACTGTTGCACAGAATGGAGTGGGAATAGTAAATGTTACCCCTCCGAAGTCCAATGCTTTCCCTACTGTTGCACAGAATGGAGTGAGAATAGTAAATGTTACCCCTCCGAAGTCCAATGCTTTCCCTACTGTTGCACAGAATGGAGTGGGAATAGTAAATGTTACCCCTCCGAAGTCCAATGCTTTCCCTACTGTTGCACAGACTGGAGTGAGAATAGTAAATGTTACCCCTCCGAAGTCCAATGCTTTCCCTACTGTTGCACAGAATGGAGTGGGAATAGTAAATGTTACCCCTCCGAAGTCCAATGCTTTCCCTACTGTTGCACAGAATGGAGTGGGAATAGTAAATGTTACCCCTCCGAAGTCCAATGCTTTCCCTACTGTTGCACAGAATGGAGTGGGAATAGTAAATGTTACCCCTCCGAAGTCCAATGCTTTCCCTACTGTTGCACAGAATGGAGTGGGAATAGTAAATGTTACCCCTCCGAAGTCCAATGCTTTCCCTACTGTTGCACAGAATGGAGTGGGAATAGTAAATGTTACCCCTCCGAAGTCCAATGCTTTCCCTACTGTTGCACAGACTGAAGTGGGAATAGTAAATGTTACCCCTCCGAAGTCCAATGCTTTTCTTACTGTTGCACAGAATGGAGTGAGAATAGTAAATGTTACCCCTCCGAAGTCCAATGCTTTCCCTACTGTTGCACAGAATGGAGTGGGAATAGTAAATGTTACCCCTCCGAAGTCCAATGCTTTCCCTACTGTTGCACAGAATGGAGTGGGAATAGTAAATGTTACCCCTCCGAAGTCCAATGCTTTCCCTACTGTTGCACAGAATGGAGTGGGAATAGTAAATGTTACCCCTCCGAAGTCCAATGCTTTCCCTACTGTTGCACAGAATGGAGTGGGAATAGTAAATGTTACCCCTCCGAAGTCCAATGCTTTCCCTACTGTTGCACAGAATGGAGTGGGAATAGTAAATGTTACCCCTCCGAAGTCCAATGCTTTCCCTACTGTTGCACAGAATGGAGTGGGAATAGTAAATGTTACCCCTCCGAAGTCCAATGCTTTCCTTACTGTTGCACAGAATGGAGTGAGAATAGTAAATGTTACCCCTCCGAAGTCCAATGCTTTCCCTACTGTTGCACAGAATGGAGTGGGAATAGTAAATGTTACCCCTCCGAAGTCCAATGCTTTCCCTACTGTTGCACAGAATGGAGTGGGAATAGTAAATGTTACCCCTCCGAAGTCCAATGCTTTCCCTACTGTTGCACAGAATGGAGTGGGAATAGTAAATGTTACCCCTCCGAAGTCCAATGCTTTCCCTACTGTTGCACAGAATGGAGTGGGAATAGTAAATGTTACCCCTCCGAAGTCCAATGCTTTCCCTACTGTTGCACAGAATGGAGTGGGAATAGTAAATGTTACCCCTCCGAAGTCCAATGCTTTCCCTACTGTTGCACAGAATGGAGTGGGAATAGTAAATGTTACCCCTCCGAAGTCCAATGCTTTCCCTACTGTTGCACAGAATGGAGTGAGAATAGTAAATGTTACCCCTCCGAAGTCCAATGCTTTCCCTACTGTTGCACAGAATGGAGTGGGAATAGTAAATGTTACCCCTCCGAAGTCCAATGCTTTCCCTACTGTTGCACAGAATGGAGTGAGAATAGTAAATGTTACCCCTCCGAAGTCCAATGCTTTCCCTACTGTTGCACAGAATGGAGTGGGAATAGTAAATGTTACCCCTCCGAAGTCCAATGCTTTCCCTACTGTTGCACAGAATGGAGTGGGAATAGTAAATGTTACCCCTCCGAAGTCCAATGCTTTCCCTACTGTTGCACAGAATGGAGTGGGAATAGTAAATGTTACCCTCCGAAGTCCAATGCTTTCCCTACTGTTGCACAGACTGGAGTGGGAATAGTAAATGTTACCCCTCCGAAGTCCAATGCTTTCCCTACTGTTGCACAGAATGGAGTGGGAATAGTAAATGTTACCCCTCCGAAGTCCAATGCTTTCCCTACTGTTGCACAGAATGGAGTGGGAATAGTAAATGTTACCCCTCCGAAGTCCAATGCTTTCCCTACTGTTGCACAGAATGGAGTGGGAATAGTAAATGTTACCCCTCCGAAGTCCAATGCTTTCCCTACTGTTGCACAGAATGGAGTGGGAATAGTAAATGTTACCCTCCGAAGTCCAATGCTTTCCCTACTGTTGCACAGAATGGAGTGGGAATAGTAAATGTTACCCCTCCGAAGTCCAATGCTTTCCCTACTGTTGCACAGAATGGAGTGGGAATAGTAAATGTTACCCCTCCGAAGTCCAATGCTTTCCCTACTGTTGCACAGAATGGAGTGGGAATAGTAAATGTTACCCCTCCGAAGTCCAATGCTTTCCCTACTGTTGCACAGAATGGAGTGGGAATAGTAAATGTTACCCCTCCGAAGTCCAATGCTTTCCCTACTGTTGCACAGAATGGAGTGGGAATAGTAAATGTTACCCCTCCGAAGTCCAATGCTTTCCCTACTGTTGCACAGAATGGAGTGGGAATAGTAAATGTTACCCCTCCGAAGTCCAATGCTTTCCTACTGTTGCACAGAATGGAGTGGGAATAGTAAATGTTACCCCTCCGAAGTCCAATGCTTTCCCTACTGTTGCACAGAATGGAGTGGGAATAGTAAATGTTACCCCTCCGAAGTCCAATGCTTTCCCTACTGTTGCACAGAATGGAGTGGGAATAGTAAATGTTACCCCTCCGAAGTCCAATGCTTTCCCTACTGTTGCACAGAATGGAGTGGGAATAGTAAATGTTACCCCTCCGAAGTCCAATGCTTTCCCTACTGTTGCACAGAATGGAGTGGGAATAGTAAATGTTACCCCTCCGAAGTCCAATGCTTTCCCTACTGTTGCACAGAATGGAGTGGGAATAGTAAATGTTACCCCTCCGAAGTCCAATGCTTTCCCTACTGTTGCACAGAATGGAGTGGGAATAGTAAATGTTACCCCTCCGAAGTCCAATGCTTTCCCTACTGTTGCACAGAATGGAGTGGGAATAGTAAATGTTACCCCTCCGAAGTCCAATGCTTTCCCTACTGTTGCACAGAATGGAGTGGGAATAGTAAATGTTACCCCTCCGAAGTCCAATGCTTTCCCTACTGTTGCACAGAATGGAGTGGGAATAGTAAATGTTACCCCTCCGAAGTCCAATGCTTTCCCTACTGTTGCACAGAATGGAGTGGGAATAGTAAATGTTACCCCTCCGAAGTCCAATGCTTTCCCTACTGTTGCACAGAATGGAGTGGGAATAGTAAATGTTACCCCTCCGAAGTCCAATGCTTTCCCTACTGTTGCACAGAATGGAGTGGGAATAGTAAATGTTACCCCTCCGAAGTCCAATGCTTTCCCTACTGTTGCACAGAATGGAGTGGGAATAGTAAATGTTACCCCTCCGAAGTCCAATGCTTTCCCTACTGTTGCACAGAATGGAGTGGGAATAGTAAATGTTACCCCTCCGAAGTCCAATGCTTTCCCTACTGTTGCACAGAATGGAGTGAGAATAGTAAATGTTACCCCTCCGAAGTCCAATGCTTTCCCTACTGTTGCACAGAATGGAGTGGGAATAGTAAATGTTACCCCTCCGAAGTCCAATGCTTTCCCTACTGTTGCACAGAATGGAGTGGGAATAGTAAATGTTACCCCTCCGAAGTCCAATGCTTTCCCTACTGTTGCACAGAATGGAGTGGGAATAGTAAATGTTACCCCTCCGAAGTCCAATGCTTTCCCTACTGTTGCACAGAATGGAGTGGGAATAGTAAATGTTACCCCTCCGAAGTCCAATGCTTTCCCTACTGTTGCACAGAATGGAGTGGGAATAGTAAATGTTACCCCTCCGAAGTCCAATGCTTTTCTTACTGTTGCACAGAATGGAGTGAGAATAGTAAATGTTACCCCTCCGAAGTCCAATGCTTTCCCTACTGTTGCACAGAATGGAGTGGGAATAGTAAATGTTACCCCTCCGAAGTCCAATGCTTTCCCTACTGTTGCACAGAATGGAGTGGGAA
This sequence comes from Calotriton arnoldi, assembly GCA_963921515.1. NCBI lineage: Eukaryota > Metazoa > Chordata > Amphibia > Caudata > Salamandridae > Calotriton > Calotriton arnoldi. Next base: position 3,457,148 of record CAWUFW010000456.1, read on the forward strand.
TAGTAAATGTTACCCCTCCGAAGTCCAATGCTTTCCCTACTGTTGCACAGAATGGAGTGGGAATAGTAAATGTTACCCCTCCGAAGTCCAATGCTTTCCCTACTGTTGCACAGAATGGAGTGGGAATAGTAAATGTTACCCCTCCGAAGTCCAATGCTTTCCCTACTGTTGCACAGAATGGAGTGGGAATAGTAAATGTTACCCCTCCGAAGTCCAATGCTTTCCCTACTGTTGCACAGAATGGAGTGGGAATAGTAAATGTTACCCCTCCGAAGTCCAATGCTTTCCTACTGTTGCACAGAATGGAGTGGGAATAGTAAATGTTACCCCTCCGAAGTCCAATGCTTTCCTTACTGTTGCACAGAATGGAGTGGGAATAGTAAATGTTACCCCTCCGAAGTCCAATGCTTTCCTACTGTTGCACAGAATGGAGTGAGAATAGTAAATGTTACCCCTCCGAAGTCCAATGCTTTCCCTACTGTTGCACAGACTGAAGTGGGAATAGTAAATGTTACCCCTCCGAAGTCCAATGCTTTCCCTACTGTTGCACAGAATGGAGTGAGAATAGTAAATGTTACCCCTCCGAAGTCCAATGCTTTCCCTACTGTTGCACAGAATGGAGTGAGAATAGTAAATGTTACCCCTCCGAAGTCCAATGCTTTTCTTACTGTTGCACAGAATGGAGTGGGAATAGTAAATGTTACCCCTCCGAAGTCCAATGCTTTCCCTACTGTTGCACAGAATGGAGTGGGAATAGTAAATGTTACCCCTCCGAAGTCCAATGCTTTCCCTACTGTTGCACAGAATGGAGTGGGAATAGTAAATGTTACCCCTCCGAAGTCCAATGCTTTCCCTACTGTTGCACAGAATGGAGTGGGAATAGTAAATGTTACCCCTCCGAAGTCCAATGCTTTCCCTACTGTTGCACAGAATGGAGTGGGAATAGTAAATGTTACCCCTCCGAAGTCCAATGCTTTCCCTACTGTTGCACAGAATGGAGTGGGAATAGTAAATGTTACCCCTCCGAAGTCCAATGCTTTCCCTACTGTTGCACAGAATGGAGTGGGAATAGTAAATGTTACCCTCCGAAGTCCAATGCTTTCCCTACTGTTGCACAGACTGGAGTGAGAATAGTAAATGTTACCCCTCCGAAGTCCAATGCTTTTCTTACTGTTGCACAGAATGGAGTGAGAATAGTAAATGTTACCCCTCCGAAGTCCAATGCTTTCCCTACTGTTGCACAGAATGGAGTGGGAATAGTAAATGTTACCCCTCCGAAGTCCAATGCTTTCCCTACTGTTGCACAGAATGGAGTGGGAATAGTAAATGTTACCCCTCCGAAGTCCAATGCTTTCCCTACTGTTGCACAGAATGGAGTGGGAATAGTAAATGTTACCCCTCCGAAGTCCAATGCTTTCCCTACTGTTGCACAGACTGGAGTGGGAATAGTAAATGTTACCCCTCCGAAGTCCAATGCTTTCCCTACTGTTGCACAGAATGGAGTGGGAATAGTAAATGTTACCCCTCCGAAGTCCAATGCTTTCCCTACTGTTGCACAGAATGGAGTGGGAATAGTAAATGTTACCCCTCCGAAGTCCAATGCTTTCCCTACTGTTGCACAGAATGGAGTGGGAATAGTAAATGTTACCCCTCCGAAGTCCAATGCTTTCCCTACTGTTGCACAGAATGGAGTGGGAATAGTAAATGTTACCCCTCCGAAGTCCAATGCTTTCCCTACTGTTGCACAGAATGGAGTGGGAATAGTAAATGTTACCCCTCCGAAGTCCAATGCTTTCCCTACTGTTGCACAGAATGGAGTGGGAATAGTAAATGTTACCCCTCCGAAGTCCAATGCTTTCCCTACTGTTGCACAGAATGGAGTGGGAATAGTAAATGTTACCCCTCCGAAGTCCAATGCTTTCCCTACTGTTGCACAGAATGGAGTGGGAATAGTAAATGTTACCCCTCCGAAGTCCAATGCTTTCCCTACTGTTGCACAGAATGGAGTGGGAATAGTAAATGTTACCCCTCCGAAGTCCAATGCTTTCCCTACTGTTGCACAGAATGGAGTGGGAATAGTAAATGTTACCCCTCCGAAGTCCAATGCTTTCCCTACTGTTGCACAGAATGGAGTGGGAATAGTAAATGTTACCCCTCCGAAGTCCAATGCTTTCCCTACTGTTGCACAGAATGGAGTGGGAATAGTAAATGTTACCCCTCCGAAGTCCAATGCTTTCACTACTGTTGCACAGAATGGAGTGGGAATAGTAAATGTTACCCCTCCGAAGTCCAATGCTTTCCCTACTGTTGCACAGAATGGAGTGGGAATAGTAAATGTTACCCCTCCGAAGTCCAATGCTTTCCCTACTGTTGCACAGAATGGAGTGAGAATAGTAAATGTTACCCCTCCGAAGTCCAATGCTTTCCCTACTGTTGCACAGAATGGAGCGGGAATAGTAAATGTTACCCCTCCGAAGTCCAATGCTTTCCCTACTGTTGCACAGAATGGAGTGGGAATAGTAAATGTTACCCCTCCGAAGTCCAATGCTTTCCCTACTGTTGCACAGAATGGAGTGGGAATAGTAAATGTTACCCCTCCGAAGTCCAATGCTTTCCCTACTGTTGTACAGACGCAGTGGGAATAGTAAATGTTACCCCTCCGAAGTCCAATGCTTTCCCTACTGTTGCACAGAATGGAGTGGGAATAGTAAATGTTACCCCTCCGAAGTCCAATGCTTTCCCTACTGTTGCACAGAATGGAGTGGGAATAGTAAATGTTACCCCTCCGAAGTCCAATGCTTTTCTTACTGTTGCACAGAATGGAGTGGGAATAGTAAATGTTACCCCTCCGAAGTCCAATGCTTTCCCTACTGTTGCACAGAATGGAGTGGGAATAGTAAATGTTACCCCTCCGAAGTCCAATGCTTTCACTACTGTTGCACAGAATGGAGTGGGAATAGTAAATGTTACCCCTCCGAAGTCCAATGCTTTCCCTACTGTTGCACAGAATGGAGTGGGAATAGTAAATGTTACCCCTCCGAAGTCCAATGCTTTCCCTACTGTTGCACAGAATGGAGTGGGAATAGTAAATGTTACCCCTCCGAAGTCCAATGCTTTCCCTACTGTTGCACAGAATGGAGTGGGAATAGTAAATGTTACCCTCCGAAGTCCAATGCTTTCCCTACTGTTGCACAGAATGGAGTGGGAATAGTAAATGTTACCCCTCCGAAGTCCAATGCTTTCCCTACTGTTGCACAGAATGGAGTGGGAATAGTAAATGTTACCCCTCCGAAGTCCAATGCTTTCCCTACTGTTGCACAGAATGGAGCGGGAATAGTAAATGTTACCCCTCCGAAGTCCAATGCTTTCCCTACTGTTGCACAGAATGGAGTGAGAATAGTAAATGTTACCCCTCCGAAGTCCAATGCTTTTCTTACTGTTGCACAGAATGGAGTGGGAATAGTAAATGTTACCCCTCCGAAGTCCAATGCTTTTCTTACTGTTGCACAGAATGGAGTGGGAATAGTAAATGTTACCCCTCCGAAGTCCAATGCTTTCCCTACTGTTGCACAGACTGAAGTGGGAATAGTAAATGTTACCCCTCCGAAGTCCAATGCTTTCCCTACTGTTGCACAGAATGGAGTGAGAATAGTAAATGTTACCCTCCGAAGTCCAATGCTTTCCCTACTGTTGCACAGAATGGAGTGGGAATAGTAAATGTTACCCCTCCGAAGTCCAATGCTTTCCCTACTGTTGCACAGAATGGAGTGGGAATAGTAAATGTTACCCCTCCGAAGTCCAATGCTTTCCCTACTGTTGCACAGAATGGAGTGGGAATAGTAAATGTTACCCCTCCGAAGTCCAATGCTTTCCCTACTGTTGCACAGAATGGAGTGGGAATAGTAAATGTTACCCCTCCGAAGTCCAATGCTTTCCCTACTGTTGCACAGAATGGAGTGGGAATAGTAAATGTTACCCCTCCGAAGTCCAATGCTTTCCCTACTGTTGCACAGAATGGAGTGGGAATAGTAAATGTTACCCCTCCGAAGTCCAATGCTTTTCTTACTGTTGCACAGAATGGAGTGGGAATAGTAAATGTTACCCCTCCGAAGTCCAATGCTTTTCTTACTGTTGCACAGAATGGAGTGGGAATAGTAAATGTTACCCCTCCGAAGTCCAATGCTTTCCCTACTGTTGCACAGAATGGAGTGGGAATAGTAAATGTTACCCCTCCGAAGTCCAATGCTTTCCCTACTGTTGCACAGAATGGAGTGAGAATAGTAAATGTTACCCCTCCGAAGTCCAATGCTTTCCCTACTGTTGCACAGAATGGAGTGGGAATAGTAAATGTTACCCCTCCGAAGTCCAATGCTTTCCCTACTGTTGCACAGAATGGAGTGGGAATAGTAAATGTTACCCCTCCGAAGTCCAATGCTTTCCCTACTGTTGCACAGAATGGAGTGGGAATAGTAAATGTTACCCCTCCGAAGTCCAATGCTTTCCCTACTGTTGCACAGAATGGAGTGGGAATAGTAAATGTTACCCCTCCGAAGTCCAATGCTTTCCCTACTGTTGCACAGAATGGAGTGGGAATAGTAAATGTTACCCCTCCGAAGTCCAATGCTTTTCTTACTGTTGCACAGAATGGAGTGGGAATAGTAAATGTTACCCCTCCGAAGTCCAATGCTTTCCCTACTGTTGCACAGACTGAAGTGGGAATAGTAAATGTTACCCCTCCGAAGTCCAATGCTTTCCCTACTGTTGCACAGAATGGAGTGAGAATAGTAAATGTTACCCCTCCGAAGTCCAATGCTTTCCCTACTGTTGCACAGAATGGAGTGAGAATAGTAAATGTTACCCCTCCGAAGTCCAATGCTTTCACTACTGTTGCACAGAATGGAGTGGGAATAGTAAATGTTACCCCTCCGAAGTCCAATGCTTTCCCTACTGTTGCACAGAATGGAGTGGGAATAGTAAATGTTACCCCTCCGAAGTCCAATGCTTTCCCTACTGTAGCACAGACTGAAGTGGGAATAGTAAATGTTACCCCTCCGAAGTCCAATGCTTTCACTACTGTTGCACAGAATGGAGTGGGAATAGTAAATGTTACCCCTCCGAAGTCCAATGCTTTCCCTACTGTTGCACAGAATGGAGTGGGAATAGTAAATGTTACCCCTCCGAAGTCCAATGCTTTCCCTACTGTTGCACAGAATGGAGTGGGAATAGTAAATGTTACCCCTCCGAAGTCCAATGCTTTTCTTACTGTTGCACAGAATGGAGTGGGAATAGTAAATGTTACCCCTCCGAAGTCCAATGCTTTCCCTACTGTTGCACAGAATGGAGAGGGAATAGTAAATGTTACCCCTCCGAAGTCCAATGCTTTTCTTACTGTTGCACAGAATGGAGTGGGAATAGTAAATGTTACCCCTCCGAAGTCCAATGCTTTCCCTACTGTTGCACAGAATGGAGTGAGAATAGTAAATGTTACCCCTCCGAAGTCCAATGCTTTCCCTACTGTTGTACAGACTGAAGTGGGAATAGTAAATGTTACCCCTCCGAAGTCCAATGCTTTTCTTACTGTTGCACAGAATGGAGCGGGAATAGTAAATGTTACCCCTCCGAAGTCCAATGCTTTCACTACTGTTGCACAGAATGGAGCGGGAATAGTAAATGTTACCCCTCCGAAGTCCAATGCTTTCCCTACTGTTGCACAGAATGGAGTGGGAATAGTAAATGTTACCCCTCCGAAGTCCAATGCTTTTCTTACTGTTGCACAGAATGGAGTGGGAATAGTAAATGTTACCCCTCCGAAGTCCAATGCTTTCCCTACTGTTGCACAGAATGGAGTGAGAATAGTAAATGTTACCCCTCCGAAGTCCAATGCTTTCCCTACTGTTGCACAGAATGGAGTGAGAATAGTAAATGTTACCCCTCCGAAGTCCAATGCTTTCCCTACTGTTGCACAGAATGGAGTGAGAATAGTAAATGTTACCCCTCCGAAGTCCAATGCTTTCCCTACTGTTGCACAGAATGGAGTGAGAATAGTAAATGTTACCCCTCCGAAGTCCAATGCTTTCCCTACTGTTGCACAGAATGGAGTGGGAATAGTAAATGTTACCCCTCCGAAGTCCAATGCTTTCCCTACTGTTGCACAGAATGGAGTGGGAATAGTAAATGTTACCCCTCCGAAGTCCAATGCTTTCCCTACTGTTGCACAGAATGGAGTGGGAATAGTAAATGTTACCCCTCCGAAGTCCAATGCTTTCCCTACTGTTGCACAGAATGGAGTGGGAATAGTAAATGTTACCCCTCCGAAGTCCAATGCTTTCCCTACTGTTGCACAGAATGGAGTGAGAATAGTAAATGTTACCCCTCCGAAGTCCAATGCTTTTCTTACTGTTGCACAGAATGGAGTGGGAATAGTAAATGTTACCCCTCCGAAGTCCAATGCTTTCCCTACTGTTGCACAGAATGGAGTGGGAATAGTAAATGTTACCCCTCCGAAGTCCAATGCTTTCCCTACTGTTGCACAGAATGGAGTGGGAATAGTAAATGTTACCCCTCCGAAGTCCAATGCTTTCCCTACTGTTGCACAGAATGGAGTGAGAATAGTAAATGTTACCCCTCCGAAGTCCAATGCTTTCCCTACTGTTGCACAGAATGGAGCGGGAATAGTAAATGTTACCCCTCCGAAGTCCAATGCTTTTCTTACTGTTGCACAGAATGGAGTGGGAATAGTAAATGTTACCCCTCCGAAGTCCAATGCTTTTCTTACTGTTGCACAGAATGGAGTGGGAATAGTAAATGTTACCCCTCCGAAGTCCAATGCTTTCCCTACTGTTGCACAGAATGGAGTGAGAATAGTAAATGTTACCCCTCCGAAGTCCAATGCTTTCCCTACTGTTGCACAGAATGGAGTGAGAATAGTAAATGTTACCCCTCCGAAGTCCAATGCTTTCCCTACTGTTGCACAGAATGGAGTGGGAATAGTAAATGTTACCCCTCCGAAGTCCAATGCTTTCCCTACTGTTGCACAGAATGGAGTGGGAATAGTAAATGTTACCCCTCCGAAGTCCAATGCTTTCCCTACTGTTGCACAGAATGGAGTGGGAATAGTAAATGTTACCCCTCCGAAGTCCAATGCTTTCCCTACTGTTGCACAGAATGGAGCGGGAATAGTAAATGTTACCCCTCCGAAGTCCAATGCTTTCCCTACTGTTGCACAGAATGGAGTGAGAATAGTAAATGTTACCCCTCCGAAGTCCAATGCTTTCCCTACTGTTGCACAGAATGGAGTGGGAATAGTAAATGTTACCCCTCCGAAGTCCAATGCTTTCCCTACTGTTGCACAGAATGGAGTGGGAATAGTAAATGTTACCCCTCCGAAGTCCAATGCTTTCCCTACTGTTGCACAGAATGGAGTGGGAATAGTAAATGTTACCCCTCCGAAGTCCAATGCTTTCCCTACTGTTGCACAGAATGGAGTGAGAATAGTAAATGTTACCCCTCCGAAGTCCAATGCTTTCCCTACTGTTGCACAGAATGGAGCGGGAATAGTAAATGTTACCCCTCCGAAGTCCAATGCTTTCCCTACTGTTGCACAGAATGGAGTGAGAATAGTAAATGTTACCCCTCCGAAGTCCAATGCTTTTCTTACTGTTGCACAGAATGGAGTGGGAATAGTAAATGTTACCCCTCCGAAGTCCAATGCTTTCCCTACTGTTGTACAGACTGAAGTGGGAATAGTAAATGTTACCCCTCCGAAGTCCAATGCTTTCCCTACTGTTGCACAGAATGGAGTGGGAATAGTAAATGTTACCCCTCCGAAGTCCAATGCTTTCCCTACTGTTGCACAGAATGGAGTGGGAATAGTAAATGTTACCCCTCCGAAGTCCAATGCTTTCCCTACTGTTGCACAGAATGGAGTGGGAATAGTAAATGTTACCCCTCCGAAGTCCAATGCTTTCCCTACTGTTGCACAGAATGGAGTGGGAATAGTAAATGTTACCCCTCCGAAGTCCAATGCTTTCCCTACTGTTGCACAGAATGGAGTGGGAATAGTAAATGTTACCCCTCCGAAGTCCAATGCTTTCCCTACTGTTGCACAGAATGGAGTGGGAATAGTAAATGTTACCCCTCCGAAGTCCAATGCTTTCCCTACTGTTGCACAGAATGGAGTGGGAATAGTAAATGTTACCCCTCCGAAGTCCAATGCTTTTCTTACTGTTGCACAGAATGGAGTGGGAATAGTAAATGTTACCCCTCCGAAGTCCAATGCTTTTCTTACTGTTGCACAGAATGGAGTGGGAATAGTAAATGTTACCCCTCCGAAGTCCAATGCTTTTCTTACTGTTGCACAGAATGGAGTGGGAACAGTAAATGTTACCCCTCCGAAGTCCAATGCTTTCCCTACTGTTGCACAGAATGGAGTGAGAATAGTAAATGTTACCCCTCCGAAGTCCAATGCTTTCCCTACTGTTGCACAGAATGGAGTGGGAATAGTAAATGTTACCCCTCCGAAGTCCAATGCTTTCCCTACTGTTGCACACAATGGAGTGGGAATAGTAAATGTTACCCCTCCGAAGTCCAATGCTTTTCTTACTGTTGCACAGAATGGAGTGGGAATAGTAAATGTTACCCCTCCGAAGTCCAATGCTTTTCTTACTGTTGCACAGAATGGAGTGGGAATAGTAAATGTTACCCCTCCGAAGTCCAATGCTTTCCCTACTGTTGCACAGAATGGAGTGAGAATAGTAAATGTTACCCCTCCGAAGTCCAATGCTTTCCCTACTGTTGCACAGAATGGAGTGGGAATAGTAAATGTTACCCCTCCGAAGTCCAATGCTTTCCCTACTGTAGCACAGACTGAAGTGGGAATAGTAAATGTTACCCCTCCGAAGTCCAATGCTTTCCCTACTGTTGCACAGAATGGAGTGGGAATAGTAAATCTTACCCCTCTGAAGCACAACGCTTCCTGTACTATTGTATAGACTGGAGTGGGAATAGTAAATGTTACCCCTCCGAAGTCCAATGCTTTTCTTACTGTTGCACAGAATGGAGTGGGAATAGTAAATGTTACCCCTCCGAAGTCCAATGCTTTTCTTACTGTTGCACAGAATGGAGTGGGAATAGTAAATGTTACCCCTCCGAAGTCCAATGCTTTCCCTACTGTTGCACAGAATGGAGTGAGAATAGTAAATGTTACCCCTCCGAAGTCCAATGCTTTCCCTACTGTTGCACAGAATGGAGTGGGAATAGTAAATGTTACCCCTCCGAAGTCCAATGCTTTCCCTACTGTTGCACAGAATGGAGTGGGAATAGTAAATGTTACCCTCCGAAGTCCAATGCTTTTCTTACTGTTGCACAGAATGGAGTGGGAATAGTAAATTTAATCACACCAAAGTCCAACACTTTCCCTACTCTTGCACAGACTGGAGTGAGAACAGTAAATGTTACCCCTCCGAAGTCCAATGCTTTTCTTACTGTTGCACAGAATGGAGTGGGAATAGTAAATGTTACCCCTCCGAAGTCCAATGCTTTTCTTACTGTTGCACAGAATGGAGTGGGAATAGTAAATGTTACCCCTCCGAAGTCCAATGCTTTTCTTACTGTTGCACAGAATGGAGTGGGAATAGTAAATGTTACCCCTCCGAAGTCCAATGCTTTCCCTACTGTTGCACAGAATGGAGTGAGAATAGTAAATGTTACCCCTCCGAAGTCCAATGCTTTCCCTACTGTTGCACAGAATGGAGTGGGAATAGTAAATGTTACCCCTCCGAAGTCCAATGCTTTCCCTACTGTAGCACAGACTGAAGTGGGAATAGTAAATGTTACCCCTCCGAAGTCCAATGCTTTCCCTACTGTTGCACAGAATGGAGTGGGAATAGTAAATCTTACCCCTCTGAAGCACAACGCTTCCTGTACTATTGTATAGACTGGAGTGGGAATAGTAAATGTTACCCCTCCGAAGTCCAATGCTTTTCTTACTGTTGCACAGAATGGAGTGGGAATAGTAAATGTTACCCCTCCGAAGTCCAATGCTTTTCTTACTGTTGCACAGAATGGAGTGGGAATAGTAAATGTTACCCCTCCGAAGTCCAATGCTTTCCCTACTGTTGCACAGAATGGAGTGAGAATAGTAAATGTTACCCCTCCGAAGTCCAATGCTTTCCCTACTGTTGCACAGAATGGAGTGGGAATAGTAAATGTTACCCCTCCGAAGTCCAATGCTTTCCCTACTGTTGCACAGAATGGAGTGGGAATAGTAAATGTTACCCCTCCGAAGTCCAATGCTTTCCCTACTGTTGCACAGAATGGAGTGGGAATAGTAAATGTTACCCCTCCGAAGTCCAATGCTTTCCCTACTGTTGCACAGAATGGAGTGAGAATAGTAAATGTTACCCCTCCGAAGTCCAATGCTTTTCTTACTGTTGCACAGAATGGAGTGGGAATAGTAAATGTTACCCCTCCGAAGTCCAATGCTTTTCTTACTGTTGCACAGAATGGAGTGGGAATAGTAAATGTTACCCCTCCGAAGTCCAATGCTTTCCCTACTGTTGCACAGAATGGAGTGGGAATAGTAAATGTTACACCTCCGAAGTCCAATGCTTTCCCTACTGTTGCACAGAATGGAGTGGGAATAGTAAATGTTACCCCTCCGAAGTCCAATGCTTTCCCTACTGTTGCACAGAATGGAGTGAGAATAGTAAATGTTACCCCTCCGAAGTCCAATGCTTTCCCTACTGTTGCACAGAATGGAGCGGGAATAGTAAATGTTACCCCTCCGAAGTCCAATGCTTTTCTTACTGTTGCACAGAATGGAGTGGGAATAGTAAATGTTACCCCTCCGAAGTCCAATGCTTTCCTTACTGTTGCACAGAATGGAGTGGGAATAGTAAATGTTACCCCTCCGAAGTCCAATGCTTTCCCTACTGTTGCACAGAATGGAGTGAGAATAGTAAATGTTACCCCTCCGAAGTCCAATGCTTTCCCTACTGTAGCACAGAATGGAGTGAGAATAGTAAATGTTACCCCTCCGAAGTCCAATGCTTTCCCTACTGTTGCACAGAATGGAGTGGGAATAGTAAATGTTACCCCTCCGAAGTCCAATGCTTTCCCTACTGTTGCACAGAATGGAGTGGGAATAGTAAATGTTACCCCTCCGAAGTCCAATGCTTTCCCTACTGTTGCACAGAATGGAGTGGGAATAGTAAATGTTACCCCTCCGAAGTCCAATGCTTTCCCTACTGTTGCACAGAATGGAGCGGGAATAGTAAATGTTACCCCTCCGAAGTCCAATGCTTTCCCTACTGTTGCACAGAATGGAGTGAGAATAGTAAATGTTACCCCTCCGAAGTCCAATGCTTTCCCTACTGTTGCACAGAATGGAGTGGGAATAGTAAATGTTACCCCTCCGAAGTCCAATGCTTTCCCTACTGTTGCACAGAATGGAGTGGGAATAGTAAATGTTACCCCTCCGAAGTCCAATGCTTTCCCTACTGTTGCACAGAATGGAGTGGGAATAGTAAATGTTACCCCTCCGAAGTCCAATGCTTTCCCTACTGTTGCACAGAATGGAGTGAGAATAGTAAATGTTACCCCTCCGAAGTCCAATGCTTTCCCTACTGTTGCACAGAATGGAGCGGGAATAGTAAATGTTACCCCTCCGAAGTCCAATGCTTTCCCTACTGTTGCACAGAATGGAGTGAGAATAGTAAATGTTACCCCTCCGAAGTCCAATGCTTTTCTTACTGTTGCACAGAATGGAGTGGGAATAGTAAATGTTACCCCTCCGAAGTCCAATGCTTTCCCTACTGTTGTACAGACTGAAGTGGGAATAGTAAATGTTACCCCTCCGAAGTCCAATGCTTTCCCTACTGTTGCACAGAATGGAGTGGGAATAGTAAATGTTACCCCTCCGAAGTCCAATGCTTTCCCTACTGTTGCACAGAATGGAGTGGGAATAGTAAATGTTACCCCTCCGAAGTCCAATGCTTTCCCTACTGTTGCACAGAATGGAGTGGGAATAGTAAATGTTACCCCTCCGAAGTCCAATGCTTTCCCTACTGTTGCACAGAATGGAGTGGGAATAGTAAATGTTACCCCTCCGAAGTCCAATGCTTTCCCTACTGTTGCACAGAATGGAGTGGGAATAGTAAATGTTACCCCTCCGAAGTCCAATGCTTTCCCTACTGTTGCACAGAATGGAGTGGGAATAGTAAATGTTACCCCTCCGAAGTCCAATGCTTTCCCTACTGTTGCACAGAATGGAGTGGGAATAGTAAATGTTACCCCTCCGAAGTCCAATGCTTTTCTTACTGTTGCACAGAATGGAGTGGGAATAGTAAATGTTACCCCTCCGAAGTCCAATGCTTTTCTTACTGTTGCACAGAATGGAGTGGGAATAGTAAATGTTACCCCTCCGAAGTCCAATGCTTTTCTTACTGTTGCACAGAATGGAGTGGGAACAGTAAATGTTACCCCTCCGAAGTCCAATGCTTTCCCTACTGTTGCACAGAATGGAGTGAGAATAGTAAATGTTACCCCTCCGAAGTCCAATGCTTTCCCTACTGTTGCACAGAATGGAGTGGGAATAGTAAATGTTACCCCTCCGAAGTCCAATGCTTTCCCTACTGTTGCACACAATGGAGTGGGAATAGTAAATGTTACCCCTCCGAAGTCCAATGCTTTTCTTACTGTTGCACAGAATGGAGTGGGAATAGTAAATGTTACCCCTCCGAAGTCCAATGCTTTTCTTACTGTTGCACAGAATGGAGTGGGAATAGTAAATGTTACCCCTCCGAAGTCCAATGCTTTCCCTACTGTTGCACAGAATGGAGTGAGAATAGTAAATGTTACCCCTCCGAAGTCCAATGCTTTCCCTACTGTTGCACAGAATGGAGTGGGAATAGTAAATGTTACCCCTCCGAAGTCCAATGCTTTCCCTACTGTAGCACAGACTGAAGTGGGAATAGTAAATGTTACCCCTCCGAAGTCCAATGCTTTCCCTACTGTTGCACAGAATGGAGTGGGAATAGTAAATCTTACCCCTCTGAAGCACAACGCTTCCTGTACTATTGTATAGACTGGAGTGGGAATAGTAAATGTTACCCCTCCGAAGTCCAATGCTTTTCTTACTGTTGCACAGAATGGAGTGGGAATAGTAAATGTTACCCCTCCGAAGTCCAATGCTTTTCTTACTGTTGCACAGAATGGAGTGGGAATAGTAAATGTTACCCCTCCGAAGTCCAATGCTTTCCCTACTGTTGCACAGAATGGAGTGAGAATAGTAAATGTTACCCCTCCGAAGTCCAATGCTTTCCCTACTGTTGCACAGAATGGAGTGGGAATAGTAAATGTTACCCCTCCGAAGTCCAATGCTTTCCCTACTGTTGCACAGAATGGAGTGGGAATAGTAAATGTTACCCCTCCGAAGTCCAATGCTTTTCTTACTGTTGCACAGAATGGAGTGGGAATAGTAAATTTAATCACACCAAAGTCCAACACTTTCCCTACTCTTGCACAGACTGGAGTGAGAACAGTAAATGTTACCCCTCCGAAGTCCAATGCTTTTCTTACTGTTGCACAGAATGGAGTGGGAATAGTAAATGTTACCCCTCCGAAGTCCAATGCTTTTCTTACTGTTGCACAGAATGGAGTGGGAATAGTAAATGTTACCCCTCCGAAGTCCAATGCTTTTCTTACTGTTGCACAGAATGGAGTGGGAATAGTAAATGTTACCCCTCCGAAGTCCAATGCTTTCCCTACTGTTGCACAGAATGGAGTGAGAATAGTAAATGTTACCCCTCCGAAGTCCAATGCTTTCCCTACTGTTGCACAGAATGGAGTGGGAATAGTAAATGTTACCCCTCCGAAGTCCAATGCTTTCCCTACTGTAGCACAGACTGAAGTGGGAATAGTAAATGTTACCCCTCCGAAGTCCAATGCTTTCCCTACTGTTGCACAGAATGGAGTGGGAATAGTAAATCTTACCCCTCTGAAGCACAACGCTTCCTGTACTATTGTATAGACTGGAGTGGGAATAGTAAATGTTACCCCTCCGAAGTCCAATGCTTTTCTTACTGTTGCACAGAATGGAGTGGGAATAGTAAATGTTACCCCTCCGAAGTCCAATGCTTTTCTTACTGTTGCACAGAATGGAGTGGGAATAGTAAATGTTACCCCTCCGAAGTCCAATGCTTTCCCTACTGTTGCACAGAATGGAGTGAGAATAGTAAATGTTACCCCTCCGAAGTCCAATGCTTTCCCTACTGTTGCACAGAATGGAGTGGGAATAGTAAATGTTACCCCTCCGAAGTCCAATGCTTTCCCTACTGTTGCACAGAATGGAGTGGGAATAGTAAATGTTACCCCTCCGAAGTCCAATGCTTTCCCTACTGTTGCACAGAATGGAGTGGGAATAGTAAATGTTACCCCTCCGAAGTCCAATGCTTTCCCTACTGTTGCACAGAATGGAGTGGGAATAGTAAATGTTACCCCTCCGAAGTCCAATGCTTTCCCTACTGTTGCACAGAATGGAGTGGGAATAGTAAATGTTACCCCTCCGAAGTCCAATGCTTTCCCTACTGTTGCACAGAATGGAGTGGGAATAGTAAATGTTACCCCTCCGAAGTCCAATGCTTTCCCTACTGTTGCACAGAATGGAGTGGGAATAGTAAATGTTACCCCTCCGAAGTCCAATGCTTTCCCTACTGTTGCACAGAATGGAGCGGGAATAGTAAATGTTACCCCTCCGAAGTCCAATGCTTTCCCTACTGTTGCACAGAATGGAGTGAGAATAGTAAATGTTACCCCTCCGAAGTCCAATGCTTTCCCTACTGTTGCACAGAATGGAGTGGGAATAGTAAATGTTACCCCTCCGAAGTCCAATGCTTTCCCTACTGTTGCACAGAATGGAGTGGGAATAGTAAATGTTACCCCTCCGAAGTCCAATGCTTTCCCTACTGTTGCACAGAATGGAGTGGGAATAGTAAATGTTACCCCTCCGAAGTCCAATGCTTTTCTTACTGTTGCACAGAATGGAGTGGGAATAGTAAATGTTACCCCTCCGAAGTCCAATGCTTTCCCTACTGTTGCACAGAATGGAGTGGGAATAGTAAATGTTACCCCTCCGAAGTCCAATGCTTTCCCTACTGTTGCACAGAATGGAGTGGGAATAGTAAATGTTACCCCTCCGAAGTCCAATGCTTTCCCTACTGTTGCACAGAATGGAGTGGGAATAGTAAATGTTACCCCTCCGAAGTCCAATGCTTTCCCTACTGTTGCACAGAATGGAGTGGGAATAGTAAATGTTACCCCTCCGAAGTCCAATGCTTTCCCTACTGTTGCACAGAATGGAGTGGGAATAGTAAATGTTACCCCTCCGAAGTCCAATGCTTTCCCTACTGTTGCACAGAATGGAGCGGGAATAGTAAATGTTACCCCTCCGAAGTCCAATGCTTTCCCTACTGTTGCACAGAATGGAGTGGGAATAGTAAATGTTACCCCTCCGAAGTCCAATGCTTTCCCTACTGTTGCACAGAATGGAGCGGGAATAGTAAATGTTACCCCTCCGAAGTCCAATGCTTTCCCTACTGTTGCACAGAATGGAGTGAGAATAGTAAATGTTACCCTCCGAAGTCCAATGCTTTCCCTACTGTTGCACAGAATGGAGTGGGAATAGTAAATGTTACCCCTCCGAAGTCCAATGCTTTCCCTACTGTTGCACAGAATGGAGTGGGAATAGTAAATGTTACCCCTCCGAAGTCCAATGCTTTCCCTACTGTTGCACAGAATGGAGTGGGAATAGTAAATGTTACCCCTCCGAAGTCCAATGCTTTTCTTACTGTTGCACAGAATGGAGTGGGAATAGTAAATGTTACCCTCCGAAGTCCAATGCTTTCCCTACTGTTGCACAGAATGGAGTGGGAATAGTAAATGTTACCCCTCCGAAGTCCAATGCTTTCCCTACTGTTGCACAGAATGGAGTGGGAATAGTAAATGTTACCCCTCCGAAGTCCAATGCTTTCCCTACTGTTGCACAGAATGGAGTGGGAATAGTAAATGTTACCCCTCCGAAGTCCATTGCTTTCCCTACTGTTGCACAGAATGGAGTGGGAATAGTAAATGTTACCCCTCCGAAGTCCAATGCTTTCCCTACTGTTGCACAGAATGGAGTGGGAATAGTAAATGTTACCCCTCCGAAGTCCAATGCTTTCCCTACTGTTGCACAGAATGGAGCGGGAATAGTAAATGTTACCCCTCCGAAGTCCAATGCTTTCCCTACTGTTGCACAGAATGGAGTGAGAATAGTAAATGTTACCCCTCCGAAGTCCAATGCTTTTCTTACTGTTGCACAGAATGGAGTGGGAATAGTAAATGTTACCCCTCCGAAGTCCAATGCTTTCCCTACTGTTGCACAGAATGGAGCGGGAATAGTAAATGTTACCCCTCCGAAGTCCAATGCTTTCCCTACTGTTGCACAGAATGGAGTGAGAATAGTAAATGTTACCCCTCCGAAGTCCAATGCTTTCCCTACTGTTGCACAGAATGGAGTGGGAATAGTAAATGTTACCCCTCCGAAGTCCAATGCTTTCCCTACTGTTGCACAGAATGGAGTGGGAATAGTAAATGTTACCCCTCCGAAGTCCAATGCTTTCCCTACTGTTGCACAGAATGGAGTGGGAATAGTAAATGTTACCCCTCCGAAGTCCAATGCTTTCCCTACTGTTGCACAGAATGGAGCGGGAATAGTAAATGTTACCCCTCCGAAGTCCAATGCTTTCCCTACTGTTGCACAGAATGGAGTGAGAATAGTAAATGTTACCCCTCCGAAGTCCAATGCTTTTCTTACTGTTGCACAGAATGGAGTGGGAATAGTAAATGTTACCCCTCCGAAGTCCAATGCTTTCCCTACTGTTGCACAGAATGGAGCGGGAATAGTAAATGTTACCCCTCCGAAGTCCAATGCTTTCCCTACTGTTGCACAGAATGGAGTGAGAATAGTAAATGTTACCCCTCCGAAGTCCAATGCTTTCACTACTGTTGCACAGAATGGAGTGGAATAGTAAATGTTACCCCTCCGAAGTCCAATGCTTTCCCTACTGTTGCACAGAATGGAGTGGGAATAGTAAATGTTACCCCTCCGAAGTCCAATGCTTTTCTTACTGTTGCACAGAATGGAGTGGGAATAGTAAATGTTACCCCTCCGAAGTCCAATGCTTTCCCTACTGTTGCACAGAATGGAGTGGGAATAGTAAATGTTACCCCTCCGAAGTCCAATGCTTTCCTACTGTTGCACAGAATGGAGTGGGAATAGTAAATGTTACCCCTCCGAAGTCCAATGCTTTTCTTACTGTTGCACAGAATGGAGTGGGAATAGTAAATGTTACCCCTCCGAAGTCCAATGCTTTTCTTACTGTTGCACAGAATGGAGTGGGAACAGTAAATGTTACCCCTCCGAAGTCCAATGCTTTCACTACTGTTGCACAGAATGGAGCGGGAATAGTAAATGTTTCCCCTCCGAAGTCCAATGCTTTCCCTACTGTTGCACAGAATGGAGTGGGAATAGTAAATGTTACCCCTCCGAAGTCCAATGCTTTCCCTACTGTTGCACAGAATGGAGTGGGAATAGTAAATGTTACCCCTCCGAAGTCCAATGCTTTCCCTACTGTTGCACAGAATGGAGTGGGAATAGTAAATGTTACCCCTCCGAAGTCCAATGCTTTCCCTACTGTTGCACAGAATGGAGTGGGAATAGTAAATGTTACCCCTCCGAAGTCCAATGCTTTCCCTACTGTTGCACAGAATGGAGTGGGAATAGTAAATGTTATCCCTCCGAAGTCCAATGCTTTCCCTACTGTTGCACAGAATGGAGTGGGAATAGTAAATGTTACCCCTCCGAAGTCCAATGCTTTCCCTACTGTTGCACAGAATGGAGTGGGAATAGTAAATGTTACCCCTCCGAAGTCCAATGCTTTCCCTACTGTTGCACAGAATGGAGTGAGAATAGTAAATGTTACCCCTCCGAAGTCCAATGCTTTCCCTACTGTTGCACAGAATGGAGTGGGAATAGTAAATGTTACCCCTCCGAAGTCCAATGCTTTTCTTACTGTTGCACAGAATGGAGTGGGAATAGTAAATGTTACCCCTCCGAAGTCCAATGCTTTCCCTACTGTTGCACAGAATGGAGTGGGAATAGTAAATGTTACCCCTCCGAAGTCCAATGCTTTCCCTACTGTTGCACAGAATGGAGTGGGAATAGTAAATGTTACCCCTCCGAAGTCCAATGCTTTCCCTACTGTTGCACAGAATGGAGTGGGAACAGTAAATGTTACCCCTCCGAAGTCCAATGCTTTCCCTACTGTTGCACAGAATGGAGTGGGAATAGTAAATGTTACCCCTCCGAAGTCCAATGCTTTCCCTACTGTTGCACAGAATGGAGTGGGAATAGTAAATGTTACCCCTCCGAAGTCCAATGCTTTCCCTACTGTTGCACAGAATGGAGTGGGAATAGTAAATGTTACCCCTCCGAAGTCCAATGCTTTCCCTACTGTTGCACAGAATGGAGTGAGAATAGTAAATGTTACCCCTCCGAAGTCCAATGCTTTCCCTACTGTTGCACAGAATGGAGTGGGAATAGTAAATGTTACCCCTCCGAAGTCCAATGCTTTCCCTACTGTTGCACAGAATGGAGTGGGAATAGTAAATGTTACCCCTCCGAAGTCCAATGCTTTCCCTACTGTTGCACAGAATGGAGTGGGAATAGTAAATGTTACCCTCCGAAGTCCAATGCTTTCCCTACTGTTGCACAGAATGGAGTGGGAATAGTAAATGTTACCCCTCCGAAGTCCAATGCTTTCCCTACTGTTGCACAGAATGGAGTGGGAATAGTAAATGTTACCCCTCCGAAGTCCAATGCTTTCCTACTGTTGCACAGAATGGAGTGAGAATAGTAAATGTTACCCTCCGAAGTCCAATGCTTTCCCTACTGTTGCACAGAATGGAGTGGGAATAGTAAATGTTACCCCTCCGAAGTCCAATGCTTTCCCTACTGTTGCACAGACTGGAGTGAGAATAGTAAATGTTACCCTCCGAAGTCCAATGCTTTCCCTACTGTTGCACAGAATGGAGTGGGAATAGTAAATGTTACCCCTCCGAAGTCCAATGCTTTCCCTACTATTGTACAGACTGGAGTGGGAATAGTAATTCTTACCCCTCCGAAGTCCAACGCTTTCCTACTATTGTACAGACTGGAGTGGGAATAGTAATTCTTACCCCTCCGAAGTCCAATGCTTTCCCTACTATTGTACAGACTGGAGTGGGAATAGTAATTCTTACCCCTCCGAAGTCCAATGCTTTCCCTACTATTGTACAGACTGGAGTGGGAATAGTAAATTTAATCACACCAAAGTCCAACACTTTCCCTACTGTTGCACAGAATGGAGTGGGAACAGTAAATGTTACCCCTCCGAAGTCCAATGCTTTCCCTACTGTTGCACAGAATGGAGTGGGAATAGTAAATGTTACCCCTCCGAAGTCCAATGCTTTCCCTACTGTTGCACAGAATGGAGTGGGAATAGTAAATGTTACCCCTCCGAAGTCCAATGCTTTCCCTACTGTTGCACAGAATGGAGTGAGAATAGTAAATGTTACCCTTCCGAAGTCCAATGCTTTCCTACTGTTGCACAGAATGGAGTGGGAATAGTAAATGTTACCCCTCCGAAGTCCAATGCTTTTCTTACTGTTGCACAGAATGGAGTGGGAATAGTAAATGTTACCCCTCCGAAGTCCAATGCTTTCCCTACTGTTGCACAGAATGGAGTGGGAATAGTAAATGTTACCCCTCCGAAGTCCAATGCTTTCCCTACTGTTGCACAGAATGGAGTGGGAATAGTAAATGTTACCCCTCCGAAGTCCAATGCTTTCCCTACTGTTGCACAGAATGGAGTGGGAACAGTAAATGTTACCCTCCGAAGTCCAATGCTTTCCCTACTGTTGCACAGAATGGAGTGGGAATAGTAAATGTTACCCCTCCGAAGTCCAATGCTTTCCCTACTGTTGCACAGAATGGAGTGGGAATAGTAAATGTTACCCTCCGAAGTCCAATGCTTTCCCTACTGTTGCACAGACTGGAGTGGGAATAGTAAATGTTACCCCTCCGAAGTCCAATGCTTTCCCTACTGTTGCACAGAATGGAGTGAGAATAGTAAATGTTACCCCTCCGAAGTCCAATGCTTTCCCTACTGTTGCACAGAATGGAGTGGGAACAGTAAATGTTACCCCTCAAAAGTCCAACACCTTCCCTACTGTAGCACAGACTGGAGTGGGAATAGTAAATGTTACCCCTCCGAAGTCCAATGCTTTCCCTACTGTTGCACAGAATGGAGTGAGAATAGTAAATGTTACCCCTCCGAAGTCCAATGCTTTCCCTACTGTTGCACAGAATGGAGTGGGAATAGTAAATTTAATCACACCAAAGTCCAACACTTTCCCTACTCTTGCACAGACTGGAGTGAGAACAGTAAATCTTACCCCTCTGAAGCACAACGCTTCCTGTACTATTGTATAGACTGGAGTGGGAATAGTAAATGTTACCCCTCCGAAGTCCAATGCTTTTCTTACTGTTGCACAGAATGGAGTGGGAATAGTAAATGTTACCCCTCCGAAGTCCAATGCTTTCCCTACTGTTGCACAGAATGGAGTGGGAATAGTAAATGTTACCCCTCCGAAGTCCAATGCTTTCCCTACTGTTGCACAGAATGGAGTGAGAATAGTAAATGTTACCCCTCCGAAGTCCAATGCTTTCCCTACTGTTGCACAGAATGGAGTGGGAATAGTAAATGTTACCCTCCGAAGTCCAATGCTTTCCCTACTGTTGCACAGAATGGAGTGGGAATAGTAAATGTTACCCTCCGAAGTCCAATGCTTTCCCTACTGTTGCACAGAATGGAGTGGGAATAGTAAATGTTACCCCTCCGAAGTCCAATGCTTTCCCTACTGTTGCACAGAATGGAGTGGGAATAGTAAATGTTACCCCTCCGAAGTCCAATGCTTTCCCTACTGTTGCACAGAATGGAGTGGGAATAGTAAATGTTACCCTCCGAAGTCCAATGCTTTCCCTACTGTTGCACAGAATGGAGTGGGAATAGTAAATGTTACCCCTCCGAAGTCCAATGCTTTTCTTACTGTTGCACAGAATGGAGTGAGAATAGTAAATGTTACCCCTCCGAAGTCCAATGCTTTCCCTACTGTTGCACAGAATGGAGTGAGAATAGTAAATGTTACCCTCCGAAGTCCAATGCTTTCCCTACTGTTGCACAGAATGGAGTGGGAATAGTAAATGTTACCCCTCCGAAGTCCAATGCTTTTCTTACTGTTGCACAGAATGGAGTGGGAATAGTAAATTTAATCACACCAAAGTCCAACACTTTCCCTACTGTTGCACAGAATGGAGTGGGAATAGTAAATGTTACCCCTCCGAAGTCCAATGCTTTCCCTACTGTTGCACAGAATGGAGTGAGAATAGTAAATGTTACCCTCCGAAGTCCAATGCTTTCCCTACTGTTGCACAGAATGGAGTGGGAATAGTAAATGTTACCCCTCCGAAGTCCAATGCTTTCCCTACTGTTGCACAGAATGGAGTGGGAATAGTAAATGTTACCCCTCCGAAGTCCAATGCTTTCCCTACTGTTGCACAGAATGGAGTGAGAATAGTAAATGTTACCCCTCCGAAGTCCAATGCTTTCCCTACTGTTGCACAGAATGGAGTGGGAATAGTAAATGTTACCCCTCCGAAGTCCAATGCTTTCCCTACTGTTGCACAGAATGGAGTGGGAATAGTAAATGTTACCCCTCCGAAGTCCAATGCTTTTCTTACTGTTGCACAGAATGGAGTGGGAATAGTAAATTTAATCACACCAAAGTCCAACACTTTCCCTACTCTTGCACAGACTGGAGTGAGAACAGTAAATCTTACCCCTCTGAAGCACAACGCTTCCTGTACTATTGTATAGACTGGAGTGGGAATAGTAAATGTTACCCCTCCGAAGTCCAATGCTTTTCTTACTGTTGCACAGAATGGAGTGGGAATAGTAAATGTTACCCTCCGAAGTCCAATGCTTTTCTTACTGTTGCACAGAATGGAGTGGGAATAGTAAATGTTACCCCTCCGAAGTCCAATGCTTTCCCTACTGTTGCACAGAATGGAGTGGGAATAGTAAATGTTACCCCTCCGAAGTCCAATGCTTTCCCTACTGTTGCACAGAATGGAGTGAGAATAGTAAATGTTACCCCTCCGAAGTCCAATGCTTTCCCTACTGTTGCACAGAATGGAGTGGGAATAGTAAATGTTACCCCTCCGAAGTCCAATGCTTTCCTACTGTTGCACAGAATGGAGTGGGAATAGTAAATGTTACCCCTCCGAAGTCCAATGCTTTCCCTACTGTTGCACAGAATGGAGTGGGAATAGTAAATGTTACCCCTCCGAAGTCCAATGCTTTACATACTGTTGCACAGAATGGAGTGGGAATAGTAAATGTTACCCCTCCGAAGTCCAATGCTTTCCCTACTGTTGCACAGAATGGAGTGGGAATAGTAAATGTTACCCCTCCGAAGTCCAATGCTTTCCCTACTGTTGCACAGAATGGAGTGGGAATAGTAAATGTTACCCCTCCGAAGTCCAATGCTTTTCTTACTGTTGCACAGAATGGAGTGGGAATAGTAAATGTTACCCCTCCGAAGTCCAATGCTTTCCCTACTGTTGCACAGAATGGAGTGGGAATAGTAAATGTTACCCCTCCGAAGTCCAATGCTTTTCTTACTGTTGCACAGAATGGAGTGAGAATAGTAAATGTTACCCCTCCGAAGTCCAATGCTTTCCCTACTGTTGCACAGAATGGAGTGAGAATAGTAAATGTTACCCCTCCGAAGTCCAATGCTTTCCCTACTGTTGCACAGAATGGAGTGGGAATAGTAAATGTTACCCCTCCGAAGTCCAATGCTTTCCCTACTGTTGCACAGAATGGAGTGGGAATAGTAAATGTTACCCCTCCGAAGTCCAATGCTTTTCTTACTGTTGCACAGAATGGAGTGGGAATAGTAAATTTAATCACACCAAAGTCCAACACTTTCCCTACTCTTGCACAGACTGGAGTGAGAACAGTAAATCTTACCCCTCTGAAGCACAACGCTTCCTGTACTATTGTATAGACTGGAGTGGGAATAGTAAATGTTACCCCTCCGAAGTCCAATGCTTTTCTTACTGTTGCACAGAATGGAGTGGGAATAGTAAATGTTACCCCTCCGAAGTCCAATGCTTTTCTTACTGTTGCACAGAATGGAGTGGGAATAGTAAATGTTACCCCTCCGAAGTCCAATGCTTTCCCTACTGTTGCACAGAATGGAGTGGGAATAGTAAATGTTACCCCTCCGAAGTCCAATGCTTTCCCTACTGTTGCACAGAATGGAGTGGGAATAGTAAATGTTACCCCTCCGAAGTCCAATGCTTTCCCTACTCTTGCACAGACTGGAGTGAGAACAGTAAATCTTACCCCTCTGAAGCACAACGCTTCCTGTACTATTGTATAGACTGGAGTGGGAATAGTAAATGTTACCCCTCCGAAGTCCAATGCTTTCCCTACTGTTGCACAGAATGGAGTGGGAATAGTAAATGTTACCCCTCCGAAGTCCAATGCTTTCCCTACTGTAGCACAGACTGAAGTGGGAATAGTAAATGTTACCCCTCCGAAGTCCAATGCTTTTCTTACTGTTGCACAGAATGGAGTGGGAATAGTAAATGTTACCCCTCCGAAGTCCAATGCTTTTCTTACTGTTGCACAGAATGGAGTGGGAATAGTAAATTTAATCACACCAAAGTCCAACACTTTCCTACTGTTGCACAGAATGGAGTGGGAATAGTAAATGTTACCCCTCCGAAGTCCAATGCTTTCCCTACTGTTGCACAGAATGGAGTGAGAATAGTAAATGTTACCCCTCCGAAGTCCAATGCTTTCCCTACTGTTGCACAGAATGGAGTGGGAATAGTAAATGTTACCCCTCCGAAGTCCAATGCTTTCCCTACTGTTGCACAGAATGGAGTGGGAATAGTAAATGTTACCCCTCCGAAGTCCAATGCTTTCCCTACTGTTGCACAGAATGGAGTGGGAATAGTAAATGTTACCCCTCCGAAGTCCAATGCTTTTCTTACTGTTGCACAGAATGGAGTGGGAATAGTAAATTTAATCACACCAAAGTCCAACACTTTCCCTACTGTTGCACAGACTGGAGTGAGAACAGTAAATCTTACCCCTCTGAAGCACAACGCTTCCTGTACTATTGTATAGACTGGAGTGGGAATAGTAAATGTTACCCCTCCGAAGTCCAATGCTTTTCTTACTGTTGCACAGAATGGAGTGGGAATAGTAAATGTTACCCCTCCGAAGTCCAATGCTTTCCCTACTGTTGCACAGAATGGAGTGGGAATAGTAAATGTTACCCCTCCGAAGTCCAATGCTTTCCCTACTGTTGCACAGAATGGAGTGAGAATAGTAAATGTTACCCCTCCGAAGTCCAATGCTTTCCCTACTGTTGCACAGAATGGAGTGGGAATAGTAAATGTTACCCCTCCGAAGTCCAATGCTTTCCCTACTGTTGCACAGAATGGAGTGGGAATAGTAAATGTTACCCCTCCGAAGTCCAATGCTTTCCCTACTGTTGCACAGAATGGAGTGGGAATAGTAAATGTTACCCTCCGAAGTCCAATGCTTTCCCTACTGTTGCACAGAATGGAGTGGGAATAGTAAATGTTACCCCTCCGAAGTCCAATGCTTTCCCTACTGTTGCACAGAATGGAGTGGGAATAGTAAATGTTACCCTCCGAAGTCCAATGCTTTCCCTACTGTTGCACAGAATGGAGTGGGAATAGTAAATGTTACCCCTCCGAAGTCCAATGCTTTTCTTACTGTTGCACAGAATGGAGTGAGAATAGTAAATGTTACCCCTCCGAAGTCCAATGCTTTCCCTACTGTTGCACAGAATGGAGTGAGAATAGTAAATGTTACCCCTCCGAAGTCCAATGCTTTCCCTACTGTTGCACAGAATGGAGTGGGAATAGTAAATGTTACCCCTCCGAAGTCCAATGCTTTCCCTACTGTTGCACAGAATGGAGTGGGAATAGTAAATGTTACCCCTCCGAAGTCCAATGCTTTTCTTACTGTTGCACAGAATGGAGTGGGAATAGTAAATTTAATCACACCAAAGTCCAACACTTTCCCTACTCTTGCACAGACTGGAGTGAGAACAGTAAATCTTACCCCTCTGAAGCACAACGCTTCCTGTACTATTGTATAGACTGGAGTGGGAATAGTAAATGTTACCCCTCCGAAGTCCAATGCTTTCCCTACTGTAGCACAGACTGAAGTGGGAATAGTAAATGTTACCCCTCCGAAGTCCAATGCTTTTCTTACTGTTGCACAGAATGGAGTGGGAATAGTAAATTTAATCACACCAAAGTCCAACACTTTCCCTACTCTTGCACAGACTGGAGTGAGAATAGTAAATGTTACCCCTCCGAAGTCCAATGCTTTCCCTACTGTTGCACAGAATGGAGTGAGAATAGTAAATGTTACCCCTCCGAAGTCCAATGCTTTCCCTACTGTTGCACAGAATGGAGTGGGAATAGTAAATGTTACCCCTCCGAAGTCCAATGCTTTCCCTACTGTTGCACAGAATGGAGTGGGAATAGTAAATGTTACCCCTCCGAAGTCCAATGCTTTCCCTACTGTTGCACAGAATGGAGTGGGAATAGTAAATGTTACCCCTCCGAAGTCCAATGCTTTCCCTACTGTTGCACAGAATGGAGCGGGAATAGTAAATGTTACCCCTCCGAAGTCCAATGCTTTCCCTACTGTTGCACAGAATGGAGTGGGAACAGTAAATGTTACCCCTCCGAAGTCCAATGCTTTCCCTACTGTTGCACAGAATGGAGTGGGAATAGTAAATGTTACCCCTCCGAAGTCCAACGCTTTCCCTACTGTAGCACAGACTGAAGTGGGAATAGTACATTTAACCACACTGAAGTCCAATGATTTTCCTACTGTTGCACAGAATGGAGTGGGAATAGTAAATCTAACCTCTCCTAAGTCCAATGCTTTCCCTACGGTTGCAAGACTGGAGTGGGAATGGTAAATTTAGCCACGCTGAAGTCCAGCACTTACCCCACTGTTGCACAAATTGGAGTGGGAATAGCAAATTTCACCCCTCCGAAGTCCAATGCTTTCCCTACTGTTACACAGACTGGAATAGAAAGAGTAAATTTAACCCCTCCAAAGTCCTCCACTTTCCTACTGTTTCACCGACTGGAATAGGAATAGTAAATTGCACCCCTCCGAAGTCTAACACTTTCCCTACTTTTCTACAGACTGGAGTGGGAATAGTAAATGTAACCCCTCCGAAGTGTAACTCTTTCCCTACTGTTGCACAGACTGGAGTGAGAATAGTACATTTTACCCCTCCAAAGTCCAACACTTTCCCACCTTTTGCACAAACTGGAGTGGGAATTGTAAATTTAACCCTGCTGAAGTCCAATGCTTTCCTCACTGTTGCACAGACTGGAGTGGGAATAGTAAATCTTACCCTCTGAAGTCCAATGCTTTTACTACTATTGAACAGACTTGAGTAGGAATACTAAATGTAATCCCTCCGAAGTCCAACACTTCCCCTACTCTTATAGTATTTTTAGTAAATATATTTCAGGGGGTTTGAAATTTGTAATATTTATTTATTGTCTAAATTAATTATTATCTTTTTTTGTTGAATTGTTTATAGATTTTATGGTTTTACTGTGTATGTATCATATATATACATATATATATATATATTATCCAACAACAGCTTACACGGCACTCTCCTTGGTACAAAAATATATCTTTATTGAGACCTCCTTCTCCGCCAGGTGTTGTTGGATAATACTTAATGCGAGAGGTGGTCCTGTCTCGCCACGAGCACCAGCTGGAGGGTGCTCCCCCCGAAAAGGACCGTGTTTGTTGAATAATATATATATATATATATATATATATATATATATTCACTGAAAAAACCATAGGTTTCAGACACGTTATAGTTACAAATTAGCATTTAAAAAACCTTTGAAATTCACTGAAAAAACAATAGGTTTCAGACACGTTATAGTTACAAATTAGCATTTAAAAAACCTTTGAAATTCACTGAAAAACTGAAAAAACCATAGGTTTTAGGGACAGTTATAGTTACTTGGACATTGCACTCGTACAAAACCCGTGAAATTCCCCGTTATAGTTAGTTCAGCTAACTATAACTCGCGCCCCGCAATGCACTGCTGATGACGTCACATATTACTTCACTCATGACATGGTCAGTGACATCACTGATGACATCACTGATGACATCTCAAATGACATCACTGATGACATCATCCAGTAACTGTGTGTTTCTGTAAAGTTTAAATATTTTTAAAATATATAGGAAAAGACGTATTGAAGAATGAGTGGGTGTGTAAGTGTCTGTATGGATGATTTAGTAGGTGCGTGACTGACTCTATAAGTGAGTGATTTAACGTATCTTACTGAATGCATGGGTTAGTGACTAAACTGGGTGAATGTCTGTATCCGTCTGTCTGTTGCTGTGTAAGTGGCTGCATGTGTTTGTGAAAAGCTAAATGATTTTCTATATGAGTTATTGAATGCTTGTCTGAGTATCTGTATGGGTGCCTGAGTGTTTGTGTGGGAGGGGTGTGTGCAACTCTGTGCATAGATGTGTGAGTGGGTGATTCACTGGGTGGATGGTTTCAAGAGTGCATCTGTGATAGACTGTATGGGTGGGTAAGTGTGTGTAAGAGTGTGTTAGTGAGTGAATGTATGTCCCAGTGGTACATGTGTGAGTAACTACATATGTGAAAGCCAGTATATATGTGTGTTGGAATATATAAATAGCTATAAGCGAGAGTGAGTGATTGTGATAGTGGCTGTATGGATGAGTGTGTACTTGTATTAGTGATTGTATAAGAGCGTAAGAATGTGCTAGTATTTGTATGAGTAAGTGAGCTGGTGTGCGTATAACTGTATAGGTGAGTAAATGGCAGTGTGTTTAATTATTTGCATGACTGACTAGGTGTGTGAGTACCTCTATGGATGAGTGGCGGTGTTTGAGTGTCTATATAGGAGTAAGAGTGCATATGATAGTCCTGTACTGAGTGACCGTAAGTATGAGTGACTGTACGGGTGAGTGAGTGGATGTGTGTGTGTAGACCTAAGAATCAGTGAGTGGGTATGTAGTTATTGGTGTTGGAGTGTCTATGGTTTTGCGAATGGCAGTCTGTAATTTAGAGTGGGTGTATCAAAGGTTATATTAGGGTGTGAGGAGGTGCATCAGATTATCACGTGGATGATGTCATCAGTGATGTCATTTGAGATGTCATCAGTGATGTCATCAGTGATGTCACTGACCATGTCATGAGTGATGTAATATGTGACGTCATCAGCAGTGCATTATGGGCGCGAGTTATAGTTAGCTGAACTAACTATAACGGGGAATTTCACGGGTTTTGTACGAGTGCAATGTCCAAGTAACTATAACTGTCCCTAAAACCTATGGTTTTTTCAGTGAATTTCAAAGGTTTTTTAAATGCTAATTTGTAACTATAACGTGTCTGAAACCTATGGTTTTTTCAGTGAATTTCAAAGGTTTTTTAAATGCTAATTTGTAACTATAACGTGTCTGAAACCTATGGTTTTTTCAGTGAATTTCAAAGTTTTTTTTAAATGCTAATTTCTAACTATAACGTGCCTGAAACCTACGGTTTTTTCAGTGAATTTCAAAGGTTTTGTAAATGACAATTTTTAAATGTATTAATTGTTATATTAATTTTTTTCATACTGATTTACTACATTTTTAGAAACAATTTTTTTTTACATAATTTATTATTTAAATTACATTGTAATTACATTATACATTACATTACAAAAAATACTTTCTCAGAATGAATTACTTTAGTTTAAATACTTTGCACATAGGCAATAGACTTTTAAGTACAGTAGTTACAGTTGTTGCAATGGGCAACACATTTTCAAACACAATGCAACATTCAGCTCAATGTGAATTTCTAGTTAAATGCAATTAGTTACTTTATGGATTACTTTTCTAACCACAGGACTGGATCCTAGATTCAGTCCTGGTACATCTCCTGTAAACAGTTGAGTAAAAGCGTTTTGGTTACAGTCGTGATTTTTAAGGAATATTATTGTACTTTAAAAGTTGACACTTAGAAACTTTTTCTCATAGAATCACCAATGTTATCCTATGGAAGGAAATTCACTTAGGAGGTAAAAACTGTTATCGTTACTTTTTCTTACTCAGTGTTGGATCCTGGATCCAGCACTGGTGCATCTCCTGTAAACAGTTGAATGAATGCGTTTAAGACATACAGGCGATTTTTAAGGAATATTTGTAGTTTGTGAAAATCGACACTTTGAAAGTTTTCTGCTGAAAACCAGACAATGGAGATTCCTATGTTAGAAAATATAAGTTACCGGTAAGTACGGTTAAAATTACTTTTCAGGGTCAGTGCTGGGCTAAAAGATGCAGCACTGGGTTCTCTCCTGATAACAGGTGAGTAAATTGGAATTCGTACTTTGGTTGATTTTAGAGGAATATTATAAAGTTCCAAAACTCCACACTTAGAAGAATTTCCAAGTGAAACCAGTCAATGTTAGCCTATGAAGGAAATTCAAGTTACCGGTAAGTACGGTTAAAATTAATTTTGAGGATCAGTACTTGGCTGAAAGATGCAGCACTGAGGTCTCTCCTGATAACAGGTGAGTAAATCAGAATTCGGATTTCGGCTGATTTTAGAGGAATATTTTAAAGTTCCAAAACTCCACACTTAGAAGAATTTCCAAGTGAAACCAGTCAATGTTAGCCTATGAAGGAAATTCAAGTTACCGGTAAGTACGGTTAAAATTACTTTTCAGGACCAGTACTGGGCTGAAAGATGCAGCACTGAGGTCTCTCCTGATAACAGGTGAGTAAATCGGAATTCGTATTTCGGCTGATTTTAGAGGAATATTTGCACAATGGTGAAGGGAGGGGCGGGGCCTCAGGTGACATCTGTGCAAACGCGCCCCGTTGCGCGTTTTAAGTTGGGGGATTAAGTCCCCTTGAATCCTGAGGGTCCCTAGGGGCCAACTAGCCCACCAGGAACCTCCAATATGCGCCAGGGGCTGCGTTGCAGAGACGTGTAGAGAGGCCACACCCTTTTACACCTCTCTGCAACGCAGCTCTGTGGCGCTTTCTGGATGTACCTGTTGGGCTAGTTGGCCCCCAGGGACCTCAGGATTGAAGGGGATTTAATTCCCCATCTTAAAACGCGCCACGGGGCCTGTTTGCACACATGTCACCTGAAGCCCCGCCCTCCCTTCACCACTGTGCAAACGCGCCCCGTGGCGCGTTTTAAGTTGGGGGATTAAGTCCCCTTGAATCCTGAGGGTCCCCGGAGTCCAACTAGCCCACCATATACCTCCAAAAGCGCCACAGAGCTGCGTTGCAGAGAGGTGTAAAAAGGGGCGTGGCCTCTGTACACCTCTCTGCAAGGCAGCCCCTGGCGCATACTGGAGGTACCTGGTGGGCTAGTTGGCCCTCAGGGACCCCCAGTATTCAAGGGAATTGTTCCCCTCTGCAAACGCGCCAGGGGGCGCGTTTGCAGAGTGGTGAAGGAAGGGGCGGGGCCTGCGGGCCTGATCGTTTTTTTTAATTTTTTTTTTTCTCCCTGAAGGGGGGCTGTGTGGCCCCCTTCTTTTTCTTTTTTTGGGCCCTGGGGACCCCATCCCCCAGGGCCTTACCCCTTTTTTTAAATTACCTTTAAAAAAAAAAAACGGGAAGGGGCCACGTGGCCCCCTTCCCTTGGCCTCTATTGGCCCCGGGACCCCATCCCCCGGGGCATGGCCTCTATATTTATTTTTTTGAGGGGGCAGCGTGGCCCCCTCCTCTGGCCATTTTAAGGCCCCGGGGACCCCATCCCCCGGGGCCGGCCTTTCCTTTTTAAAAAAAAATGTGTTGCTCTTTTTTGGGGAGGGGGCCGCGTGGCCCCCCTCCCGGGCCACTACTTGCCCCGGGGACCCCATCCCCCGGGGCTGGCCTCTCTCCGTTGGGGACTGTGGGGGTCCCCAATCCCCCCACAGTCCCGCCGGCTCCCCACGTCCCTTGGGAGCCGGCATTGCTGTTCCACATGGGGAGCAGCTGACATGCTGCTCCCCATGTGGAAAAGCAATCGCTTTGGATATTGGAAGAGAGAGCAGCAGTGGCGTAGCTAGGGGGGGGCGATGGGGGCGGACCGCCCCAGGCGGCACGAGTTTTCGGGCGGCAGCCGGCCCCCTTCCCCCGCTCTTACCTGCAGCCGTTGCGGCCGCAAGAATCGGCCGCGACCACCCCCCCCGCTCTTCTATCATTTTGCCGAGGGCGGCAAACGCAGGGGCCGCCACGGGCAGCCGAAGGCCTAGCTACGCCCCTGGAGAGCAGGTTTCCTGCTCTCTCTTCCAATATCCAAAGCAGTTTGCTATGGCAGGACGGGAGCCGCGAGGCTCCCGTCCTGCCATAGCAAACTACAGTGTCCCGGGGGTAGGCACCCCGGGACACTGCAGGAGCCGGCCCTGGGGGTGGTGGTCCCCTGGGCTCTGGGGGTCCGTAACGGACCCCCATATTAAAATGTTTAGTGCCCCGGGAGGTGGCAGTCCTCGGGGCGTGTGGGGGCTGGAGCCCCCCACACAGGTTGTTTAATTTAAAAAAAAAGCCCCGGGAGGTGGTGGTCCTCGGGGCTGCGGGAGGGCTCAGAGCCCTCCCGCACCATTTTTAAAAGAAAGCCCCGGGGGGTGGCGGTCCCCGGGCTTGGGGGCCCTTTGAGGCCCCCACACATAAAATTAAACCCCTCACCATGCCCCCGGGACTTGGGCCACCCGGGGCAAAATACAATCGAGCGCGGAGACCGGCTTCGATTTTTTTTTCGTCAGGATTCGCGCACCCTGAGCGCATCCTGCCGATTTTTTTTTTTTAAATGCTTTTTTGCCCAGGGGTCCTTGTGGGACCCCTGAGCAGGCCTAGGGGTTAGGGTGTTTCTACCCTGCCCCCTTTGTGCGTTTTGCACACTTGTTTCTTTTTTTTCTCGGCGGGATACGCGCACCCTAAGCGCATCCCGCCGATTTAAAAAAAAAAAAATCTTTTTCTGCCCAGGGGTCCTTGTGGGACCCCCTGAGCAGACCTAGGGGTCAGGGTGTTTCTACCCTGCCCCTTTTTGCGCTTTGCGCACTTGTTTCTGTCCCTCGGTTCTACCGAGGGACAAAATGGCTGCCAACACTTCCTGAATCGGAATGTTGACAGCCAGCTGACAGCCAATTAGCATGCAGCTCGTGATCGGGACGGTGCGCGCAGGGTGCGCTGAGGGTACGCGTATCCGACGCGCCCATAGATATATATGTACTTTTACTTTTGATTTTCTCAGGAACTACTGAACGGATTTACACCATTTAAGCAAAAGGCACCAGTCTGAACCAAGGACTACCTCTTTGCCAAATTTGGTGTAATTCCGTTCAGCAGTTCGGGCTGTAGCTGCGACTAAAGGTTCCTATGGAAAAATGAATGGGGAAAACGCGTTTTGGGACCCCCTTTTTCTCGGCCCCCGCTTCACGTATCACCCCGAGACTTTCAGGGTAGGAGCGGAGCGGAGCGCCCCAACAAGTTGGAAACTTTCACGAAGATTCGTCAACCGGCGCCAACGTTATTTCAAATAGAATGTCGCGGATTCCCTATGGATAATAGGTTGTAACTATAACTATCTACTGGCGACCGCCAGTAGATAACTACTGGCGACCGCCAGTAGATAATATATATATATATGTATATATATATCCAAAGTCTCAAAAACAAAAAAGAAGATGGGACAGTTGAAGGAAACAGCGCAAGAGACACAGGGAAGAAAACCAGAAACACCAAAAAATCATGGAGACCAAAATAAGTGGCAACAATAAGGAAATTTCCATTGTTAGTCTAACAGAGGTTGTGATAACCAATGCAGGGAAATACATTTTAATGGTGGGACTATTCTATTGTCCAGAGTGTCCACTAAATTATGCACAGACAAGGATCAATGCTTTCAAATTTGTTAGAAAATTAAAGCTTCAAAAGCTCACACACTCAACAGCAAACCAAGTCACAAACTTTGAGAAAGGGCAGAGACTCCAGAAAACTTTGAAGAAACAACAGCAATTGCTGATTTGTCCTTGTTGAAAACCATGAGACAATTGGAAAATGAGAACAAACAAACGAACATCAAAATAACTGATCTGGATATCATACATGAATTTGATATGGAAGTATGGGGAGTGGCTGCTATCCCATTCCGACCATGCGCTAAGACCATGCCCACCACCACAAGAGATTCAATTGATACCTTTCATGACTTATTGATTGAAGGAATAAAACAATTACACATGGAAGACCATATAAATGGCAGGAGGAAAACAGCTACCATGTGGAAGTATGAGAACTTGGTATTTAAATTGAGAAAAAATAAGCACATCATGGTAAGGAATTCCAACAAGGGTGGCAATATCGTAGTGTGGCCAATGGATATGTATGTACAAGGAGCATTCACCCAACTAAATCAAAATGATTGTTACAGGAAATGTGAACAGACAAGGCAAGTCAAAGCCCAGCTACAATACAAACAATAATTAGAAAGTTGGATGAATGAGGGTCTACTTTCATATGACGAATAAATGTTTTTGTGGAACGACAGCCCAAGGACTCCAGTACTTTACTTAATTAGAAAAATTCAAAAGAATACTCAAGTTCCACCAGGGCGCCCAATAAAGCCAAATGAAGCTTAATGGAAAACACATCTAAGTATATCTATTTTTTCTCCAGCAATATGTGAAAAAAAGGACAGTCAGGACTTCTTGAGGTTGATTTACGCTATTCCCATAGAAAAGATTATGTGTTGTTTGCTATGGATGTTACAACACTATACACAAGCATATCACACACGGATGGAGCCATGCATCACTTTCTCCAAGGCAGGATAGTGACCTTGTAAAAAAGCACTGAGATGGTAATGGCCATGGCCAGGGGATGTTTGGAGGACATTGTTTTCCTTTTTGGGGAGAAATTGTACCGACAAATGTGTGGGACTGCAATGGGCACCTGTTTCGCCCCCAGTTATGCATGCTTGCATGTGGGCTGGTGGGAGGATCAGGTGCTCCACAGGTACCACGAAGAAACATGGGAAAAACACTTTGTAATCTGGACCAGATTTATCGATGATTTATTTGTAATTTGGAAAGGGTCAACCGTCTCAGCAGAACAGTTTGTCAAAAGCCTGAATGTCAATGATTTAAATCTGTATTTGACATATGAAATAAGTACATCTCAGTGACATTCCTAGATATAGAGGTTTATATTCAGGAAGGGAAATCGGAGACTAGATTACACAGGAAGAGCACAACAGGTAACACAACCCTTCACTCATCTAGTTTCCATCCCAACCATACAAAGATGAGTATCCCATACGGTGAGATGACACACGCTAGAAGAAATTGTACCTCATGCAAGAACTTGACAACCTGTCAGGATGAAATGGAGAGGAGGTTTGAACTAGGTGTGGGCGGAGTACGCGGAGTGTCACTCCACAGAGTTCCACGGAGTTAAAAAAAACTCATTGGAACTCTGCTCCGCTCCACTCTGCCCCAGACCCACCGACAATAAAAAAAAAAGACAAAAAACCCACTTACCTGCTCTCTGGCATCTCTGGGCCGCCCTCCTTCTCGCTGTGGTGTCTTCTCCTTGCTGCAGTCCTTCTCCTCGTTGCCGGTCGCAAATCCCTATGCTTTACGTCTTGTGTGGACTGCGCATGCGCAGTCCACACAAGATGTAAAACGTAGGGGTTTGCAGCGAGGACGGCGGCAAGGAGGAGAGACAACATGGCGATGAGGAGGGCGGCCCGCAGACGCCAGAGAGCAGGTAAGTGTTTTTTTTTTGTGGGCTGTGGCTCAGGGGCTAAGGGGCGTACTCCACTCCACCACGGAGTCAGGGTTTCGCCTCAACTCCGCATTCCCAATGCTCCGCAAACTCCGCTGGCAGAGCAGAGTATGCCGCCTGGGCTTAGTTTGAACAGAGGGGATACAGTACCTCAGTAGTGAGAGCGGAACAAGAAGTGGCAAACAAAAGAAATAGAGAATCAATCTTGTTTTCCAAACCAGCAAAGAATAAGATGAAGCGTGCACAGGCAGTAATAAGATTTGTAACCCCTTTTAACAACCGAGAAGGAACTTAGAGCCCTTTTGAGAAAAAATTGGCCAGTGGTAAAATCGGACATCGTAATAGGGAAGCTGGTGCCAAAATACCGCTTAATTACATATAGACGTCCACTATCTTTCAATGATGGGGTTGTGAGGAGCAGCCCGGACATGCAACAGGAGGTCAGTTGGCTACAGCCACAACCAGGTTTCAGAAAATGCTTACGATGCAGGGCCTGTACCATAGGTGAAAACACCACATCTTACAACAACCCAAAAGCAGTGAAAATCAAAGAAGCATACAATTGTAAAACAGAGTTTGCCGTATACATATTAACGTGCGCATGCAATTTGAGATATGTAGGCAGCACCAAATTACCTGTCCACAAGAAGATACTACAACGCATGAGGGCCATTACCAGCAATGATCATACATATCCGGTGGCACGCCATTGTAAAACACACCATGAAAAAGACCCCCAAAAAATCAAGTACTTCAGAATTGATGCAATACCTGCCAACAGGAGGGGGGGGGGCGCACTAAATTGCTGAGAGAATTAGAGATGAGCTACATCATCAATTTGGATTGTAAGGCGCCAATGGGCTTAAATTATGACAAAGAGCTGCATTCAAGTCTCTAAAGTAAGAAAAGTGAGGGAATGAGGATAGACACGATAAAAAAAATGAATGAGGCACACACCTTAGTGACACTACAGGGAAAGGGGTGGAACCCATAGATGAGAGGAGAGGGTGTGATAGGAAGTTAGAATCACAAACAAGCTCTATGAGCCCAAACCTGACCCTCCTCTGTTGTGTTCAGTCTACCGTCTATCACTTTAGAGCTCTCACTATCTATGATATACAATGTTTCACAATGTTTCGTTATTTTCATAATTTTTAATATTTTCAATTTTGTTAAAAAAAATTTTTTAAATCCCCCCCTTTTTTTACTCCTCACATTCTTTGCACAGGTAATGACTCACACATGGTTTCAGAAGAAGAACAGAAATTAAGAGGGATAAAGTGGCGGCTCCTCCGCTAAGGCGAAGGAGCATCGCCCCACTGCTTGTTGATCAATGGAAAATAAAAATAAAATGATAATAACTTGAAGTTATTATCATTTTATTTTTATTTTCGACTTCAGCCAGGTTGGGGGGGGGCTGGCTCACCGCAGAGGGAGCAGGAGTGGTTTGCACTCCCTCCCTACGTGCACATGACGCTTTGACCGGTCCTCGAGGGCCGGCCAAACCGTCATGCATACTTGGCATGTTCTCCATTGGGCTGTGCTGCACAGCCCTGTGGAGCACATGCCCAGCCTCCCCAGGCACTCAGACCAATCACGGTGCTGCTCCACTGCAGCGTCATGATTGGCCGGCAGAGTCCGGAAGCCTGGGTGCTTCCGGTGCTTCTTCCAGCAGAGAAGAAGACGGAGGAGAGGCAAGAGAAAGGCGTGCGGCAAAGGTGGCGGTGGCAAAGAAGGTAAGTTATTTTTTTTATTTTTTCATCCCTCCCCTGCTCTACCACCCCCGTTCACAGGCAGCCACCACTGGAGAGATAGCAGTGTTTATATTAGGTGACCCACACATGGTATATGTATATCGCCAAACCCCACAGGGGAGCAACCTGACAATGGGAGTGAAGACAAGCATAGTAAAGTAGTGCACTATCAGGCATACTCTTAAGATGTAGGGTCAACATGGTAAACATCACAAGGGGCACTTGCCAAAAACAAAGGAAGGGTACAGAGGTTACACATAAAGATGTCCTACAGAATACAAAATGAATTAGCAACAAGGAATTGTGGTATACAGACCTGTTACGATGTTGATTTAATGAAAGAATTATATATTCCACTTCTGAAACTGGCACTTGCCAAAAACAAATTATAATTAAGGGGAGCAATATGAGAATGTACACGGGTGTCACAACAGAACAAGTGAGAGTGCGCAATTTTAAATTCAGGATAAATTAAGATGAAATCATGTGTTAATGGAAAAACAAACAATGCATTGTGACGAGAACATGAGTAGCACTGATGTGCTGTTGTGAATAGAAAATGATAGTCTTGTTTCTCTGTCTATGATTAAGGAAAAGTAAAATGAATGTGTGCATGTCTTGTGATCAAGGCCGATTGCACGGCTGAAACGCATTGTGGCGGAAGGCGAATAAAGAAGAACACACATATATATATATATATATATATATATATATATATATATATATATGTACGGCCACCTCCTTCTATTTGTGCACAGGCTGCGCGGCACCCCTCCTTCCTATAAAACAAGAAAGCCATGGAGAGGTGGTGGTCCCCAGGGCCCGGGGGGTCTGCGACTGCGTAGCCCGTCCACACCATTTTTATAATTGAAGCCCGGGGGGGTCCACGTGGCCCCCCGCAACAATATATAAATAAGCCCCAGGGAGATGGTTGTCCCCAGGGCATAAAAATGCCATGTGAGGGGCCCTATGCGCCCCTCCTCTTTTATTTGATAAAATGTGTGCGCATGCCCCTGGGACCTGGCTCACCCGGTTGCTTTAGTATAAACAAGTGAGGCAGCCTGTGATTTTTTTATTTTTCCTTAAATTCACAAATTTCGCTAATTTGCAGCAACATTCTTTTTAAAAAAAATGCTTTTTGGCTCTGCCATGGTCCCCTTTGGGACCCCTAGAGCAAGGTTTGAGGGTCAGGGTATTCCTACCCTGTTTCCTTTTCCCTTTTTTCCGTTTTTATTGGAACTCGGCAGAAGCTGAGTCCCAAAATGGCTACCAACACTTCCTGGTTTAAGTGTTGCCAGCCAATCAGAGCTCTTCATTTCTCTGCACAAGCTCGTTATTTTTCGAGAATTACCCGCATGCACAGATAAACAAATTTGGATTACCTTAAATTTCTCAACAACTTATGAACGGATTTACACCAAATAACAAAAGCACAGTCTGAGGACCAAAAGCTAGCTTTTTGACAAATTTGGTGTAGTAGCATCCAACGGTTAGGGCTGTAGTCGTTTTCAAAGCTCCTATGGGAATTAACAAGGGAAACAGACTTTATTTGACTCCCCTTTTTTCCTCGGTCCCTGCTTGAGGGATCACCCCCAAACTTTCCACGTGAAACAAGAATCACCGGCCCACTTTTTTGGGGAAAATTTAGTGAAGAGTCGTCAAACGGCGACAAAGATATAGGTAAGTCCAAAAACGCTTTTTCTATGGAAACATGGTCCTAACTATAATAACCGCCAGTAGGTTATACATATATATTACTCAAGGGGAATCTACGCTGGACTTCACTTACCAGCATGCAGCAGTCTGGAGTGTCAGCGCAGGGTAAAACACAGCTGTGAGGCAGAGGAGGGGTCGTGATGAGGCTCCAATGGGAGGGGCTTCAGCAAGATTCAAAACGGCCCACAGGTGTGAGGTCCTGCCTCTGTAACCGGCACTGAAGAAAGCACTCATGCTGAAACGCGTCTGCTTAGAGGTTACATTCAACCACAGATTCCTGCGCTGACAAAATATCCTGAATAAATCCTTCTGTCTCTACCAGGTGGTGTCGGACCCGTTCTTAGGAGTGAGTGGGTATTTGGACTGCATATATATATTTATATATATATACACAAATATATATGTTATAATTTCACAGTAACACATTTTAAAAATAAACAAATAATGTTAAATAAATAATTTTATTATTTATGTTACACTATATATATAGATTTATATAAACAAAAACATATATGTATGTATATGTGTTTATATAATTATACATAGTATTAAATAAAAATATTAGTGGAAGTTATTTAGTTTACATTATATTAAATTTATATATTAAAATATTTCACATTTAGTACTTTAAACTGTCTTTATAATTAAAAAAATGATAATTTTGTATTTTTTTTGAAGATGTTTGTGTCAGCAATATTTATTTTCCAATATTTTTGTACTTACCATTATAAGTGTAGGAGCACGAAATTTTGGTAAACGACATTTGTGACACGATATTTGTGTGAAACAACAATGTTTACCTCAATATTGTGTCAGTGATCCCTGTACGTACTGCATGATGCCCTTTACGGGATGATTGGCAGCTTAGGTTGCCCCCAGCCCTGTGTAAGAGGCCTAGTCTGGGTTGGTTTGCTTCTCTTTCCTCCTCTCTCGCCCTGCAGTAATGAGTTACAAATTGTTCACTTCCCAGGATAACAAAATGTGTTCCACATTATAGAAAGTGAGCTCGACATGAGTGCGAAATATGCCAAGACAAACATCTGTACACAAAAGAACAACTGGCTGTTATTATTTATGTTTTTTTGTTCGTGTTTGTTTTGTTTTGTTCCAACCTTCTGCTTTGCTTCTCATGCCAAACTCACTATAATATATGAGCCAGAGTTTGAAGTTTTTGCTACGTCGGCAGTTGCAGTCCTTTTCAGTCCAGTAGTTTATTTTCCCTTCATGAAGGGAGGCAGAGAATGTATTTACAAAGAGTTGTCAATTTTACTTATTTTACCGACATCAGAAGGATGAAAGGCTGAGTTGGCCTCTAAGGGATCTAACTTTGCAGACAGCAGGTGAGAACACAGTTTTCTGTAATACACAGTCTCACTGCTGGGAAGGAAAAGGTCCCCTGCATGGCTCTACAGAGTGTTCACCCTGCCTCAAGTTCCCCATAGCGAGTTTATGGTGATTTTTACGGAGGGTGACTCATGACATGGAATGAGACCTAGAGTGGGGTCTGTGGTCCAGATGATCACAGCAAGTATACCCGCCTTCTTATGAGCACGACTACCAACACCGCGCCAGGCCGCAGAAGGTGGACAGTGGTGACAGCAACAGATCCTGGCAGGACAGGCCTCTTACCTGTTGCCTTCCAGGGACAGACGTTTACTGACCTCTCCCGTGTGCTAAATTGGTCTGTTGTCCGCAACAACCAGGTCCTCACTTCCTTCATATTGGACAAGTATGATGCATGTGTTGTAAATATGAGATGATGGCCAAGAAATACCTGGTGCGGAGGACTTGAAGCTGACTGCAAGTAGATGAGTTACACCTGTAGTCAGATTGAAAGAAAAGCCCAGGACAGAGATGGCTGGAGAATCCTGGTTAATGGCCTGTACCCAGGATGGGTAGTATGCATAAATAAGTTGAATACATGCATGGGGGGAGTGCACTGTATGTGACTGTCACAACCCAGGAGTCCATTTTGAGTTTCCGAACCAAAGTGGTCCATAAGATGGAGGCTGGGGAGAGTTGCAGACAGCAGTGTTGTGTTATGTTATGTTATGTTGATTTGTATAGCGCACTAATCACCCGAGATGGTATCCAGGTGCTTATGAATTTCAAGGCTTCTCCAAGCATCCCCGGGGGTACCTTTGTAGTAGACCAAACTCCAGGTGGCCAGGATGATGGATACAGGGTCTGTATGAAGTGTAGGTAGATTCCCCTGACCCCTTCTTCTCCATCGTTCACTAGAAGTGTTACCTCCACAGGTGGAGTAGTAATTAATTGGGGAAGCTTTGCCCTCTTTTGTGCTTTGGTTTTTTGGGCACCACTGAAAGGATATTCACAAAGCTGCTGCTCCCTTCTGCTGACACTGTAAGACAAAGACTGTGGCTGCACCAGCATGGAAGGAATACACAATACACCCTAAGAGCCTATTAGAACTACAAATTTACCTCATGGGGTTCCTCACAAATAAGACATAACACTTGTGATTGCCTGGGGATCAGAAACCATGGCTGTATTTGGCAATCTCACCCGAACTGAAGCACTGCGAGGGATGTTACACCTGACTGATCGCTCCCCTTAGTTGACAGGGCCATCAGCGTACCTCTTCAGCACTGCTGCGGCTCAGGGTGGGTTCTTTGCTTTGTTTGAATGGTGGGATTGTGTTTGTGTCCATGGAAG
This sequence comes from Calotriton arnoldi, assembly GCA_963921515.1. Classification (NCBI taxonomy): domain Eukaryota; kingdom Metazoa; phylum Chordata; class Amphibia; order Caudata; family Salamandridae; genus Calotriton; species Calotriton arnoldi. The sequence continues at coordinate 3,498,349 of CAWUFW010000456.1, forward strand.
ATCCCTCTGTATGTTATGTTATGTTATTGAGATGTATACAGTGCGCAGCTACTCCAAGAGTGCCCCAGTGCTAAACAGACATAAGAGCACTTACAGCGAAGACCTATGTAGATTGTCGGAAGACCCAAGTCTTTGGTTTATTCTTAAAGACGGCAAGATAACGCATTGTACGTAGCTCCAAAGGGAGTTTATTCCATGTGACTGGCTCCAAATAAGAGAAGGACCTGTTGCCCTTTCTAAGCCACCAGATTCTAGGGACTCTGGCCAAGTGTTCAGGAGAAGAGCGTAAAGTTCTGGCAGAGGCATAGTCATGGATCCTCTCCCTCAGATAGCCGGCCCCTGAGCCATGATGGGCTTCATGATCCAGGACCAAGGATGTAAACAATCTCCCTTTTTTATTGGAAGCCAGTAGAGGGCGTCCAGATGGGAGGACACACGTGTTCTCAGGGGGAGATTAAGAAGCAACCAGGCTGCCGAGTTCTGTACCACCTGAAGTCTACCTAGAAGTAGAGAGCATTCAGCAATCCAATTTAGAAGCTATTAGCGCTTGGATTACCATTCTCTTGGAAGAGTCTGACAAGAGGGGCAAGAATATTTTCAGCATCCGAAGCATTCCAAAACAAGAACCTATCAGAGCCTGGATCTGTGTTGGGAAGGAAATGGCACTATCAAATTTGATGCTTAAGTTCTATATAGAGCCCTGTTGAGGGCCCGGAAGAGGAGCGTCCTTCGGCCAGAAAGATCTCTGTGGGTCAGGGAAAGATGATCCGAAGATCATAATCTCGGTCTTATTCAGGTTGCGTTTTAGCTGATTAATTGCCAACCACTGGGCCACCTTAGAGAGGCCCCAGCAAATAGCCTGCCCAGCAAACCCTATTCCTTTCCACATGAAAAGAGAAGCTGGGTGTCATCTGCATAAGAAATCACTTTTGCTTCCAAAGACTCCACCAGTGCCGCCAATGGTTTAAGATAAACATTAAACAGAGTAGGGCTTAAAGCCGAGCCCTGAGGTGCACCAACCACCAGTTTACACGCTTTGGAAGAAAAAGGAGGCTTCAAACCTCTTGGCTTCTTCCGTCCAAAAAAGAGGTAAGCCAGTTCAGAGCAATATCCTTAATCACAATTGCCTGGAGTCAATCGAGGAGCCTTCGATGAGGAACAGTATCGAAGGCTGCCGATAAGTCCAGCATGATCAAGATGGCCTTGCCTCCTATGTCCATGGCGCCTCTTACATATTCCACAACTTCTAAAAGCGTAGTTTCCATACTGTAGTGAGGCCTACAACCTGACTGGCTAGGGTGAAAGAGATTGTTCTCCTCCAAAAAGTGATAGATTTTTTCACATTTCCAGTGGGCCGGGACCTTGCCAGATAGTAAAGAGGTGTTTAACACTCTATTTACAATCGGGTTAATAACCTGGGCTACATTAGCCAACATTGCGGGAGGGCATGGGTCGGAAGGGGGACCCGACTTCGGACTCTTAACAGCAGCCCAGTAATCCTCTAGAGGCAAAGAGCAGAAATTAGCGAGGATTGGACTCCCCTTGGTAGGAGTAGAAACCTTTGTTGTCTCAGAGTGGATTCTTGCTGATTGCACATCTAGGAGATTTGCCTGAATGGTGGAGATTTGATCGTGAAAAAATAATTCCAGCTTATCACACCATTCTGCTGAAGGTTAGCGATATCTAGAGATGACCTGGGGGCTTAAAAAGGTTTTCACAATTTTAAAAACCTCCTTCGATGTATTACCTGCTTTGGCAATCTTCTTCTCTAAGAAACCTTTTTTGGCTAGATGCACTGCTGAGTGATAGTTTATAGGTAATGTTTTCATCTAAGCTGTAGTTATGCCCCCATTTCATTTCAGGATGTTTACATTGTTTATTTCTTAATCTAAGAACCTCTTAAACAAAGGAGCTGTTGGTTTAGTCCTATGAGAATGACGTGGAAAAATTGGAGCTACCTCATTAATAGTACCTTGAATCCAATCATCCAAGCACATGGCATCCGATTCGAAGGAACCAGAAAGGACCGAAGTGTTTGCTTCTAGCGCTTGAATCAGCTGACTGAACTTTATGGAAAGCACGAGAGTGAGCACAGATGTTCTCTGTGATAGAATGCCCTTTTGACGTTCTTGGCCAATTAAATTGGATTAAGTGGTGATCATCCCACACAAGAGGAGCAGGCTCAGAAACATCCAGACTCAGGTTGGAGAAAACCTGATCTAATGTATGACCAGCTTGATGAGTTGGACCGAATACCTGTTGCTCAAGTGCAAAGGATAACATACTATCTAGAAGTAGGGAGACTGCTGGGTCAGAAGGATTATCCATATGGACATTAAAGTCCCCAAGAACTATAAAATGAGTATACCTAAGAGCCCAAGAGCCTAGCAGGCTTCCTAGCGATTTCAGACATGAACCAGCATGACCAGGAGGTCTGTAAATTAGAGCACCCGCCATAGACTGTTGTGGAGACAAGGTCAGACAGAAGCCCATTGCTTCCGCCCCTACAAGTCCCTTGAAAGGGCGTGCTGCACATTCATACTTACTTTTATAGACTATCGCTACCCCACCACCTCTACCTCTATCACGGTCTTTCCTGAGAATTTTGTAGCCAGGTGGAATGGCAGTATCTAAAGTCAGATTGGCCCACTCTGAAAGTCATGTTTCAGTGAGAAACAGAATGTCTGGCTTTCCATTGTTTAAAAAGTCAAAACCTGCAATGCATGTTTTTGTAATGAGTGCACGTTCAGTAGTACAGCAGAGAACTGTGCTAATAATAGATTCGATCTGCGGCAGATGGGAGAGGCTATACCATTAAGGGCCTCTTTTGGATGTCGGTCGGAAAGCCTCGACCGCTGGTCGGAGGCTTTCTGACAGAAATCCTTGGTTTAAACTCCAACAGCCTTATTATAAAGAAGGTGGTCGGAGTTTAAACTGGCCGGTCAAGCCGACTGGCTTCCGACGGGCTCAAGGAGCCTGTCGGCCAGTTGGAAACCGATCATAATCCCTAACGAACTGCGTTCCCGCCATCAGGATTATGATGTCGGTTTCCGACAGGCTTTCCATGTCAGGCTAGCTGACATGGAAAGCCTGTCGGAAAGTGACTTGGGGGGGCCCCTAGCAGGGCCCCCCTCCTTCCGCGGCTTTTGGTTGTGGGCTGGGGCCACCTACGGTGCCCCCCTGGATAGCCCGGCACCACGTGGCAGGCACCGTGAGGCTTAGGGATGGTGCAGGGATTTACAGTAACTCCCATTTCTCTATGGGAGCTTGTGCTGCGGCCGGTTTGCGACCACCACACAAGCTCCCATAGGGAAATGGGAGTTTGCAGTCGCATTGTAAGTGCGGTTTCGAACCGCCGACCCGAGGTCGGTCGGTTCCGAAACCACAGAGATGTCGGTCGGAAGCAACTACAACCAACATCATAATCAGGCCCTAAGTGATTCATTGGGATGCCCTTGGCATCCCCCTCACCCCCAAGGACCATGCCCGGAACCTCGGCATCATACTCGACTCCTCCTTCACCATGACCCGACAGATCAACGCCGTCGCCTCCACCTGCTTCAATACCCTCTGCATTCCTCGCAAGACCATCAAATGGATCCCCCACGAATCAAGAAAGACCGTCACCCACGCACTCATAACCAGCAGACTGGACTCCGGAAACGCCCTCTACGCCGGGTTCAACAAATCTCTGCTCTGCAGGCTCCAGACCATACAGAACACCGCTGCCAGACTCATCCTCGGCATCCCTCGACACAAACACATCACCCAACACCTGCGAGACCTCCACTGGCTCCCCGTTGAGAAGAGAGTAACCTTCAAGATACTCACCCATGCCTACAAATGCCTCCACAACACCAGACCCCAATATCTCAATGAAAGAATCTCCTTCCACGCACCCAAAAGCTTCCTCCGATCCGCCGACCTCGCCCTCGCCGAAACCCCGCGCATTCACAGAGCCAGAACGGGTGGAAGAGCCTTCTCCTACATTGCGGCAAAGACCTGGAACAAGCTCCCGATCAACATCAGACAGGCCCCCACTCTGCACATCTTCAGGAAGACCCTCAAGACCTAGCACTTCGACTGACCGGAGCTGCACCCCCCCCCACCGCCTTGAGATCCTTATGGGTGAGTAGCGCGCCTCACAACTCCTTGATTGATTGATTGGGAGACCACGAACAGTGTCAACATGCATAATCTTTCAGTACCATATTGGAGGGAAATTTAGGGGCTAAACTGGTCAAAACCAAACTTTTATAGGAAATAGAGGGCCTATCAGTGAAGATTCAGTGGAATGCGAGACCATGTGGCTTTTTCACAACTGGTGGTGCCCAGTGGCAGCCGGCATGGCACGCGGGGGGAGGGCGCGTGGGGCGGGGGGGTTGTGTGCAATTTAAAAAAAATATATACTTACCTTGCCGCCGGGTCCCGCGTCTCCGCTCCTGCTCTCCTCATCTTGACTTGAGGAACAGGAAGCACAGCCAGGCTCCCCTGACTAATCACAATGCTGCAATGCAGCATTGTGATTGGCAAGCACCCAGGCTCCCCTGGCCAATCACAATGCTGCAATGCAGCGTTGTCATTGGTCTAAGCGTCCTAGTTCGATGCGCAGCCAGCAAATGGGGTCCTGGGCATGTTCTCCACACAGGCTGTAATGCAGCCTGCATGGAGAACAGGGAAAGTGCGCATTACTGTTTTGGGCGGCCCGAGAGGGCCGGCCGAACATTCATATGCACTTAGGAGTGGGCAAACCCCTCCTTCCCTGCCCTGCTCCCAGAGCAGAGCAGCCCCGCCCGCCCGCGCGCCCGCCCGCAAAGCAGCACAGAAACATAAAATGATAATAACTCAAAGGTATTATCATTTTGTGGTTCCATTACGTTGCACTCCTTAAAAGCAATGGGGCGACGCTCCTTCGCCATAGTGGAGGAGCTGCCACTGGTGGTGCCGCATTCAGCCATCTCAGCTCGTGCATGTGCAGCAGGTATGGACCAGAGCATTGTTGGCTGAGTTGGGGCAGAGTCAGCATAACCCTGCTCGATAGGTTGTGTGAGGACACACACCAACTGGAGCAGGGCTATTGGCTGCTCCTTCACTCAATAAACCTAGTACAATTTGTTCCTGCTGTTATCATCCACTCCATTCTGTTCCTGGAGGCTCAGTCTTGGCTGTTCGTACATCACCACCTTAACGAAAAACACAGTAATAATGCTTTGCAGTGAGGTAAAGCGCGGTATCAGTATAGTTGAGATGGCTTCCTCCGAAACTGTTACTGTTGTACTGCAACCATGTTTCTAGGCTGTGCTTTGTATAATACTGTAGCCTTATAGCCCGCTGCCGAGGGCTATACCGGCTGTTAAAGGCCCTGATCCCGAGTTATAGGCCCGAGCCGCAGGCGAGGCTATAACGAGGGAGAGGGCCTTTAACAACCGGTATAGCCTGAGGCAGAAGGGCTATATGGCTATTAGAACATTCCACCCACTAAGGGTAGAATGTTCTAAATTAAAAATGGAGAAACAAAAAGACAAACATTGGAATGTTGGAGCGCTGGGCTTATACCAGCCATTATAAGCCCAGAGCAACTCCATTGTCTTCAATGGAGCTCCCAACATTCCAATGTTCTAATATTGCTTCTCTCTGCCCACATGTTTTAAATTCATCCGTCCCCCCAACCTGCCCTCTTCACCAAACCACCATGAAGCCGGAGAAATTCACCTCTGATAAGAACAGCTAAGAGACAGTCTACCCTCCTGGGGTAACCAAGATGCTACCAACCTTCTGAAGTACAAGACGTGCTTGCAGAGACAGTTTCACTGCTGAGAAATACTACAGTATTAAACCTGGACCCTTAAAAACAGAAGTCTCCTTTCAATTAATGAAACAAAAGCTTGACCCGCCGCCTTCTACGACTTCCTTAGTATTTCCAAGACATCCACAATCCTATACGGCAACAAAACATCAGTCACAGGTTAAGGAGACCAAACCTCTGACTTACATATCAGCAAATATGACAACAACAAAATGATGTTGCGGTCATCGCACAACCTCTTATATAGCTTCACAACTCCCTGAATGACAACAAGGTCTCCTTTATACAGAGATAGCTCCCAACGCATATAATATGACTCCTGCATTGGGAGTCATCACACCTCCCTCTGTAATCCCACTGCTGGCTTTACCAATAGGTGAAATGTCTCCTATACAGATACATCTCATTCCGGCCAACTCTTGTGTGTGTGATGAAAACTTTAGAAGCAGCCCTGCTTCTGTTATTCTTCCTCAGGTTCCACCACTGTCTCTGACCAAACATATACATATCCCGGTCTACATGTGGAAGCACAGAGAGATGCCAAACCCGTCTGAGTTCTATAGCCTTCCCATAGCTCACCCGCTCTCACAGTGATGTCCCTATGTCCTCCTCTGTCCTTGTCATGACTAAGTCCAAAGCCAACGTCAGATCACTGAAACAATATCGACAACAATAATATCTGAATACTAGAGCAAAGCCAGCAACAAGAGACTGCATTTACCAGAATGCCAGGGGCGAACCTTGCTGGGGGGTGAAGCGGTGTGCTCCCACCCCTGTTCCTGTTTAAAAGTACTCCCGTGAGTCATTGAGCTGACGAGCTCGTGGAAGAAGCACCCGCGCGCCAGTGAGTGGTACTTGACCTGATGCAATGTTTGGCAGCCTACTCTACAAACACCAAATTTGAAGCCTGTAATCTCTACTGATGATGGTTAAAGAACCAGAAACACGTGTCTAGAGATCAGCACTATCTGCGCCAACTCTGGCGAAACACTCTGAATACTAGAGCAAAGCAAGCAACATGAGACTGCATTTACCAGAATGCCAGGGGCGAACCTTGCTGGGGGGTGAAGCGGTGTGCTCCCACCCCTGTTCCTGTTTAAAAGTACTCCCGTGAGTCATTGAGCTGACGAGCTCGTGGAAGAAGCACCCGCGCGCCAGTGAGTGGTACTTGACCTGATGCAATGTTTGGCAGCCTACTCAGCAAACCCCAAATTTGAAGCCTGTAATCTCTACTGATGACAGTTAAAGAACCAGAAACACGTGTCTAGAGATCAGCACTATCTGCGCCAACTCTGGCGAAACACTCTGAATACAAGAGCAAAGCAAAGAAACAAGAGACTGCATTTACCAGAATGCCAGGGGTGAACCTTGCTGGGGGGTGAAGCGGTGTGCTCCCACCCCTGTTCCTGAACAATAATATCATGTAACAAAAATATTGTGTCAAAAATATTATTTACAACAATATCATCTCCCTATACTTATAATGGTAAGAACAAAACTATCGGGGGGAAATTATCGTTGACACTAATATCATCCAAAAATATACAAAAATATAGATTTTTTAAAAATATAAATAGAGTTTAAAGTACGAAATATTAAATAATTTAATATATACATTTAATATAATGCAAATTAAAAAACTTCCACTAAGTAGAGAAGGACGTGGACTTCGGAGGGGTAACATTTACTATTCCCACTCCAGTCTATACAATAGTACAGGAAGCGTTGTGCTTCAGAGGGGTAAGATTTACTGTTCTCACTCCAGTCTGTGCAAGAGTAGGGAAAGTGTTGGACTTTGGTGTGATTAAATTTACTATTCCCACTCCATTCTGTGCAACAGTAAGAAAAGCATTGGACTTCGGAGGGGTAACATTTACTATTCTCACTCCATTCTGTGCAACAGTAGGGAAAGCATTGGACTTCGGAGGGGTAACATTTACTATTCTCACTCCATTCTGTGCAACAGTAAGAAAAGCATTGGACTTCGGAGGGGTAACATTTACTATTCCCACTCCATTCTGTGCAACAGTAGGGAAAGCATTGGACTTCGGAGGGTAACATTTACTATTCCCACTCCATTCTGTGCAACAGTAGGAAAGCATTGGACTTCGGAGGGGTAACATTTACTATTCCCACTCCATTCTGTGCAACAGTAGGGAAAGCATTGGACTTCGGAGGGTAACATTTACTATTCCACTCCATTCTGTGCAACAGTAAGAAAAGCATTGGACTTCGGAGGGGTAACATTTACTATTCCCACTCCATTCTGTGCAACAGTAGGGAAAGCATTGGACTTCGGAGGGGTAACATTTACTATTCCCACTCCATTCTGTGCAACAGTAGGGAAAGCATTGGACTTCGGAGGGGTAACATTTACTATTCCCACTCCATTCTGTGCAACAGTAGGGAAAGCATTGGACTTCGGAGGGGTAACATTTACTATTCCCACTCCATTCTGTGCAACAGTAGGGAAAGCATTGGACTTCGGAGGGGTAACATTTACTATTCCCACTCCATTCTGTGCAACAGTAGGAAAGCATTGGACTTCGGAGGAGTAACATTTACTATTCCCACTCCATTCTGTGCAACAGTAGGGAAAGCATTGGACTTCGGAGGGGTAACATTTACTATTCTCACTCCATTCTGTGCAACAGTAGGGAAAGCATTGGACTTCGGAGGGGTAACATTTACTATTCCCACTCCATTCTGTGCAACAGTAAGAAAAGCATTGGACTTCGGAGGGGTAACATTTACTATTCTCACTCCATTCTGTGCAACAGTAGGAAAGCATTGGACTTCGGAGGGTAACATTTACTATTCCACTCCATTCTGTGCAACAGTAGGGAAAGCATTGGACTTCGGAGGGGTAACATTTACTATTCCCACTCCATTCTGTGCAACAGTAGGGAAAGCATTGGACTTCGGAGGGGTAACATTTACTATTCCCACTCCATTCTGTGCAACAGTAAGAAAAGCATTGGACTTCGGAGGGGTAACATTTACTATTCCCACTCCATTCTGTGCAACAGTAGGGAAAGCATTGGACTTCGGAGGGGTAACATTTACTATTCCCACTCCATTCTGTGCAACAGTAGGGAAAGCATTGGACTTCGGAGGGTAACATTTACTATTCCCACTCCATTCTGTGCAACAGTAAGAAAAGCATTGGACTTCGGAGGGGTAACATTTACTATTCCCACTCCATTCTGTGCAACAGTAGGAAAGCATTGGACTTCGGAGGGGTAACATTTACTATTCTCACTCCATTCTGTGCAACAGTAGGAAAGCATTGGACTTCGGAGGGGTAACATTTACTATTCTCACTCCATTCTGTGCAACAGTAGGGAAAGCATTGGACTTCGGAGGGGTAACATTTACTATTCTCACTCCATTCTGTGCAACAGTAGGGAAAGCATTGGACTTCGGAGGGGTAACATTTACTATTCCCACTCCATTCTGTGCAACAGTAGGGAAAGCATTGGACTTCGGAGGGGTAACATTTACTATTCCCACTCCATTCTGTGCAACAGTAGGGAAAGCATTGGACTTCGGAGGGGTAACATTTACTATTCCCACTCCATTCTGTGCAACAGTAGGGAAAGCATTGGACTTCAGAGAGGTTAACTTTACTATTCCCACTCCATTCTGTGCAACAGTAGGGAAAGCGCTGGACTTCGGAGGGGTAACATTTACTATTCCCACTCCATTCTGTGCAACAGTAAGAAAAGCATTGGACTTCGGAGGGGTAACATTTACTATTCCCACTCCATTCTGTGCAACAGTAGGGAAAGCATTGGACTTCGGAGGGGTAACATTTACTATTCCCACTCCATTCTGTGCAACAGTAGGGAAAGCATTGGACTTCGGAGGGGTAACATTTACTATTCTCACTCCATTCTGTGCAACAGTAGGAAAGCATTGGACTTCGGAGGGGTAACATTTACTATTCCCACTCCATTCTGTGCAACAGTAGGGAAAGCATTGGACTTCGGAGGGGTAACATTTACTATTCCCACTCCATTCTGTGCAACAGTAGGAAAGCATTGGACTTCGGAGGGGTAACATTTACTATTCCCACTCCATTCTGTGCAACAGTAGGGAAAGCATTGGACTTCGGAGGGGTAACATTTACTATTCTCACTCCATTCTGTGCAACAGTAGGGAAAGCATTGGACTTCGGAGGGGTAACATTTACTATTCACACTCCATTCTGTGCAACAGTAGGGAAAGCATTGGACTTCGGAGGGGTAACATTTACTATTCTCACTCCATTCTGTGCAACAGTAGGGAAAGCATTGGACTTCGGAGGGGTAACATTTACTATTCTCTCTCCATTCTGTGCAACAGTAGGGAAAGCATTGGACTTCGGAGGGGTAACATTTACTATTCTCACTCCATTCTGTGCAACAGTAGGGAAAGCATTGGACTTCGGAGGGGTAACATTTACTATTCCCACTCCATTCTGTGCAACAGTAGGGAAAGCATTGGACTTCGGAGGGGTAACATTTACTATTCCCACTCCATTCTGTGCAACAGTAAGAAAAGCATTGGACTTCGGAGGGGTAACATTTACTATTCCCACTCCATTCTGTGCAACAGTAGGGAAAGCATTGGACTTCGGAGGGGTAACATTTACTATTCCCACTCCATTCTGTGCAACAGTAAGAAAAGCATTGGACTTCGGAGGGTAACATTTACTATTCCCACTCCATTCTGTGCAACAGTAAGAAAAGCATTGGACTTCGGAGGGGTAACATTTACTATTCCCACTCCAGTCTATACAATAGTACAGGAAGCGTTGTGCTTCAGAGGGGTAAGATTTACTGTTCTCACTCCAGTCTGTGCAAGAGTAGGGAAAGTGTTGGACTTTGGTGTGATTAAATTTACTATTCCCACTCCATTCTGTGCAACAGTAAGAAAAGCATTGGACTTCGGAGGGTAACATTTACTATTCCCACTCCATTCTGTGCAACAGTAAGAAAAGCATTGGACTTCGGAGGGTAACATTTACTATTCCCACTCCATTCTGTGCAACAGTAAGAAAAGCATTGGACTTCGGAGGGTAACATTTACTATTCCCACTCCATTCTGTGCAACAGTAGGGAAAGCATTGGACTTCGGAGGGGTAACATTTACTATTCCCACTCCATTCTGTGCAAAAGTAGGGAAAGCATTGGACTTCGGAGGGGTAACATTTACTATTCCCACTCCATTCTGTGCAACAGTAGGGAAAGCATTGGACTTCGGAGGGGTAACATTTACTATTCCCACTCCATTCTGTGCAACAGTAGGAAAGCATTGGACTTCGGAGGGGTAACATTTACTATTCCCACTCCATTCTGTGCAACAGTAAGAAAAGCATTGGACTTCGGAGGGGTAACATTTACTATTCCCACTCCATTCTGTGCAACAGTAGGGAAAGCATTGGACTTCGGAGGGGTAACATTTACTATTCCCACTCCATTCTGTGCAACAGTAGGGAAAGCATTGGACTTCGGAGGGTAACATTTACTATTCCCACTCCATTCTGTGCAACAGTAAGAAAAGCATTGGACTTCGGAGGGGTAACATTTACTATTCCCACTCCATTCTGTGCAACAGTAGGGAAAGCATTGGACTTCGGAGGGGTAACATTTACTATTCTCACTCCATTCTGTGCAACAGTAGGGAAAGCATTGGACTTCGGAGGGGTAACATTTACTATTCCCACTCCATTCTGTGCAACAGTAGGGAAAGCATTGGACTTCGGAGGGGTAACATTTACTATTCCCACTCCATTCTGTGCAACAGTAGGGAAAGCATTGGACTTCGGAGGGTAACATTTACTATTCCCACTCCATTCTGTGCAACAGTAGGGAAAGCATTGGACTTCGGAGGGGTAACATTTACTATTCCCACTCCATTCTGTGCAACAGTAGGGAAAGCATTGGACTTCGGAGGGGTAACATTTACTATTCCCACTCCATTCTGTGCAACAGTAGGGAAAGCATTGGACTTCGGAGGGGTAACATTTACTATTCCCACTCCATTCTGTGCAACAGTAGGGAAAGCATTGGACTTCGGAGGGGTAACATTTACTATTCTCACTCCATTCTGTGCAACAGTAGGAAAGCATTGGACTTCGGAGGGTAACATTTACTATTCTCACTCCATTCTGTGCAACAGTAGGGAAAGCATTGGACTTCGGAGGGGTAACATTTACTATTCCCACTCCATTCTGTGCAACAGTAGGGAAAGCATTGGACTTCGGAGGGGTAACATTTACTATTCTCACTCCATTCTGTGCAACAGTAGGAAAGCATTGGACTTCGGAGGGGTAACATTTACTATTCTCACTCCATTCTGTGCAACAGTAGGGAAAGCATTGGACTTCGGAGGGTAACATTTACTATTCTCACTCCATTCTGTGCAACAGTAGGGAAAGCATTGGACTTCGGAGGGGTAACATTTACTATTCCCACTCCATTCTGTGCAACAGTAGGGAAAGCATTGGACTTCGGAGGGGTAACATTTACTATTCCCACTCCATTCTGTGCAACAGTAAGAAAAGCATTGGACTTCGGAGGGTAACATTTACTATTCCACTCCATTCTGTGCAACAGTAAGAAAAGCATTGGACTTCGGAGGGGTAACATTTACTATTCTCACTCCATTCTGTGCAACAGTAGGGAAAGCATTGGACTTCGGAGGGGTAACATTTACTATTCCCACTCCATTCTGTGCAACAGTAGGGAAAGCATTGGACTTCGGAGGGGTAACATTTACTATTCCCACTCCATTCTGTGCAACAGTAGGGAAAGCATTGGACTTCGGAGGGTTAACATTTACTATTCCCACTCCATTCTGTGCAACAGTAGGGAAAGCATTGGACTTCGGAGGGTTAACATTTACTATTCCCACTCCATTCTGTGCAACAGTAAGAAAAGCATTGGACTTCGGAGGGGTAACATTTACTATTCTCACTCCATTCTGTGCAACAGTAGGGAAAGCATTGGACTTCGGAGGGGTAACATTTACTATTCCCACTCCATTCTGTGCAACAGTAGGGAAAGCATTGGACTTCGGAGGGTAACATTTACTATTCCCACTCCATTCTGTGCAACAGTAGTGAAAGCATTGGACTTCGGAGGGGTAACATTTACTATTCCCACTCCATTCTGTGCAACAGTAGGGAAAGCATTGGACTTCGGAGGGGTAACATTTACTATTCCCACTCCATTCTGTGCAACAGTAGGGAAAGCATTGGACTTCGGAGGGGTAACATTTACTATTCCCACTCCATTCTGTGCAACAGTAGTGAAAGCATTGGACTTCGGAGGGGTAACATTTACTATTCCCACTCCATTCTGTGCAACAGTAGGGAAAGCATTGGACTTCGGAGGGGTAACATTTACTATTCCCACTCCATTCTGTGCAACAGTAAGAAAAGCATTGGACTTCGGAGGGGTAACATTTACTATTCCCACTCCATTCTGTGCAACAGTAAGAAAAGCATTGGACTTCGGAGGGGTAACATTTACTATTCCCACTCCATTCTGTGCAACAGTAAGAAAAGCATTGGACTTCGGAGGGGTAACATTTACTATTCCCACTCCATTCTGTGCAACAGTAAGAAAAGCATTGGACTTCGGAGGGGTAACATTTACTATTCCCACTCCATTCTGTGCAACAGTAGGGAAAGCATTGGACTTCGGAGGGGTAACATTTACTATTCCCACTCCATTCTGTGCAACAGTAGGGAAAGCATTGGACTTCGGAGGGGTAACATTTACTATTCTCACTCCATTCTGTGCAACAGTAGGGAAAGCATTGGACTTCGGAGGGTAACATTTACTATTCCCACTCCATTCTGTGCAACAGTAGGGAAAGCATTGGACTTCGGAGGGGTAACATTTACTATTCCCACTCCATTCTGTGCAACAGTAAGAAAAGCATTGGACTTCGGAGGGGTAACATTTACTATTCCCACTCCATTCTGTGCAACAGTAGGGAAAGCATTGGACTTCGGAGGGGTAACATTTACTATTCCCACTCCATTCTGTGCAACAGTAGGGAAAGCATTGGACTTCGGAGGGGTAACATTTACTATTCCCACTCCATTCTGTGCAACAGTAAGAAAAGCATTGGACTTCGGAGGGGTAACATTTACTATTCCCACTCCATTCTGTGCAACAGTAGGGAAAGCATTGGACTTCGGAGGGGTAACATTTACTATTCTCACTCCATTCTGTGCAACAGTAGGGAAAGCATTGGACTTCGGAGGGGTAACATTTACTATTCCCACTCCATTCTGTGCAACAGTAGGGAAAGCATTGGACTTCGGAGGGGTAACATTTACTATTCCCACTCCATTCTGTGCAACAGTAGGGAAAGCATTGGACTTCGGAGGGGTAACATTTACTATTCTCACTCCATTCTGTGCAACAGTAGGGAAAGCATTGGACTTCGGAGGGGTAACATTTACTATTCCCACTCCATTCTGTGCAACAGTAGGGAAAGCATTGGACTTCGGAGGGGTAACATTTATTATTCCCACTCCATTCTGTGCAACAGTAAGAAAAGCATTGGACTTCGGAGGGGTAACATTTACTATTCCCACTCCAGTCTATACAATAGTACAGGAAGCGTTGTGCTTCAGAGGGGTAAGATTTACTATTCCCACTCCATTCTGTGCAACAGTAAGAAAAGCATTGGACTTCGGAGGGGTAACATTTACTATTCCCACTCCAGTCTATACAATAGTACAGGAAGCGTTGTGCTTCAGAGGGGTAAGATTTACTATTCCCACTCCATTCTGTGCAACAGTAAGAAAAGCATTGGACTTCGGAGGGGTAACATTTACTATTCCCACTCCAGTCTATACAATAGTACAGGAAGCGTTGTGCTTCAGAGGGTAAGATTTACTATTCTCACTCCATTCTGTGCAACAGTAAGAAAAGCATTGGACTTCGGAGGGGTTAAATGTACTACTCCCACTCCAATTTGTACAACAGTAGGAAAAGTGTTGGACTTCAGAAGGGTATGATTAATGATTTACTATTCCCACTTCACTTCAAACACATTACATATTTGAATAATCCTATTAATTTATTTTTTAAAAACCTGTTAATATAAAAAAAAAAACATAATACTTTATATTAACAAATAAGAAAAATTATTAAACAATTTACATAATTAATATAACATTCAATAATTAATTATCAATTCAAAATAATTGTTTTTAATTATTAGTTAACTAATTTCCCACCCTATACCCCTACAAACCTAGCAGCCCACACCTACAATATAATTAGAATAAATAAGTATAACACAATTTCCATACTTAATAATCAATTAAATAATTAATAAACAATTAATAATTAATTGTTAATTAATTATTACTTAATGCACTTCCCACCCTATACCCCTACAAACCCAGCAGCCCACACCTAAAATATAACCAAAATATATAATTAGTAAACAATTGTTAATCAATTAAAATATTAATAAAAATGAACAACAATATATAACTGATCATAACTTAACTTTCCACCCCATGGCCCTACAAATCTAGCAACCTCCCTCAAACATAAAACTAAAATAAATCAGTTTTACATAATGTGCATAATTAATGTCAATCACATACTTGAACATTGTTAATTAATCAATAATTAATTATTACTTAATTAACTTCCCACCCTATCCCCCTACAAACCCAAGAACCCGCGACAACACTATAAATGACTATTAGCAATAAAATAAAAAAATCTTGATAACTTAAAATTGCAAACTATATTTTAAAAAAGTAATACCAATTATACAAACAATAATAACACATCAAATTAATATATAAACTAAAACATTAAAATAATTAAAAACAATATTTTTTACAACTATATTATTGAAAACGATATGAACAAGCATTTCTTAACATTACTTCCTTAAAAATGATATTCTTGACAACAATATTTCTGCATCAAGATATTTTTGTATCACAATATTATTGTCTGATATTTCTGGCTCCCGATATAAAAACTCGATATTTTGTCCAAACACCCCAAGATCACTGAGCCTCCGACCGCACACATTCCTACTACACTCTCATGCTCTCTCACATATAACATCCTTGACACCATCCTGCAGGTTAAGGTAACTCTTAAATCTTATCTGGATACGACTGCTGGTCTTATCACTCCGATTCAAAAGCCGGCTCTCACTTTGGCCACCCTCTAGATCAATTCTTCTAACTTTTACTCTAACAACACCTTGAACAAGGGGCCTCGGGGGCCAGACTTTTCAAAGGCAGTGCACCCAAAGGATTGTCTTATCTGTCACTCCATCCTTACACACAGCTCATCTACAGGTATGTAGGTACATCACACATCATCCGTGCGATGAACCGTGTCCAGCACCTAAGATATCCTCTAATATCCTTGAGACCTCTCAGGAACTTCATTCCCTCTCTTGTTACCCTGACAGTCATAAACACCCACCCTAACTTGTTTAGCTTCTCCATAGATGAGACATAATAGATTCAACAAACTGTCAATCTGCCATTGTAATCTGAAAACCTTATATTGCACCAAGATAAAGCCTTCACGATAGGACAAGCCTCAGTTGAACGGCACCGCAAGAGCTGCAGATGAGCTTCGCTGCCACCCTTCTCAACCCATAACAGACACTCTGCTACCTAAGGCAATAAAATACAGTGTGAGGACGCGTGGGGGATTTGCTCTTATTAACAAGACTTCCTGACAGATTTCCTGCTCTAGGCTCAAAATTCAATCACTTCCCAACTTTGAATGTGTTACGCGAGATGTACTGATCAACAATGACACTTAAGATGAACCATTATCCATCACCCTTCAAGAAAGTGCAACTGTTTCATTGAGAACACAATTGAATTTATTGATGATCAATTACTATCCTTAATTTCAAATATATATTTGAAATTTCAGTCTTCATTAGAACAACATTAATGACAAATCTTGTCGCATAATAGAACATTTCCAGATGACAACATCCTCTTCCAACACAACAAGCTGGCCACTGATTTGAAAGGGTCCATATTACATTTCCAAATCGCCAGGCGCCTGAAATTTTCCAAACCCACAATTCTCTTTCTGTAGACTGGTCTGACCATTTCTACATACCCAACTCTGTTCTTATCTTATCCTACATAGGCATGATACTCAGCCTCTGAAGATATTTACAGCCACCAGTGATTTTAAGAGCATTAAAACCATGTACCTCTATGGCTTGGTCACACATTTAGAAATGTCCCAATAGGATATCACGGATCCCATAGTGGTCATCCATTGCGGTAAACTGGCTCCGGTGTGTGCACTCACCCACGCCGTTACAATAACGGCCTAGCACACATACTGAATAAACATGCCCTCTTTGCTCAAGACTTAAGAGGATAAAAAATGTCCAATTGCTACAACCTCTGAAGTTAACAACCAGAGGAAATCACTGAGAGTGGATTTGGAGCAAACATCCAGCAGAACATAAACTAATGCAACTCAAATTGTGAGCGAAAATCTTACAGAAAGCCCTTTCCAAAGCCTTCCAAGCAGGATTAGACAGAGTAAAAAAAATAATACACAGAAAAGAGCTTTTCAGCATCCTCAAACAACAACAGCCCTGTCACCCAAGTAATCTAAATGCAATGAATTTGACGACTGTTTTCAAGCGGAATCACTCCCCTCAGAAACTACATTGATTCCTCCCTTCTAAAAAAACATTTGGGCCCTCACATACAAAGATTTCATTCCAGGAATCGTACTTTGTGACAAATAACGATTCGCAATTTGCAATTCCTTAAATGGAATGTAAAAAATGTATTTGTTCGCAGTGGTCGCAATTTGCGCAATGACTTCTAATGAATCCACTGATATTTTGAGAGCAGACCTATGTATTAATAGGCTGGTTCTCAAAATACTGCTTACGTAGTCGGTCACAATTCGACCTACGTAATTAAAATCCAAGAGGTAGGTCATGCATTCTGACCCACAATGATTGGCTACATTCACAATAAAGCTTTTTTTTTAAAAAAAATTCAGCCTATTGTCCCTAAAGGAAAATGGGGTGAGTTTAAAACGAAAAAATGACACAAACCTTTTTTAGGAGCAGGCAGTGGTCTCATGGACAACTGCCAGCCACTAAAAAAAGTTTTTGTGAACATTCACAAACGCAAAGGGATCTCCGAGAACCCCTTCCCATTTGGAAATAGCTTACCACCTCCTCTGAGGAGGTGGCAAAATATTGTTTTGTGACTGGATTTTGATCGCAAAACATGAATACTTCCCTAAAGGAATTGATATTTGGAACATGCCCCTTCCAAATACCGGTTCAGAATATTTTCCCAATCCCAATTAGCAATTCGGTAATATTCAGTAATCAATCAATCAATCAGGATTTGTAAAGTGCAGCAAATCACCCGTGACGATCTCGAGGCGCTAGGGATGCTCGCTGCTTCGTGGTGATCTTGTTCATTTGAACTGCCAGGTCTTGAGTCCTTTCCTGAACTGCTGGAGCTTTGGGGTGATCCTGAGGTTCAGGGGAAGGTTGTTCCAGGTTTTGGCCGCCAGGTGTGAGAAGGAGAATCCTCCGCTGTGGCTCAGTGGATTCGAGGGGGAGGGAGGCAGATCGTAGGTGTCTGGTTGGTTGATAGAAGATCATACGTTTGTTGATGTACATTGGTCCCTCATTGTGCAGGGCCTTGTAAGCTTGAGTCAATATCTTGAACTGGCATCTCTTGTGGACGGGGAGCCAGTGTGTCTTCTTGAGGTGACGTGAGGTGTAATGTGGGTCCGTCTGGGGAGGTCGAGGATGAGTCTTGTGGCTGAGTTTAGTATTGTTTGTAGTCTCTTTAGGAGGTGTGCAATTATACCCATGTACAGTGTGTTCCCGTAGTCCAGCCTGCTGGTGATGAGGGTCTGTGTGGCGGTCTTTCTGGTGTTGACTGGGAGCCACCTGAAGATCTTTCGGAGCATGCGTAGGGTGTGGAAGCAGGCGGCAGGCCATCATGCGGCATTCCATGGTGAGGAGTTGTTCTCAAAGACGAGTACTTCCGTCTTGTCCATGCTGAGTTTGAGACAGTTTTCCTTCATCCATTCGGTGACGTTCATCACGCATCTGTGGAAGTTGGCTTTGGTGGTAGAGGGGTCTTCTCACAGTGAGAGGATGAGCTGGGTGTCGTTGGTGTAGGAGATGATGTTCAGTCCATGCAATCTGTCGGTGTTGGCCAGGGGGGTCATGTATGGGTTGAAGAGGGTGGGGCTGAGGGACGATCCTAGAGGGACGCCGCAGATGATCTTCTTGGGTTCTAAGGTGAACGGTGGAAGACGGATTCTCTGGGTTCTTCAAGTGAGGTATGAGGCTATCCATTTGAGTACGTCTCCCTGGATTCCGATGTGGTGAAGTCTGTTGATCAAGATGTGATGGGAGACTGTGTTGAAGGCAGCTGACAGGTCCAGGAGGATGAGGGCTGCTGTTTTGCCGCGGTCCAGGAAGGCCCTGATGTCATCAGTGGCTGCGATCGGGACTGTCTTGGTGCTGTGGTTGGCTCTGAAACCTGATTTACAGGGTTCCAGGTGGTTGTTGTGTTCCAGGTGTTTGGTGAGTTGCTGGTTGATTGCCTTCTCAAGAACGTTTGCTGGAAAGGGAAGCAGGGAGATGGGCCAGTAGTTCTTTGGCATCGGGGGAAGGTTTCTTCAGGAGGGGCCTCACTTCAGCATGTTTCTAGTCCTCAGGGAAGGAGGCCGAGGTGATGGAGGTGTTCAAGACTTACATGAGCTCGTCGCCAATCATTTTACTCCCAAGGTTGAAGATGTGGTGGGGACAGGAGTCCATGGCCACTCCTGAGTGCACGGAGTTCATGATAGAGATCGTGGCTTGAGTCGTGAGAGACCCCAATGGGTGAGCAAGTGTTAATGTTTAGTGTTCGTGGGTGTGAGTAGGCTGATGCTGTCGGCAGCGGAGGGTTGGGGTTCAAAGTTTTCGTAGATGGTTGCGATCTTGTTGTGGAAAAAGTTTGCTAGGTTGTTGCACAGTTCTTGGGAGGGGGTGATTTTGTTCCCAGTGGCCGCAGGGTTGAAGAACTCCTTTACAATGCTGAAAAGCTCCTTGCAGTGGTTATTGCTGGCTTCTATGCGGTTTTCTAGGGCGTTCTTCTTTGTTTCTTTCACGAGGTGGTGGTACTGGTTTAGTGATGTCTCCTGTCTCTTTACTGGTGCTTCACTTCCTTTCTAGTTGCCTGCGGTTGCGTTTGGTGGATTTCAACTCTGCGGTGAACCACTAACATATTACTGAATCGCTAATTGGGTACGGTGCATTTAAAAATGCCATTTTGCAGTCAGAAAGGCTCTGACTTTATAAATTAGAGCCTTACCAACCGTAAAATAGCATGATACATAAGGGCCTTGATGGTGCCTTTTTCTATTAAAAACTGAGAAGGCCACTTTGAATTCCTGTACACCCATCACTCCACAAACCATCAGACAGTGGTCAACAAGACCAAGTCATCTTATTGCTCGTTACTGGCCCCATCCCTCCATGTCTGGCCAAGGAGTGCATTAATATGCTTGTCCACGTATGGCTCAATTTCTTCGACACCTCAATCCAATGAGGCATTGTATCTGATCCTTTAAATATAAATTGTCAGGCACTACTTAAAAAGATTGATGCTAACTTAAACCTCACTAAACTTTCTTGAGAAATGTGTTGGCAGTCAAATTAATGATTACATCTCGAATCATCGGCTCCTTGCTAAGTTCAGGTCATGCTTCTGAGCTGGCCATAGCTCAGAAACTAGCTTCTTCCATAGGGTAACACCCAGTTTCTAGCCTTGCTAGATCTTTCATCAGCTGTGGACAAAACTGATCACAAAATTCTCCTCTCCTTTTAAGTTCACATATGAGTTTCAACAGTAATGTTTCTATCAAACTAATTCCAATGTGTCAAAGTCAGCAACACAGTCTCTGATCACTTACCATTTCAATACCTCGATTCGGGCTCAAATTTGCTTTGACCTTCTTGTTCAACCACCAGGTGAACCTCTGCACAAACACGGCACCTCGCTTCACCAGCATTCAGCTGACAGCAAGCTGTACTTAATAAGAGATGGCACTGGACGAAGAGGCTGAAACTGACACCCAACACTCCGAAAACTGAAGTCCTGGTATGCTCTGCGGCCACAATAGAGTATGGTACGCTGTAGATTTCGGCATGCATGGGACCTGTAGGTGCTGAGCGATGGACCGCACCCTCCCAAAAGATTGCGGGTACCACATCGATAGCAGGGAAAGAAGTGTTGTGAATATCCCTGACCATTAGGTAAGAGAGACCAAAAAACCATGTCCTTGCAACTGTGTTCACTTGATCATGGCAGAGCTGCTATCCATCACTGAACTCTGCCACACAAGCTCACATTTACTGTATAAATCATTCTTATGACTTTTTCATTGTATTGCAGCATTTGTTTAGTTCTTCATACCTGCAACAAAGGGCGTTTCTATGCAGGGCCTGCCCTTCTGTTTCAGATTAATGCTTAAGGGAGGCTGATGACAGCCCAATGCTGAGAGCTGACATTTTATTGTACCTCTGTGGTGAGTATTCCTACACGGAGCCAGCCCTAGTGATATCTGCTGTATCAACCATCAATCTTCACAAAATCTATGTCTGGTGCACAGCTTCGAATTGACATTTGAAAGGCAATCAACCCAAACCGCTTTTTAAGCATGAGACCATGCATCGACATCCCTTGTCAGGAAAATGTTTCTAAAAGTGGGGTCCAAGACGGCTTTCTTTTTTCCAGTCCAAGTTCTTCTTGGCCAAGAAAGAGAACACTCCTCGATCCCAACCAAGTCAGAAGGACAGTCACCCACGCACTCATCGGCAGCAAACTCGACTACGGCAACCCACTCTACGCCGGCATCACCCAGAAACTCCTTAAGAAACTGCAGAACATCCAGAACGCCTCTGCCAGACTCATCCCCAACATCCCTAGCCACAGCCACATCACCAGACACCTAAGAGACCTCCACTGGCTCCCAGTCAACAAAAGGATCACCTTCAAGTTCCTCACACACGCCTAAAAAGCCCTACATGATGCAGGACCCACTTACCTAAACCACTGCCTCGCATTCCACATACCCACCAGAGACCTTCGCTCAGCCCAACAGGCCCTGGCTACAGTCCCTCGTATCCGCGAGACCACGGCTGTAGGAAAATCCTTCTCCTACCTCTCAGCAAAGACCTGGAATATCCTGCCTCTCCACCTCAGGCAATCACTGTCACTGCCTCAATTCAGGAAAGACCTCAAGACCTGGCTCTTCGACTGAACAACAGCTCCTTCGATCAGCAGTGCCCCCCCCACCCCCCCAGCACCTTGAGATCCTTACGGGTGAGTAGTCGCGCTCTATAAGGCACCTGATTGATTGATTGATTGATGGTGTGCTTCTGTATATAATCACTGTATACCTTACCTATAACCATATGTAGTCTTTGCAGTAAACCATAAATAAAATGCCATTTTTAAAGCCGCTATCATGCCTGTTAATTAAATTGCTTTCTTATAACAGCTGCTAACTATCCCTGCTATGGACAACATAAAAAGCCCCCTCCCACAGTTTTCAGACGACCCTCTCTGAAAACCAGGACACAAGATACATTTCCAGAAATCTGCAGGGACAGCTGCAGAAAAACCAAGACTATCCCAACAAATACGGGACACCTGGTCACCGTACATAAGAGACACTGAACTGAGTCGCTCCTCGAAGCAATGAGAATATATTCAACCGCCTGCACCTAAACCTAATCTTGCCTAATCCCACAGTAGGAAAACCTGACCCTAGCTGGAGGGGCGAGGGTTACCAGGAAAGACGGTGTAGTGATTGGCGTGTAGAACCCAACTTTGGTAAATGTTGAATTGTGGCACATTTGGTTCTGTTGTGAGATTAAAATTCTGTCTTTTTCCATAAGAAGCAAACCCTGGACTGGGCATTATATTATTGTGTCTATTGGTTAATTGTTGAGTTCTGAGCTCGTGACCCCAACACTACCTCCAAGAGATGCCTTTGACAGTTCGCCCTCACTACCTTTTAGAGTCAAGGGTGGGAAGGGTTGTACTTGGAACTGCCCGCAGAGGCATAGTACAACGACCCACATGACACCAGGGGCAAACAACCCCAGCCACAATGGTCGAGGCCAAGTAACCTCCTTCTGACAGTACTTCGATCTCCGCCTTCACACAAGACTTCGAAAAGTAGTTTCTCTTAGACCTTACGTAAATTGAACCCACCGCTGAGCCCTGACTCGCCAAAGCACATGCTGAAAGTCTCCTGTGCAATAGAACTGTACCCTAAAGACCAGCTGAATTGGTACATTGCCTTATTTCTGTCTTTATTTTGTATCACTATTACCAAGTAGGTGAAGCGCTTTACCACTCTGTCTGGGTCTTAAAGCACTATATCAAAATCCCAAATCAAATATAAAAAATAAATGATATTAATGTAATCTCTGCCATATCTTTCAATAATATGATTTGTGTTCACGTTACTTGGTTGACCGATGTCTCACTTTTGTTTATTGTACCTACTCTGCCTAGAGCGCTCTGCCACCCAGTGATAGGGCTAGGTATATAAAAGTAATAAAAAAGTATGGATGGTGGAAATGCACTTTTAACACGCCCTCACGTTCACGCATGCCAGGGAAATGTGTTTAGTTAAATTACTATCCTTCTTTAGTGACCTTATTTCGTATAAGATTTACACACATAAAATAAAACAGAATATATCACTGAAAAACCAAAGATTGAAGTGACGTTATATTAAGGTGACAATATCAGTTTAAAAGTCACACTTTAGACTAAAAGCAGCCATTGAAATTCACCAGTTATAGTTATTTCAAGTAATTATAGCTCGCGACACCGCCATGCTCAGGGTTGTCATCAATGATGTCATCTCAGATGCTGTATTGATGTTACCAATAATGGGATAGAATATGTCATGAGTTATGCAATATGTAGGTGCATAAGCAGTGCATGTAGAGGGCACAAGTAATTTTTACTTCAAATAACTATAACTGATGAATTTCAGTGTTTTTTTTGTTTTAAAAGTTATGTTTGAAATGACTTAACTATAACTGCACTTTAACCTTTGGTTTTTCAGTGAATCTCTGTTTTTTTTAATGCAGAGTAAGATATTATTACCATGTCTAACTATAACTTCACTTTAACCTGTTTTGTTCAGTGAATTGCTAATGTTATATTAACGTAAGGTAATATTTTATTCCGATAAGTAACTACGCCAACCCCTAGCTGAGCACCTGATACAAAACCAGGTATCAGCTCACCTGACAGCCCTCTCTTCCATTTCACTCCTCCATGATTCATTTTCATCCGGATTACAAACACTACCGCCATCTGTGACGCCCTTACTGAAAATACCCCTGGCAGCCTTTCTTCTAGAGCTTCAGCCACATTGCCCGCCCCGTGGCGGAGGGACACTGTTAGAAAGAGCATTGGGTGGGTCTCCCTAAATGTCCAATGACACTTCAGCTTACATCACCGCCATCCAATGAGTGTTCAGCCACTCTCAGCCATTGACTGCTTTGCCTGTCACATCCTCTAACTGAGCGGACGTGACGTACGGCTATTTTGACTGCTGTCCCATTACCTCCCTCCTCTGAAGGAGGGCCCACAGTCAATAAGAGTTGACCTTTTATGTCCAATGACAGAGCGCGGTACCCGGAGGCTGGTCTCCAACATGCTCCCATCATCCTGTGTTCAAAAGAAGAATTCAAAATCTGAAAAAATAAATTAAAAAGTAAGCGTGGCCTTATTGATGAGGTTGAATAAATACTAGAGGACATTCCAAAGTAGCATTGACCTAGGTCACCTCCATGTCGAAATCAGGCCCCGCGCCTTTAGGTCATGCAGGATTCTGCTTTCAGTCCCAGGTTCCTTTGATGCGCGTTGTTATCCAAGGCGCTTACCCAAAGACGGCCAGCATCCCTCTACGGTCAAAGAGTTTTCAGGATGAACAGGAGAACCGGAAGTACATCCCTATGGTGTTTAGATCGTTGTTATGTGGTAATGAACATGTAACACATGAGGAAGTTGATAGATGCATGGGCACTCTACTGTCCTCTACCTCTTCAATCTGTATATTAAGAGGTTTAGATACACCATGTTTCCCATATGTGTGAACAATAACATATAAATTGCAGAACATGTTTTAGTGCAACTCCTCCAAGGTAGGTTTAGGCTGGATAATGCTTTACATAGACTGTGACATATATGTAAACATGGCTACATATCACTTACAGTATAATTCATCAAACCAGTCTGGAGCGAGACCCAGGATACAAGATACAGGACGTCCTTTTTATGTCTCGCCTAGCGTTGCAGCGCATGCGCTGCTCGCTCTGCGAGATCTATTGTCGTCGGTTTTCTGTCGGGTTTCTTTGGAAGGGGGGTGGAAGCTCCACCCATGCTTTTAATTGGCGTGCGTCATAAACGCTCACTTTTCATTGCAAGTGAGGCTTGTTTGTTCCCTCCCTGTCTCCCTTTTGCCTCGCCCACCCGGACTGGGGATTTTGCACGGCGTTACATGCTTTCATGTATATATTGCTTCCGTATTATTATCCACATATACTTTCAGTGACAATAGCAGCAAAGCTGCATTTCTGGTACGGAATGTTTTGACACTATATGGCGTATATTGTATGTTTTTCGCTTTTACAATCAGCGGCGCAATGTTCGTCATAATAATGTTTTACATCTTTATTTTTCGCCTTCACTTTATAAACAGTGGCGCAACGTTTTAAAATGCGGCACTTATGGCGTTTTTACAATTAGCGGCGCGGCGCTGCGTTCTCCTCTACACCATAGCTCTCCATAGCCCATGTCGTTTAACCAACCTCAGCGTTTCATTTTCTACGTGGCTTTAACATTTACATATCGCTTTCACTTTTACAAACCGCGGACCGTTTTATTTGTTTTGTTAGTGTGTGGCTTCTAAATACCGTCTATGCTGTGGTATCCCACTTATTAGCTCTCCATGGCGCATGTCGTTTAACCAACCTCGGCGTTTCATTTTTAGATACATATTGCTTTCACTTTCAGAAGTCGTGGACCTTTTTATTTCTTTTGCTAGTGTGTGACTTCTAACGTTCGTGGACAATATGTTTTGCAGCTTTATTTCGATTCCACTTTCACAACCTGCGGCGCTGCGTTATCCTCTAGATCATAGCGTCTATGCTGTGGTATACCAGTTGTTAGCTCTCCATGGGGCATGTCGGTAACCCAACCTGAGCGTTTCATTTTTTTTTAGATACGTGCAAAATTGTAATTACAATGCCAATAACTCTAACTCTAACTGATGCGAGACCTGTAGCATTGCAAATGCTTGTTCTCCGAGCGGAGTTTCCGCGGATATGTCAGTGTGGGAAAGGACCGCTGACTCCACCTACACATCCCCATCTGCTTTGCGGGGTCTCTGGGCTATGAAGAGAGCCGTCAGCAAGGCTGAAGGTTTGCTGAGCAGGTGCCATGTTTAAAGAGAAAGTGAAATAAGCAATTAGGGAGGGACTTTGTTTTCTCTGCACAAAAACAGATTCCCCTGACCGCAGGAAGTATTCTCTCTGTGTGTAGGGGCCATGCTTCAATTTCCTGCCTGTGCAAACACTGACAGTAACTGTGATTAACAGTCTCCCTGCCCGCAATAGGACAGGATGACCCTCATTGCGATCTGGCGGACCCTTGGCGGTGAGACCCCAGTTCAACACCGCACTTCCACAACACTAAATAGAGCGGGAAACCACGAATTGGGCAGGCGGAGCACAGCTCTGTTCCTTCTTTGCCAAACTTCATACGTGGACCAAAATTAAGTAGGAGCTTCAGCTGGGATTACCACCGCCACCAGGCCGGATTACCACCGCCACCAGGCCGTTTTATCACTGGCATGAAAATCTTATCATTGCTTTAATAACATCTAAAGGGAAAAATGCACACAATGTTAATTTCCATTCCTGCTGGTATACCTATGTGCTTCAATCATAGACTAGATACTAATCATGTTTCTCCACTCTCCTCAGCTATAAAAAGAGATTTATTATGGCTTCCAATTACTAATTTTTTGTCCATATCAGTTTGCTTGTATTGTATTGTAATTGCATTTAATAGCGCTTACTACCCCTGACGAGGCGTCAAATCGCTTTTTTGGCGTATTGTGAAATATGAAAGTAATTTGAGTGGTGGATATGTTAGTCAGTTATTTGGATTCAGAAGGATAGCGGAGGGATAGAAGAGAGATAGAAGAGGGAAAAAGGTTTGCATTTATAGAGCGCTTGTTACCCCTGATGGTGTGTTGAAGCACTTTTTTCGGCGAGTAGCACGCTACTCCGGAACCCATAAAGGATTAGTGGTGAATTAGTATAGTGAAAATATGAAAGTAATTTGAGTGGTGGATATGTTAGTCTGTTATTTGGATTGAGACGGATAGTACAGGGATAGAAGAGGTAAAAGGTTTGCATTTATATAGCGCTTGTAACCCCTGATGGGGTGTTGAAGCGCTTTTTTGGCGAGTAGCACGCTACTCCGGATGCTGGTAAAAATGTCTTAACTTTTGATGTAAATTAATATACACAATATACCTCTGTCTATATCTGCAGAGTTTGTTGTTGTTCATTGATTGATTCTTTGTTTTTTACAATATTTCTACACTTTATTATTATCCTTTATACAATTTTATATGGTAACATGTTTCCATCAACTTCTCCCCCCGCCCTTTTTTCCTACTTTATCCTGTTCCTTATTTATATTTTTCATTACACGTGTTCCACAGTAGGCAATGTATGTCACCTTTAATATCACCAGAATTTCCAAAAGTTTGACTTATTGTATTTCCATATTGCCATATTTTCAAGTGTTGTTTCTGTTTTATCACTACTTTCTTTATTATATGCAACTGCTGTTAAATGTTCTAAAAAAGCTTAAACTTAAAAAAGTATAGGAAAATCTTATCATTGTGCACTTGAAAAAGCAAGCATAAGAAGAAAGCACTTTAAAATGTATTCTAGATCAGCCTAAATGATTCATGACTGACAGCTAAAGTAAAAAAGGCAGAGGAAATTATAAATGTTAAAAATGAATACAGGCGATTTTATATTACGTTCTGTTTAAGTATCATGCCCGGGACTTTGCCGAATTTTAAAACATGAACCAATGGCTGGTACTTTTTTCTGAGAAGTAGCAACTCCAGCTTCAGTCCTCACGACAATGGCACCCTGAGGTTTCAAATCTGTGGGCCTCATTTTGGCGTTTTGGCGTGGGGCAGCGCCGCAAGGCACCTTGCTGCGCTGCGCTACGCCAAAGTGAAAGGGCAGGAATGCTCTGTATTAAGCAATATGCTGCATTCCTGTCCTTTCTGCCTGCACTGGCACAGTTTCGGCAGCCTAGAGCCAACATAGGCACCCTTGCACCATGTGCAAGGGTGCCTCCGTTGCAGGCAGGATTGTTTTTGTGCAGGAAGGGGCAGCTTCCTGCACAAAAACCATCCTACGAGGCGTTTTCCTCTTCCTATGGATGCAGCATACATGGACAGAGGAAAAAACTAGGAGAAATTAAAAGATTTCTCCTCATTACGTCTCGCCTCAGGGGGCGTACAGATTTGATGTTTCCCCATGTTTACATCATTTTGTAAATTTGGTAATGCATCAAAATCCATTGGAGTTGTGTTGGAAAACCCACCGCAACGCCCATGGAACGCCTCCGGGGTGCAGAGTGAGGCGACGCTGCGATTTGCACTGCGTTGGCTTACTCAAGATTTATGAGGCCACTCAAAGCCACGCAGGGTGGCTTTGCGTGGCTTCATAAATCTTTAGGAGAACCCTGCGTCACGCATTTACCACTTTATGTGGTGCAGGGCACTCATCAATAAGTCCCTGTATTTTATCATCTCTCTGCCTATAGTGACAGACTGTTCCCACAGCCCCCACAGCCCCCACAGCCCCCTGCTGAGACAGGAGTCAGAAAAGCTTTTCTGCATCTCTTGTGATCTCGTGTAGGGTTGCTCTTGTGGTGCACCCTTTTAATGTGCCCACCTTCAGCAGAAAGGTTCAAAATCTGGCAATATTACATGAACTCTGCCTGCCCCAGCCCCCCCTGCCCCTCACCCCATACCCTCTGTCTCTAGATTAGATACCTCAGCAGGCCATTGGAAGGCAGGTTTTCAGAGTTACCCCCGCCCCCCCCCCCCAGTCCCTGCTAGCTGGGTTGTACAAACAGACCCCTGGTGCACTTGGAAGTGTTTGTAACACTCTCCGTGGCGTGCCTGTCACCTCCCTTTGATGCCACTGCCGTGGGGTCCCCCCCCCCCCCCTCTCAGCTGCTCCCAAACACAGCTTCATCAAAGCGTCCTGAGCTCATTTGAGACCAATTTAGAAAGCACTTCATGTGAGACTTGGGAAAGTGCTCACTTATCGAGCAGAGCCCTCTGTAATCTCGGCCCTTCTTTGCACTTTGTTTCTGTGTCTTTTCACAGGTGGGGGCTGCAGATGACAAGCTGTTACATGTGTCTGTTTACACTCGTTACACACTCGTGTAATCAGCACACAACACGCATAATTACAAGTGAACTCACACAGCTATGCCTGGCATGTTATCAGTTCCAAGAGTCGAGCTATTCCTTTTGTAGGTCTGGCCTGGGACACCTTGAGTTGTCTGACAGAGCTCATGTGATGTTAAACGAGCACTGGCAAAGCCAAGAGGTGTGGTATTGGCATTGTGAATGGTTTGTTCATTCATGGTTTTTGATAAACTTTATTGTCGGGGAAGCGGCTGGATCCTTATCAATCTAAACAGAAATAGCTAAAAGAATTGTTATTTTTTTGTTTCAAAAAGCAATGCCATACTAATCGCTGGCACCGAAGGAAACTACTTTGTGTGAATGTTCTCCCGGCGAAAGGGGCGAATGCTGTCAGTCACAGAGACGTTAGCTAATGGCTGGAGTGGGCGGACTCACTGCACCATTGCTTACATACTGTAGTGAGTATAATACACAATGTGAATGACACAATAGCAGACCAATCGATGAAAAGGGCTGGCCGAAAACGCCTGTAAGTAAGTATAATATTGTTTAATTATAGTAAAATCAAAAGATCTTGGCTAATGTTAAACCTTACAAAAACTACAATCAGGGCAGCCACAATAGCTTCAACTTCAACATGGACCACAGCAATAACAAGAGCTACAACACCAGCCAAAACAGCTGCAAACACCACCACTCCCACAGTAACAATAACAGCCGCAAGCACAGCCACTCCCACAGTAACAATAACAGCTGCAAACACGGCCACTCCCACAGTAACAATAACAGCTGCAAACACGGCCACTCCCATTGTAACAATAACAGCCGCAAGCACAGCCACTCCCACAGTAACAATAACAGCCGCAAGCACAGCCACTCCCACAGTAACAATAACAGCCGCAAGCACAGCTACAGTAACAATAACAGCAGCAAGCACAGCCACTCCCACTGTAACAATAACAGCCGCAAGCACAGCCACTCCCACAGTAACAATAACAGCCGCAAGCACAGCTACAGTAACAATAACAGCAGCAAGCACAGCCACTCCCACAGTAACAATACCAGCTGCAAACACGGCCACTCCCACAGTAACAATAACAGCCGCAAGCACAGCTACATTAACAATAACAGCAGCAAGCACAGCCACTCCCACAGTAACAATACCAGCTGCAAACACGACCACTCCCACTGTAACAATAACAGCCACAAGCACAGCTACAGTAACAATAACAGCAGCAAGCACAGCCACTCCCACTGTAACAATAACAGCTGCAAGCACAGCTACAGTAACAATAACAGCAGCAAGCACAGCCACTCCCACAGTAACAATAACAGCCGCAAGCACAGCCACTCCCACAGTAACAATAACAGCTGCAAACACGGCCACTCCCACAGTAACAATAACAGCTGCAAACACGGCCACTCCCTCTGTAACAATAACAGCCGCAAGCACAGCTACAGTAACAATAACAGCAGCAAGCACAGCCACTCCCACAGTAACAAGACCAGCTGCAAACACGACCACTCCCACTGTAACAATAACAGCCGCAAGCACAGCTACAGTAACAATAACAGCAGCAAGCACAGCCACTCCCACAGTAACAATACCAGCTGCAAACACGATCACTCCCACTGTAACAATAACAGCCGCAAGCACAGCTAGAGTAACAATAATGGCTGCAAACACGGCCACTCCCACAGTAACAATAACAGCTGCAAACACGGCCACTCCCACAGTAACAATAACAGCTGCAAACACGGCCACTCCCACTGTAACAATAACAGCCGCAAGCACAGCTACAGTAACAATAACAGCAGCAAGCACAGCCACTCCCACAGTAACAATACCAGCTGCAAACACGACCACTCCCACTGTAACAATAACAGCCGCAAGCACAGCTACAGTAACAATAACAGCAGCAAGCACAGCCACTCCCACAGTAACAATACCAGCTGCAAACACGACCACTCCCACTGTAACAATAACAGCTGCAAACACGATCACTCCCACTGTAACAATAACAGCCGCAAGCACAGCTAGAGTAACAATAACGGCTGCAAACATGGCCACTCCCACAGTAACAATAACAGTCGCAAGCACAACTACTCCCACAGTAACAATGACAGCCGCAAGCACAGCCACTCCCAATATAACAATAACAGCTACAAACACAGCCACTCCCACAGTAACAATAACAGCTACAAGCACAGCCACAGTAACAATAACAGCTGCGAACTCAGCCACTCCCACAGTAACAATAACAGCTGCAAACACAGCCACTCCCACAGTAGCAATAACAGCCGCAAACACAGCCACTCCCACAGTAACAATAACAGCAGCAAGCACAGCCACTCCCACAGTAACAATACCAGCTGCAAACACGACCACTCCCACTGTAACAATAACAGCCGCAAGCACAGCTACAGTAACAATAACAGCAGCAAGCACAGCCACTCCCACAGTAACAATACCAGCTGCAAACACGACCACTCCCACTGTAACAATAACAGCCGCAAGCACAGCTACAGTAACAATAACAGCAGAAAGCACAGCCACTCCCACAGTAACAATACCAGCTGCAAACACGATCACTCCCACTGTAACAATAACAGCCGCAAGCACAGCAACAATAACAGCTATACGCACAGCCACAGTAACAATAACAGCTGCAAACTCAGCCACTCCCACAGTAACAATAACAGCTGCAAACACAGCCACTCCCACAGTAGCAATACCAGCTGCAAACACGACCACTCCCACTGTAACAATAACAGCCGCAAGCACAGCTACAGTAACAATAACAGCTGCAAACACGGCCACTCCCACTGTAACAATAACAGCTGCAAGAACAGCCACTCCCACAGTAACAATAACAGCCGCAAGCACAGCCACTCCCACAGTAACAATGATAGCCGCAAACACAGCCACAGTAACAATAACATCTGCAAACACAGCCACTCCCACAGTAACAATAACAGCTGTAAACACAGCCACTCCCACAGTAGCAATAACAGCTACAAGCAAGCCACAGTAACAATAACAGCTGCAAACACAGCCACTCCCACAGTAACAATAACAGCTGCAAGAACAGCCACTCCCACAGTAACAATAACAGTTGCAAGCACAGCCACTCCCACAGTAACAATAACAGCTGCAAACACAGCCACTCCCGCAGTCACAATAACAGCTGCAAGAACAGCCACTCCCACAGTAACAATAACAGTTGCAAGCACAGCCACTCTCACAATAACAATAACAGCTGCAAGCACAGCCACTCCCACAGTAACAATAACAGCAGCAAGCACAGCCACTCCCACAGTAACAATAACAGCAGCAAGCACAGCCACAGCCACTCCCACAATAACAATACAGCTGCAAACACAGCCACTCCCACAGTAACAATAACAGCCGCAAACACGGCCACTCCCACAGGAACAATAACAGTTGCAAGCACAGCCACTCTCACAATAACAATAACAGCAGCAAGCACAGCCACTCCCACAGTATCAATAACAGCCGCAAACACAGCCACTCCCACAGTAGCCATAACAGCTTCAAGCACAGCCACAGTAACAATAACATCTGCAAACACAGCCACTCCCACAGTAATCAATAACAGCTGTAAACATGGCCACTCCCACAGTAACAATAACAGTTGTAAACACGGCCACTCCCACAGTAACAATACTGTTAGAACATCAGGATCCTGAGCAATGACCACACCTGGAACCAGAGAAGGGACCACACTATCAGCCATAGTTTCCACCACTTGAGCAGCAAAGCAACAACAGCTGCAACAATCATGTGTACGAAATCAGGATCCCCAGAAGCCACAGCAGTTGCTACCACAACTAAGACCACAGTAGCAAAAAGAAGCTACAACAATAGCTGCAAGCACAGGAGGGGGCACAGCAGTGAAGACAGCTTCCACTACTGCTGTAAACGTAGTTGTGGTGACAGTAATGACCAAAGCTGCCACCACTACAGTGACAACTGCAGTGACCCCTTCTATAAACAGAGCAAAAACAGCATCTGCCACTAAAGCTAATGCAAGAACAACAGAAGTAACAAAAGCTTTTACCACAGCAGCAATAAAAGCTGTCAACATAGCAGGGCCCACAGCAGCAACAACAACTATCACAACAGCAGCAAGCACAGGTGCCACAACTGCAGAGGCCGCAGTAGGGAACCAACAGTGATCACAGCTGCAGCCATGCTAAGGGCATCAGCGGCAACACCATATACAGCAAGGTGGGGACAAAAGAGCAACCACAGTTGTGGCCAGTGGAATGCCTGAATTATTCTCAGCTACTAAATAAATGTAATTCAAACTCGAAAGACTCCCTGCCACTGTGGGCTGCTTCCCAGGCTTGCTGAATGCTCTCTGACTGTCAACAATAAGCAACCCAGAAGGGGTCTGGTCTGTTGGGTTTGACCCCTAAGGGACAGTTTGATAATGGCACCCACATCTGTGTATATCCATTGCACGTATGGTGCCTCACAGATCGAAACATGTTTGTAGTGCTCTGCATCAGGCTACATAGGGACACAGTCAAACAGTCTGTGCAGATTACTACATTCCAGGATTCACATGCATTAACACACTGCTGCCAGACCTCTTGACTTTACCAATGAGTGTTTCAACCATGTTCTAAAAGCATAACCATTCTTTTCTAAAGTGAAAGTAAATGCAGCTAACAAAACAGGTTAATTTGTATGCAACAGGAATGATAAAAACATTTGCATTACAATTATGGGTGTTGTGTTTCATTTTTACAGATAGGTTATACTACTCAATCTGTTATTCCCACTTCAAGCTGGTTTTGAGATGAATTTGCCTACTTCAGCAGGATGAAAGGCGGAGTTCACCTAGCGTCCATAACAAGCATCTCATCAGCTGCTATGAGGGGGGCTCTTCTTTTAGTAACATCTTATAGTCAAAGGGCCTCATTCACACTGCTTTTGTGTAACAAGTTGTGCTGCACTCATCATTTAGACTTGACTTACTCAGGAATGCCGAGGAGTAAAGAACGCATAGTAAGAGAAAAACATGTTTTACTCGGCCAGGGCAACTAACAAATTAAACGGGTCTGATTTACAAAGAACATTTTCTGTCTCAGATGTGGCATACACCTGTAAATACAATAACTTACACTGTAGTTAACTAAGCTAAGAAAACTGGTGTGAAATCAGTGTGTGTGTCACTTATGCACTTGCGCACAACTTCTTTACTCATGTGTTTTCATGTGCGTCACTTGTAGTGTCCCTATCGGTGCATCTGGTGAGTGCTTAGAGAAGTCACGTACAAAACCGGTGCACGTCCTCTCAGCTGTAACTGTTTGGGTATTTACCAACACTTGTAAGTGCATTGTACACACTTAAGTTACAAATGGAAGTTTGTAACTGCTGCAGAAAGTCCCAGCACCAATATCACTAGCGTTCACTTATGAGGCAGCAAAAAAGACTTGCTGGAGAAAAGCATTTTATGAGAGAAAAAATATTTGAAAGTTAATTTAATAATATGTCAAACTACCTAACCTTAATCAGGTGTATTTTACCTGGTGGTGAAATACACAAGCATAAAACTTGGAAAACTTAGTGAGTGTATTATGTTAGAGGATTCCATAACTGTAGCAAAAATGCCTTTCCTACAAGGTCACCCCAGATTTTTACCTTTTTTCTTTACTTTGTTATTGCTGGCTTTAATACTTGGTGCATTTTACTACTGTAGAGTAGTAAAGTGCCTTCCTTCCACTCAGAATCATGTGCTGTACATTGGAACTCCCTCTTTGGCCTAATTAACTTAGGTCCATTGTAAATGGGGCCTAAAGAGCACTTACCACAGGGAAAGATAAAAGTCATACCTGGGCGGCAGTGTGTATTTACACCACCCACTGAGATGACATAACACATGTCTGGCAGGAGCATCACTGTGCTCTGACTGGACTGAAGCTTAAATGCACTGCAATGATACTTGGCAGGGAAAATGACTTTTATATGTAGGAAAAGCAGATTTTTATATATACATAACTCATCGTAAAGTGTGTCTCGTAAGTTCATAGGACAGGGTGCTAATATAAAACAAGCATTTGCAATGCAATAGGTCTTGCATTTCCGAGAGTTTGAGCTATTGGCATTGTAAATGACAATAGCTTAAAGTCTCGCAAATGCGAGACCTATTGCATTGCAAAGACTTTTTTTTTTAAAAGCACTCCATGCCGCGTTTTCACGTTAATGATGGCTGCGCCCCTTTCTTTAGACGCGGTTCGTCTAAAGAAAGGGGCGCGGCCGTCATTAATGTGAAAGCGCTGTATGGGGCGCCTTTACAAAACAAGCATTGGCATAACCAATAGGTCTCGCCTTTGGGACCTTATAAGTGTTTAGCCATGCAACAGTTGATGTTGTTGCACCAAGGATATTGTGCTGGATAACCAAACACTTATAAGATCCCAAAGGCGAGACCTATTGGCTATGCCAATGCTTGTTACATTTGAAATATGTGCACGTGCTTGAGGCAAAATCATTATCTTTTATTCTTATGTAAGTAGAAAAGACAGTGCAACACGAGTTAACTATTTTTAAATTCGTACTCATGGGTGAGATTTCGGTGTGTTTATGGGTCTACCACTCGTTTCAATGACTTGTAAAGGGAATGTTACCACACTGGGGGCATATTTACTAGGAAACTGTGGGAGCACGGCCTTAAGCAAGAAGGCTAATTCCACACTCTGACATTTTCCAAACGCAGGGATGTGCCGTATTCACAAGAATACGGCGCACCCCGGCCTTTCCTTAGCGCTGGCGCTAAATGTAGCTGCCTAGCGCCAATGCAGGCACTCTTACATCATTGTGCAAGGGTGCCTGCGTTGCAGGGAAAGATTGTTTATGTGCAGGAAGGTGTCCCCTCCTGCACAAAAAGAATCTGGTGATTTGCTGTTTTTACTTTTGCTGTTTCTACGTGTGCTGCACAACGCAGCACACGTAGAAACAGAAATAACAGGAGAAATAAAACATTTCTCCTTGTTTCGCCAGTTT
This sequence comes from Calotriton arnoldi, assembly GCA_963921515.1. NCBI lineage: Eukaryota > Metazoa > Chordata > Amphibia > Caudata > Salamandridae > Calotriton > Calotriton arnoldi. Next base: position 3,534,764 of record CAWUFW010000456.1, read on the forward strand.
AAGACCATTTTTTCCCTAGTCTTACTTTTGGCGCTGCCCACCACAACACACAATGCCCACCCCTTTCAGGCTAAGTGTAGTGTGAAAGGGGACCTTATTTACAACGCGGCGTTAGGCCACATTAAGTGGCTTGACGCTGCCTTGTAAATAAGGTGAAGCCCGTATCGCCACAGGAACGTCGTAAAAAGTGACGTTCCTGTGGCATAGGGGCTTGTACATATGCCCCTAGGGGCTTGTAATTATGCCCCGTGGTTTCTTGAGTGTGCTTTGTCCATGTGCGCCCTGATGCATACCTAATTCTGTGATACAACTGAAGCAAAATGTGCTTGACCAGTGGCCCTATCGCAAGCATACCCCTCGGCCCCAGCACCACTGCACCTGCTGCACCACTGAACTACGCACCTGTTTGCCCAACTATGTCTTGCACGAGCAGCAGAAGAGGTCCCCATGGATTCGCCACTTCTTTGCCACGGCTGCCAATCTTTTGCAACCCCTGTGTCTGATTCATGGCCTGGTACCGCAGTACCACCCTCCCCCGAACACAGCTGTCACGTGCTCCCCCCACCCCCTACGGACACGTCACTGCGCAGGGGGCACGTGGCTTGCGACTCTGTCTCCTCTGAAATATGTAAAAGGTTAATTAAAAATGTAAAAGTGAGCAGGTGTCTGCGGCGGCGCGGCCACAGCTGGGGTTGGAAGAGAGAGAGCCCGGGCGAGGCTCAAGGTGCGGAAATGTCCGCACAGTTCACGTTATCGGCCGCTCACGGGCGTGCACACGCACGCTTCAGTGTACAAGTGCGCATCACACGTGGGCAACATGATATGTATTACACAGCAAAGGGCCACATCTAAAGAATGTCACAAAACACCAGGATTGTGTGTGCGCGCACACGTGTACACACGCACACACATGTGTGCACCACACATCCATAGGAGGGCCTCCAACACGCTGCGCATCACACAGCAGTGTCTACACACTAACGTGCATCACTGCGCACGACTGTAACTGTACACACATGGGGTGTCACACCCCGACACCACTACTGCGCATGCGCACCGAGAGGAATGGGGACACTATGCCGGGAGTAACAACATTCATGTGAAAACACATTACATCATTCATAAAGGTATGTAATACGCATGAACGCGATATTTCAATATAGGCTATAATTTACAATACAACTATACGTACATTACATGGCTAAATATATTAGAAATCGGCATTGATTGGACACTGACGCTTAATTCTCTAGCGCCGATGTTCACTTCCGAGTTTTCCATGTTTACAGCGGAATAAATGTCTTTTTAAACATAGCTCTCACAAGAGAATATCAATTTTAAAAGATGTCATACATTTTTAGGTAAATCATTTCATTTGGTTGAACCGCAAAACAAAATGAATGAGTTTGTTTAGCAAGATCACATAAATAATAAATGATATATATATTTTCTAGATCATATGATTTTCTAGAGGAATATATTTATTTTACGGAAAAGAAATCTAACGAAATTTGAAATAGTCGTTGTGAAGTTCTGGTCGATAAAATAGATAAGTGTGGTAGAGCATTTAATATTAATAATAATAGCGCCTACACGTGTCTGTTGACGCCGCCTGTCCCTCAGGCCTGTAATTCGATATATTTGACAGAATCCTGTACATGCCGCTGGACTTCTAAAACCCTCAGACTACGAACAGACAGGGGCGTGCAAAAGAATTATACAAATGAAGACGTCGAACAGTGCCAAGAATCCAATACTGAGTGATGCATAGTCGGCGAATTTACGCTGTTTCGCCAAATAATCGCCGTTGTAGTTATAAAGTACTCCCGTCTCCGGGGGTCCGTCCATAGGTGACAGGAGCGGGGGTGGGTACCTTCAAAGTGCACCCGGGGCACTGGAGATAACCCGCTCTCAAGTGAGATTTTCAAAAACATCTATTTTATTATCTGTACAACTGAGAGACAGGCACGCGAGTGCGAAGTAGAAAGAGTGGGAGCTTATTACTAAGGGTGTATGCTCCACTGCTTGAGGGAAAATAAAAAGGGAACTTGTAACTCAGGTTCTAATAACTGAAACCTCGTGGATAAAGCGCCTGCTTCTGCCGTCCTTCTATGTGTTGGCGCTGTAAGGAGAACGACAGTCCTTCACGAGTTAATGCCACTTATTTTATCACGCGGAAAAGATGAGTTACCGAGTCGGCGCCGTCGGTGATTTGGTTCCAGTAGATCTCTGCAGCACAAGAAGATATCACGCTGCCTAAAAATAAACAAGCAATGAGTGAAGCAAGTTGGCACTCAGCGATGGGAGGGAAGTGGTGGGGGGGGACAGGGCAACAACGAAGGAGCAAGCAAGGACAACAAAGCAACCAACGACAATGGGGCAAAGAACAAAAAAAACAAGAAGCGCGAGCAACAAGCATTGGCCGCGCGGCCGTGAAACTGACACGGCCGCGCGGCCGTGAAAGTGAAAGTAATCGAGGGTTTTGTAAGTGCAAACAGTGGCTTTTGCTGGCGACCAGCTTGCGTTCACGCGAGCGTCCAGATGGCGAGGGAAGCCATATGGCGCCTGATCGCGCGTGCACGCTCGCGTGAACGCAGGCTAGTCCACAGCAAAAGCCACTGTTTGCACTTCCAAAACCCGCTTACTAAAAGTCTCGCCAAACACCGCATGCGCGCTGGCTCAGGCGAGACCTAAAAAGCATTTGTTTGTCAAGTTGACAAACAAAAGCCTTTTTTTTGTAAAAGCACCCCATACCATGGTTTCACTTTAATAGCGGCTGCGGACCTTTTTAGGTCTCGCCTGTGCCAGCGCGAATGCGTTGCTCTGCAAGACATTTAGTAAGGGCTTTTAAATTTCAAACACACGCTCGTGCGTGTGCTTTTTTTTAATCACTTGCTATTGGGCTTTGCATGCTTCCTTTCTAAGAAAGACAGCACGCAATTGGCCCAAAGGGGGTGCATGTCCCGCCTTCTCTGTTCTGTGGCCTAGGGTGCTCGGGAGCGAGCATGAGCGCCATCTGTTTCCAATTATCGCGCTCGTTAATTGGAAGCAGATGGCGGTCTTCTCCTGCAGCGGCGGGCACAAGTGCGCTCGCACCACTTCCGGGCTTGTTTTTGCATAGGGCTCGTCGCACTTTTTCAGTGCCACTGTGCCCTCCTTACTTGGAACAGCACGCTGTGGCAACAGCTAATGGATTCTAGTTTGCAGACTGAGGGGGTCTGTTGTGAATGAGTTTTGCTGATGAGGTTTTTCGAGTTGTGTTAGCCCTTTACACACACCCTCGCTCACAATACAGAAAAGTGGCCTAGATGTAGTACGTGTTTTGATTTTCAAAAGCAAAGACTTTATGAACAGAAAAAATAAGCCCCAGAGTACTTATGGCACTGGTTTGCGTCTTGCTCTTGTTCACACGTAAATCAGTACTGTGATATGTAATATATGCTGTGTTTATGCTGTTGTTTATACTTTTATTTTCAATCGTTATTTGCATTGGAAATGCTGCATAGAAAATGATTTAAAAAGTGAAACTTAGCCCCTTTGGTTAATGCTTTTTCCTGGATACAAATATTAATGTGCACACGTCCTCGCTTGCAGAATAAGTCCATGTTTATGGAGGCTAATGATTTATGCGGGGACTGGTGCCAGGACGCGTACACGGCCCGCCAAGCTAGCTCCCTTTTTCCAGTCTTCTTAAACAAGGCTCTGACTATTCTGTTTTGTCTGGTACCGCGGCCCCCGGCTTGAGACGTCAAGGTCGTCTTGGCTGTTGGATTCTTCCCGTGCACTGCTGCCCAGAGCAGCTCAAGGTGGGAGGGGGGTTCACGTGCACTGCTGCCCAGAGCAGCTGAAGGTGGGAGAGGGGTTCACGTGCACTACTGCCCAGAGCAGCTGAAGGTGGGAGGGGGGTTCACGTGCACTGCTGCCCAGAGCAGCACAAGGTGGGAGGGGGGTTCACGTGCACTGCTGCCCAGAGCAGCTGAAGGTGGGAGAGGGGTTCACGTGCACTGCTGCCCAGAGCAGCTGAAGGTGGGAGAGGGGTTCACGTGCACTACTGCCCAGAGCAGCTGAAGGTGGGAGGGGGGTTCACGTGCACTGCTGCCCAGAGCAGCTGAAGGTGGGAGGGGGGTTCACGTGCACTGCTGCCCAGAGCAGCTGAAGGTAGGAGAGGGGTTCACGTGCACTACTGCCCAGAGCAGCTGAAGGTGGGATGGGGGTTCACGTGCACTGCTGCCCAGAGCAGCTCAAGGTGGGAGGGTGGTTCACGTGCACTGCTGCCCAGAGCAGTTTAAGGTGGGTTCAAGTGCACTGCGGCCCAGAGCAGCCCAAGGTGGAAGGGGGGTTCACGTGCACTGCTGCCCAGAGCAGCATAAGGTGGGTTCACGTGCACTGCAGCCCAGAGCAGCTCAAGGTGGGAGGGGGGTTCACGTGCACTGCTGCCCAGAGCAGCACAAGGTGGGAGGGGGGTTCACGTGCACTGCTGCCCAGAGCAGCTGAAGGTGGGAGAGGGGTTCACGTGCACTGCTGCCCAGAGCAGCTGAAGGTGGGAGAGGGGTTCACGTGCACTACTGCCCAGAGCAGCTGAAGGTGGGAGGGGGTTCACGTGCACTGCTGCCCAGAGCAGCTGAAGGTGGGAGGGGGTTCACGTGCACTGCTGCCCAGAGCAGCTGAAGGTAGGAGAGGGGTTCACGTGCACTACTGCCCAGAGCAGCTGAAGGTGGGATGGGGGTTCACGTGCACTGCTGCCCAGAGCAGCTCAAGGTGGGAGGGTGGTTCACGTGCACTGCTGCCCAGAGCAGTTTAAGGTGGGTTCAAGTGCACTCGTGCCCAGAGCAGCCCAAGGTGGAAGGGGGTTCACGTGCACTGCTGCCCAGAGCAGCATAAGGTGGGTTCACGTGCACTGCAGCCCAGAGCAGCTCAAGGTGGGAGGGGGGGTTCACGTGCACTGCGGCCCAGAGCAGCTCAAGGTGGGAGGGGGGTTCACGTGCACTGCTGCCCAGAGCAGCATAAGGTGGGCTCACGTGCACTGCGGCCCAGAGCAGCTCACGGGGGAAGGGTGTTTTTCACACTCACTGCGGCCCAGAGAATCTCAAGGTGAGAGGGGGGTTCACGCGCACTGCGGTCCAGAGCAGCTCACGGGCATTTTGTTTTTCATGTGCACTGCTGCTGCCCAGACCAGCTCACGTGCGGATGTTTTTCACGTGCACTGCCGCCAAGAGCAGCTCAAGTGCGTTTTTTAGGTCGAGCCTAGAGCAGCGCATGCGCTGCTTGCTCGACTTTTAGTAAGGGGGTTTTCAAAGTGCTACCAGAGGCTTTTGCTGGCCTCAAGCTTGCGTGCATGTGCGCGTGAACGCGCGCAGCCGCCATCTGTCTTTTCTCCGTCACGGGTAATTAAGTGCATCGCGATCGCGATCACTTTAACTTTCGGCGCCCGCGCGGCCAATGCTTTTCGCGTGCACTTGTTATTTCCAGCGTTTCATTGGCTCAGCATTGCGTCCAATTCACGGACAATGCGCTTTATTTTTCACACATGCTAGCTCTCCTCCCCCTCATTTGGTTTAGTTTTTGCATTTGCCGCTTTCTTTACTATCGCATGTATTTGGCGTAACACCTGTTTAAATTTAAATACAATTATTAAGCTATGGCGCTACGCCCCATTCATGGACACCAGCACTTTATTTTTGACACACAATATTGCACTCCTCCCCCGGGTGCGGTTCCCTGGCTCAGCATGGCACCCGCTTTATGGACGCCGAGCTTGTTTCATTTTTCATTTACAGAATATCCCTGGCTCAGCGCAGCGCTCCAATTCATGGACACTGAGCTTTATTTTTCACAAACGCTCGCTCTCCTCCCCCCTTATTTGGTTTTGTTTTCGCATTCAGTATTTTATTTAGTATCGGCATGTATCTGCCGTAACACCATTGTTTAAATTTATTACAATTATTATGCTATAGTTCCGAAGTGCAGCGAGCGGTGATTAGTGATTAATCACTAATTTTATTTTAAAACTTATTTGTATAATCTATTAGTGGGGTTTGGGCATCTGTCCTAACCTGAGCAACTACTCAACAATACCAGACTGCCATGGCGACCACTTTTTCACGTAGGTATGGACCATACGATCGTCCTTCCTACATCTCTATAGCCTCCAACTTACCGGAGACTATTTGAACATACGCCGTACTCAGCGTTTCTGCCCCATTCTTGTTTTTTTAAGTCGAGGCAAGCGTAAGCCAATATTTACCCCGGTTGTTGCTGTGAAACCCCTCTCTGTTGACACTCACAGGCGAGATGCCGCAGAGGATATATTTTAGTCCTGAAAAAAAGTCCAGATGCAGCTGACAAGTTTTGGGAGGTAAATGAAATACGGACGGTTTTGTGCACATTTTTTGGACTGGCGCCGGGCTCTGGGAAGCAGAGAGGCTGTTTTAAGGCTCTCTTGCAAGCTCACATGTGCCCCACATACATAAATTCAACTTTATTACAGGAAAGGGCCGCAGCGTCAGAAATAATTGCACGTTCTTTATTCACTTGCTAAACCTTATTGCTTCACTATTTAGTACATCTTTTAGTTTTTTTGTTTCAATTTGAAGTAATATTTGTGCTTATGTTAATGTTGTCTTTATTCATTTGCTTAGTGTACGCTTGCTGCTTCTGTGCATGTGTGTAATCGTTCAACTCACTGTAGGCATGCGTGCGCAGCTTCTAATTGTACAAATAGCCTCATTTAAAGGAGCATGTGGTACTGACCCTTGGACATTATCAAAGCGCCACCAATTGTATACTTCATTAATTTACCACGGGCAACATGTATGTTTAAATTACATATCTTCAACTGGTTTTTCCCGTTAGCTACTCACTCCCACCTCCCAGGAAGTATATTGACTTCATCAAGAAGCTCCAAGCTTCATTCAAGAAACCTTCGAGTGGTATTCCGCCATTCGCACCTTACAATCTAGCTTTGGAAAAAAATACTTGTCCCCAGAATTAAAAATCAAATTGGGGAGGAAGAAGTTTCCTTCTTTCAACCAACCTCCAAGTGGCGGAATGCGTTACCCTTTCATCCGAGAAATCAACCCAATCTGTTATAGTGTAGAAAAACCTTCAAACCTGGCTTTTTAAAATCTCTAGTACTCCGAGTCATCTGCTGAGTCACCTCTGGGACATATAACAGTAATGGCCATATCATGTTTCATAACACTAGCGCCAAGACAGCTTTTTAAGGTTGTGGAACTTGCAGAAGCAGCATTGATTGTGCTTAGTGCCTGAGTTGCATCTGAGGTGCATTCCTTCGCCAAGCGGTGTTGAGTTGGAAAAAGGCTTAACTTCTTTCTCACGCTCCCATGTGCTTGGTGTCCACGCTTGCTTGAGTATTTTTGCTGACAGCAGACTATCTCCTTTCCACTCTGGTACCGACATTAGTGCTACAATACTAGAAGTCCAGGTTTTTATAGGACTCGGTTATGATATTTGTTTGTTTGCAATTTGTCCTTCCATCCATTTTGTGCCTCCTCATGACTTCAGACAGAATAGTGATGTGCTGATTTGAAGAGAAGGGACATGTTTATAGGCTAAGCATCTAACTCTCAGCCCTGTAGCCTCTTAAGTGCCTTATTAGAGTGTGTTTTGTGCTCAATCATCATCCGAGGACTGTCTAGTAATTATTTTCTTTGCTTCTGAAATTACTGCACTAGTGTTATTATGTATGTTGGCAGGTTGTCCCTCCAACCGTCTCCCGCCTCCACGTGTGTTCCAAGGCACAATACTAATGTGCAGATTTCAAATAAAGGGGTATAGTTTCACTTCCTTTATTCCATCTACCAGATTAGAAAGAATATAAAAAGTTGGTGTATTGAAGCAAATCATGACCCTAGTGCCAGCAAGGGAAATGATAATTCCACTAAAACCACCTACATCCACTCCATAACACAACGGCAAAAGACACTGCAATTTACAGCACCAATAGTTCTAACTCGGCTCTATCTCAAAAAAATGCAAGACCTACAGCATTTATAATGCTCGTTTCACTTTAGTCTCTTTTACCCAAAAGATATGTATACATAAAATATAAAGGGACTATAATATACTTTAAAAGTATTTCAAAAGAGAAAGTGAAAAGCCTCCAAACCTTTCTTTTGAATATTGTTGTTATCCATTTATATTCTTATGACTTATAAGCTTACTTCTCCTCAGAATGACTTCTCTGCTACCAAATACAACAGTTTCTCCTCAGGAAATGTATTTACTGATTGTAGAAATAATTTGTAGTGTATACATTTGAGAAATTGACAGGCAGGGCCCAAAAATGCAGGAATACCAGTAAAAAAAAAAACCCTCCCAACGAGCAAGAGTACTGTGGAAACGCTGCTCTCCTCGTGTGGTAAAACAGTAGAAGTGCACTTTATCCAAGGCGCGCATGCGTGAAGAAGGGATCAGTGTGAGGAATACCCAAAAGGACTATAACACCAACTGACGGTCATGGAGAACCGGCATTTTGGACGTGAACTGGACAGCATCAACAGCAATGTTCCAAGCATCATCATGAGATGGTGTCCTCAATCTCCAGCAGGGATAAAGAGTGTATCTCAGTTTCTTCTTGCAAGGTGAGTGACTCTTTAGCTGGCTTCTGTGTTCCTGACAGTACCTCCTTTCATAGAATGCTGCTCCAAGAAAGGTTAGCTGGGAAATAAGTGGGTAATAAGTGATGGAATTGCTTCACCAATTTTGCGGTTTGAACGTCATGTGAAAGTTCCACATTTCTTATTACCAGGCCAAACCCTATCCATTCAATTAAGTAGTACAGTATTCCTTTTTTTAATTTTGAGTTTAAGATTCAACTGACTTCATACTCAATTTCTGAACCAAACTCTACAGGATCTGGAGGTGTAGTCAATCTTAAGTTTGGAGGACTCTTTTTAATAGAGAAACATGAAATACAGGCTACATTTTACCTGGAGAGGCAATTCGATTTTAACTGTCACTGGATTCATTACCTTATGCACTCTAAGGGGCCTAAAAACTTTTGTTTTTCTTTTTAAACATAAATGTCGGCTCGATAACCAGACTTTATCCTTTTATGCAGTTAGGATTTTTTCTCCTCCTTTTGTCAGCATGTTTTTAATATGAGGCCTTTGCAGATTCATTAGCTCTCTGAACTCTAACTAAAATCAGCTACTGCAGGGACTATGCCAACCAAATTTCCTACCAAAACATTAGGGTGTCTGCCTGAGTTCAAATAAACTGGAGAATAACCAATGGAGGCATGAATCGCATTATTATACGCTAATTCCGCTGTCCAGATTAAATATGGCCTCTCTACATACCGGTCTAAGAGATATAAACACAATAGGTCTCGCTTTTGGGACCTTATAAGTGTTTAGTTATGCAGCACAATATCCTTAGTGCAACAACATCAACTGTTGCATGGCTAAACACTTATAAGGTCCCAAAGGCGAGACCTATTGGCTATGCCAATGCTTGTTTTTCATGTGTACTGCTGCCCAGAGTAGCTTACAGGCCGGTGTTTTTCACGTCCATTGATGTCCAGAGCACCTCACGGGCGGGTGTTTTTCACGTGCACTGCGCCCCAGAGCAGGTCAAGGTGGGGAGGGTGGGGGGGGGGTCACGTGCACTGCTGCCCAGAGCACCTCACAGGCGGGTCTTTTTCACGTGCACTGTGGCCCAGAGCAGCTGACGGGCGGGTGACGTCAGCTCTCTCCTATCGCATCCTCAGCTGACTTCCAAACACCTGCAGCTTTCAGAGAACCACGCCAAGCCCCTGACCTCTGGACTGCTCGCCTACTTCCCACACAGCACTGCTTTTGTACTCAACCTCCCCACCCTCCGGTGATTCATTCTACGACCTCTGGAAAGTGCTTCACCTCCCGAAGTGAGTGACTGCAAAAGCAATCCAGGCAAACAATGGCAACGTAGGTAGCAAGCAGTCGCACTACAGAAAATGAAGAAAAGATCTGATATTTTGATCTATGGAGTAGCGTAGGATGAGATCTGATCACCCCTGTGTAGCCCAGCAAAAGCCAACATAACAGCACATCCTCGGCTCCTCTGCGAGGCTTGGGATCGGATACATCCGTCAGGCGGGGAGCCCTGTGACACTTTGAGAGGACTCCAAAGTACCCTCGTGGAAGGGAGGCCACCTCCGACGGGAGCTCTCAGGTGTAAACACTGCTCGTCGCTCAGACTCGTTTTGTGTGTGATCTCTAACCATGATGAGATGGAGACACAGCACAGGCATTCTGGGCAGACAACAGTGAACATTCACTCAAAGCCTAACACCTACTTACTCAGGGCCCAAAGTAGACCATTTACTACAAAGCATGGCAAAGATATGTTAAAATCACAAATCATGCTGCTGTGTAACACCGGTCATTATACTGTGTGATTGGAATTTCCAAAAAAGCAAAAATGCATTTTCACCATACCACACTCTTATCAAAAGAACATTACCTACATCTTGTACTAAATACATTACCTACATCTTAGCCATTTCCTCAACCCTGAAGATGTAACCTAACCCTAAACTTCACTGTAATCCATCCCTTACCCTAAGCTATAACCCCACCTTTAGTAGCCTAGCTCATCCCTTACCCTAGAACCTTAAACTCTACACTTACTCTAGCCCTCTTTACTATAACTTTTAGGCCTAACTTTACACCTGTCCACCCGTTACCCTTACCCTAACCTTTAACCTTACAATTAATCTAGCCCACCTCTTAGCCTAATATTTATCTGTACTCTTACTCTAGCCCACGTTACTATAAGCTTTAACCCTACCTTTACACCAGTCCATCCCTTACCCTAACCTTTAACCATACCCTTATTTTAGCCCACCTCTTACACTAACCTTTAACTCTATCCCTACACTAGTCCACCCTTTACCCTAACCATTAATCCTACCATTACTCTATCCCACCCCTACTCCTTATGTGGACCCTTATGCCTATCTCTTACTTTAACATCCGGCACAGTCCCATGCAATAGGTTGCAATAAAGACCTCCTCTCGTTATCATTGAACACATACTGGCAGTAAATGGCTGGACTGTGTTCTTTGCACTGGCTCGGACTGGTCTATATGGCCAGAGTTTGTTTACAACGACAACACTGAGGTAAATGACTGAGACAAGACCCAACATTCGTGTCCTGACTGAAACCCTCCTCTTAAAGCCCCCACAGAGGCTTACAGAGCCCTGGCTCAAGTCACCCCCTTTTCCTCTTGGCCAATAGTTTGCAGTCAAACAGATAAGAGAGCACAATGTAGGCGAGCAGGTTACAATGGAGGTCAGGAAGAAGCACGCAGGCAGAAAAAGACCACCACAAATGCAACAGAGGGGAGATTACAGGCGGGAAAAAATGTAAAACACCTGCACTCTTGTGGAGTGCTTACACAAACAACAAGCATTGGCATAGCCAATAGGTCTCGCCTTTGGGACCTTATAAGTATTTAATTATGCAGCACAATATCCTTGGTGCAACATCAACTGTTGCATGGCTAAACACTTATAATGTCCCAAAGGCGAGACCTATTGGCTATGCCAATGCTTGTTTTAGATGCGGCTCGTCTAAAGAAAGAGGAGTGGCCTCCATTAACATGAAAGTGGAGCATGGGGCGCTTGTAAACAAAACAAAAAAGTGAATAAATGGAAAAAACCATGCGGCCGTGTTCGGCGCCTCAAATAAACCAAAGGCACGGCCGCCACTGTGGCTTGCTGTGCTATAAAAAAAAAAAGCATTAGGAGAGAGCGTGTCTTGCCTGCAACAGCAGGCTGGTGAAAACCATTTAACAAAATAGTGCTCGGAGGCTGTAATTAAAGCCTACCAAGTACCAACACACGTAAGAGGGCCAGTCCTTTTGGGAGGTTACAAAATGAAACAAGGAGGTACTAAGGAGGGACTACTAAGCCTATTGACCAATGAAAAGCCACAGTTTACAAAGGACACTGACACAAGCCAATGAAAAATATGGGCGGAGAGTGGGCGGGGCTTCAAGTCAATACCTGAATACTGCATGCCTCGCAGAGCAGCGCATGCGCTGCCCAGGTTCGACCTAAAAACAGGGCACATTACAGAGGGGTTAGTATGCCCTTGCAGTGAAATAAGACCAAAAAGCTATGTCATGTGCAGTCCTAGCTAGACTTTTCCTTAATAGGCCTAGGTGGAAACAACATCTTCATTTACTGCTGCTGCTTAAACAAGCATTTGCAATGCAATAGGTCTCGCATTTGCGAGAGTTTGAGCTATTGGCATTGTAAATGACAATGCCTTTTATTTATGCGTTTGAAAACCTGCAAGCTGTGCGTAAACAAGAACTTTGTACTTATAGTCCTTGCTTATGAGAAGCAAGGCTGGCAGTCTCTTTACTGCCAGCCTTGCTTCTCGTAAGCAAGGACTATACGTACAAAGTGTGTGTTTATGCACTGCTTGCAGGTTTTCAAACCAATGAATAAAGGCATTGTCATTTACAATGCCAATAGCACAAACAGAAATGCGAGACCTATTGCATTGCAAATGCTTGTTTTAAGTGCTTTATTCTTAGTGATCTGCCCCAATTATAAGTGCACTCGTTCTTGGGGACTAGTACTTAGTTTTCAACATCGGGCTTTGACCTAGAGCACGAGAGATAGCAAGTTGGAAAAGGAGTGAAGAAGGAGAAAGAGAAATTTTGGGAACCAATGAAACAGAAATAGTGAAGGGCGAGCCATGTTTTACAAATGATCCTGCCCACAGGGATTCAAAATGCACGGTTCTGCAAACAATTATTTTTAATATTATTGCAGTTCAAGTTATTAGACCAGTGGGCCATAAATCAATACAGCACACAATTGCAATCCATATTTGCACATTTCTGACCCACAGCAAACCACCTGCAGGTCATGGTTTGTCTTGACAATCAGCCTCAAGCCTGATTAATGGCACCTTTCAAAGATCTCTCTGCACACTGCTCTGCCGATGGGCTGCCATCTTGGTACCAGCACGTCTAACTATTGTAGCAGGAAGTCACCACGCATAATGAAGAATTTCACCCCTGATTCCAGAAGAGAAGGGCATGCCAACCTAGAAGACGTGCTTCAGAAAATATCATCTTCCGCTACCCCCCCTCGCATCCCCCCCACCCCGACCTCACAGTCCCCCAGGCTCGCGGTTATGCAGCTCATGCAAAATTCAGTGTCAGAAAATCTTTACACTCTTGAAAATAAAACATTTCAATATTCAGAGGTGCCTTAGAGCTTGAGGGAAAAGAAGAGCTGTCATTTATATTGGGAGGCAGGGACTTCGAACTTTTTTAACAGGTGAATATTTTTTATTTAATGGCTTCTGTGTGAAGAGAGATGGGATATTACTGCTGATAATAATGGATGTTATTTTAAGGTCCCGTATATTTAATGGTGTCACGATGTCTCTCAAATCCCAGTCGGACCTCATAACAAAGGGACGTTCTGGAGCCCTTACTGTTGGCAGTGAGGGCTTGGGTAGAGGGAACTGGCTTTCTGGGGAGTTTGGTCTTTTTTACACTGAGTGGCCCCTTTAAGAGCGCATTACAATTTGTTAGTATTTTGTTCCAAAACAACGGTCAGTATTATTGACGGACTCACTGGACCCACTGCCCAAAGAAGCCATCCTTTCCCACTATGTATCCATCCGATCGGGCTGTGGCCTCTAAGAAATTTACGCCACGCTCTATGCCCATCCAGTCCTTGGCCTCTCTGCTGATATATCAAAACAGATTGCCAATCATCAGGGAACTGAAACAATGTTTGATGAATTGTGATGACGACATGTCATAGAAAAGTGTGTGTGTGGGGGGGCACTTGTTGTGCAGTACACACTGTCGTGTTTTGTGGGACTCCCTCGTATAAGGTTGCTGTGTGGCCCATTTTCACAACCTGTGGAGTGACTGAGTGCCTGGGAGTCACAAAGCACGAGGGCTGACTCCGCGAGGGGGGCTTCTGGGTACAGCTCAGACTCACGAGGAAGGGGTGGGACCACCTGGAGTGTACTGCACCTAGACACCTCGAGAGAGGGTTCACCCAGAGGAGGCTGGTCCGTATTTCAGTGCAAAGCCCTGTACCCGATACATAGCGCCTCGAGACGGTGCTCGCTTAGTACGTGGAGCCAGTGGAGCGCCGTGAGGGCCCTCGCGTAGCACATCGAACCAAGTAGTCAGCTGTTCCATATCGCATGTCCCTTTAGGGGTGTCCTATTATAGTGATAGTTGCATGTGAAGAAAAGACTGAACCAACTCCTTACCAATCAGAACGTCGGGATTCTAGGGTTGGCGCGGCAAGTGGCTGTCTCCAGGCACGCGGGAGGAAGCGTGGATGCCTCTGTCTGGCTGCGTGCAGTGCACACACTCTGCTGCTGAACTCTGAGTGAAACAAGGCGGAAGAGATGCTGTGCGCGAGCGAAAGAGACGCTGTGCGCGTGCACAATCTCCTGTCCGGGCAGGCGCGGCAAACAGGAGACAGGGAGGGAACAAACATGCCTCCCTTGCAATCAAAAGCGAGCATTTTTGACGCGCGCCAATGAAAACCATGGGTGGAGCTTCCACCCCGCTTCCGAAGCAAAACCGACGACAATAGATCTCGCAAGCGAGCAGCGCATGCGCTGCGACGCTAGGCGAGACCTAAAAAGGGCTAGAAAATTATACCAAAGTTATTTCCTGCTTAGTTATGAAAAACTGACTTAATTTTGAAATCACATTTCGATAACTTAAGAAGAAAAGTAACTTTGTTAAAATGTACTTGAAAATGTACTTTAGGAATCTTTAAAACCAGTTCTGCCCTCATCAGACCTCCAGAGCTCGTCCTTGACTGTGAGAGTTAAGGTCTCTGCTCAAATGGCAATGGCTTCTCACTGGGCCTAGGAAGTGCCAGTAAATGTAAAGGGATTAGCTATCTGGGAGTGGACAGGTACCGTCAGTAGGTCAAAGGGCTGATTTAGCACTACCTCTTTTAACTTGAAGATGTGGGGAGGGAGGTTCCAATTCATTCGCAGAAGCCGCCTAGACAGCCTGGCTCCAGGCACAGTAGGAGGCAACATCCGTTTAAGCAGAGGAAAGCCCTGCTTTGATTTTCAATGGTCTCAGAACTGTACTGTGAGAACTGAGAGTACTTTTTAATATAATGTTTCACTTCGAAAATTCTATGTTTAAGAGAAATGCATTTAGTGCACTGCCAATGTGTTCTTTCAGGTACAGTGTGTTCTTTACAGGAGGTGTATCCCATATCAGTTATTAATGGTTTCTCCTTTTGTTAAGTTGTACAGGTCTATTCAGTTCACATTTTTAGATCTAAACAACTATTAACGGTCATGTTTAGTTATTAGGAGCTGTAGTATTTAATTTTGTTTTAATAATTGGATTTAAAACACCTTTTTTGACTTACCGGTCATTATTCTTGCTGAGTAAATCGTCTTTTACGTCGCCTCTATAGCCTCAAACAGCCTTTGCTAGCATTTTTTATCTAAAAGGTTTTCAGCTTGGTCTATATATAATAGGAATATATTTGGGGTTCATTTATTTTACAAATATATTGTTCGGTTAAGTTTAAAAGTTTGTTAGGAGGTATTAAATGAAATATATTTCTTATAGTTAAATTAATGTGCGCTTACTCCATTTTGAATTTTGTTGCTGCTCCCACACAGAGCAACATTCTCCCCTCTTCTCGGGCAAGTTTGGCACAAACTATGGTTGTTTGTTATGTAAACTATTCAAAACCTTTAAATGTTAATTGAGTTTTTCTACTTGTTAACCGTTGTAGGATTGAATCTGATTGGTATAGTAAATAATTTGGATTTTTTTTGGTATGTGTAAGTACATGGATATTACTACTTAACTAACATATAGTTTAGTGTAGAATTTTTAAAGATTTGCTTTGATGTTTTTGTGTTATATATTTCATTAGGATTTTTAACATGTGTTGTTGATATTTATGTTACCAGCATTTGGATTAAGTCTATTGTGTTCATTAGAAAAGAATATATTTGGTTTCTTAATTTATGTCATTAATAGAGCTATTTTGACAATGTTTTTGTTGATATTTGAGCTGTCAATATCACTGTATTTTGTGGTGGTAATGTCATAGTGCTGTATATGATGTTTATTGAAAGTTACTTTGTTGTAGTTGACATTCAGGCAACAATATTTATATATATATATATATATATACATATAACTTTTTTAATTTTTTTTTTTCAATTTAAAAACCAAAGGTTAAAGTGAACTGTTATAGTTAGGTCAACATGTCAGTGCCAACATTAA
The DNA here is from genome assembly GCA_963921515.1 of Calotriton arnoldi. Lineage (NCBI taxonomy): Eukaryota > Metazoa > Chordata > Amphibia > Caudata > Salamandridae > Calotriton > Calotriton arnoldi. The sequence continues at coordinate 3,551,041 of CAWUFW010000456.1, forward strand.
CATTCTAAACACAGAAAATCACAGACGTTCACTAGTTGGCAGAGCTAACAATAGCTTGCACCCGCCATGCACTGCTTATGGTCTAATATATTATATCACTCATCACATCATTTATGACATCACAGATGACATCATTGATGACACCACTGATGACATCATCCAATAAGCGTGTTAGTTTGTTTTTTAGTTTAGATAGTGGTGAGTAACCACCATATTACTTCTCTACCTAATTGTGTACAGGCCGAATCCAGCTAACGGGTGTAAGTGTTTACAAAACATTTGTGCTCCTAATACATCATATGTGTGTAGAGGTATTGAACACGCTACTAATTCTTGTTTTGGTGGTTTTCTTTTTTAAAGTGTGAAACAGAAGTAAGAAGGTTCCACACAAATGAGGAATTGTCAACTGGGAGAATAAAGTATAACAACAAAAAGTAATTCTTAGAGGCACTTATGCTCCTGGGCCAAACGCTGCATTTGTTTCTGAAGATAAAATGATGTTTTTGCAAAGGCAGCAGAATACTGCCTCATTTAAATATGCAGGGTCGTTACCAGCAGCCTTGCACATCCTCGGATGGTGCTGCTTGGTCTGCATGAACAGGTGCGGAGGGGCCCGAGGAAGGATCTAGCTCTGCACGCCTCTGCATCTCTGCACGAGCTAAACATTGGGTATGCATAGTCCTGAAGGGCGCAACATTTCAGTTGTCCCCCAAACCATATTGTTTTTTGTGCCCCTCAGGGGGTCAAGTGTGAGTAGTAGGGTGTAGGAGAGAGAGGCCTCTCTGCTGAGATCTCCCGCCAGGATAACAGGTGTGAATAGTCGGGCGGGAGGAGACACTGACCTCTTCACTGACACCTCTCTCCATAGAGACAGGAGTGCGAGGTAGAGTGGGGGGACGGAGAAGCCTCTCCACTGAGACCTGTCCCCAGGGTGACAAGCGTGTACAGCAGAGGAGAGAGAGAGAGCCCTCTCCGCTGGGACCTCTCCCCAGGGTGACAAGTGTGTACAGCAGAGTGTGAGGAGAGAGAGCCTTCTCCACTGAGACCTGTCCCCAGGGTGACAAGCGTGTACAGCAGAGGAGAGAGAGCCCTCTCCACTGAGACCTGTCCCCAGGGTGACAAGCGTGTACAGCAGAGGAGAGAGAGCCCTCTCCGCTGGGAGGGTGACAGCCAAGCTTAGTAGGGTGTGGGGAAAGACAAGCCTCTCTGTTGACACCTCTCCCCAAGGTGACCGGCATGTATGGTAGGGTGTAGGGGGGACTGATCTCTTCAGTAAAACCTTTCACCAGGGTTACCAGTGTGCGTACTAGTGTATGGGGAAGAACTGGCCTCTTCACTGACATCTACCCCCAGGGCATCAGCTGTGCCTAGAAGAGTATGGGAAGCGAGTGATCTCTCCACTGACACCTCTCCCCAGGGCGACGGGTGAGCTTAGTAGGCTGTGTGGAGAGACGACCCTCTGCAAAAAGACCTCTTCCAAAGGACATAGCTGTGTTTAGTAAGCTGTGACAAAGGACTAACCTCGCCAGTGTCACTCCTCTCTATAGTGACGGTTGTGCATAGTAGAGTCTTTTTAAATAGAACGCCCTACCCTTTTCTAATTTTCATGATCCTGCGCGTGTCGCGTGGGATCACAAATTTAAAAAAATAATTACACTTTCTTTCATCACAGTACTTATTCCTTACAGACCTCCTCTCTGTCTCTAGGGGACAGGATACCTTCCTGCTGCCCCCTTATATAGCTTTTATGTCATTCTCACAACACCAGCAATTTTTCAGAATAAACAGTAATGGCGCCATTTCATTTCTAAACCTCCAACAGCCTGCCAATCACAGTGTTCGCTCCTGCGGGACTTGTGGCAGTCCCACTCTCTCGTGAGTTTGGGATGGCTGACAGGAAAAAAAGGGGCCTTTCCACCAATCACATGGCTCCAGTTTTGAATTTGCACTCTCGTGGGACACTCATGAGACTAATTTGCGAAAGAGAAGGGGTCCAAAAGGGACCCCTTCCCTTTTCTGAGTAAATTACCAACTCAACTAATAACTTTTCAATGGTGACAAAGCATTGATGCATCTATTACCAGTTCAGTATTTGGAAGAGACACCCATGCCCCTTCGAAATACCAAATGGGTATCCACTCGAAGTTCCATTTTGAAAGCCAGTGAAACTTACCTACAACGAAAGTGGATTTTATAGACGACCAAAAACGAATTCCATTCTCAAACTCTGAAGCACAGAGTTTGCAACCGCAAAAAAGATTCATGTGTCTGGCCCAAAGTGCTCTTAGATGACTGCTTGGTGGATTATTGCATTTTGCCAAAAACTAGAGGTGAGCGAAAGTTTAGCAATTTGCTTCTATGTAATTACACGAAATTACAGGAATATTACAGAAAATTCTACATAATGATGCACCATACAAATCTATCATTTAGTGCTATATTTTATTTATATTCTTGCATCAATTTATGACACGGGGACACATTTTACAATACATAAATGCACAATTAATATGAACAGCCACTCGCTTTCCCCTTGTTCACGTTGTTCCTGCGCTGTAATTTTGCAGCACACTTTGTTATAGGTATGCGATATCATGTAATGACTTAATTTCAGGAATGCTGCTTAAAAAGGCTTAACGCAAAATTCCCAAAATTACATGGATCATGCTAGCGTAAAATGCAATTGTACCCTGTCTACAGAAAACAAACAAGCTTATAAAGCCAATGATGGAGAAAGGGTTATATAGGGTTCATAAGGAACTCATCTACAAATGTAACTGTAGTGTCGGCAGGCAGTTCACGGAGGATCAGTAGGGAGTGGGTTCATAGAGAGCTCATCTACAAATGTAACTGTAGTGTCGGCAGGCAGTTCACGGAGGATCAGTAGGGAGTGGGTTCATAGAGAGCTCATGTTAGACTTGGCATCTTTTGGCGTGTTTCCCCTGACTTTTTGCTTTCTGACCTCCCGGTTTTGACTCTGTTTTTGCTGGTGTAATGATTCTGCGCACTTTCCTCACTGCTGTCCAGTGGGAAAGTGCAAGTGCTCCTGTATAAAATGTGTTATGGATTGGTGTTTCCATGATTGGCCTATTTGGTTTATGTGTCAGTCCCTTGTAAAGTGCACTGCGAGTGCCAGGGCCTATAGACCAAATGCTGTTGGTGGGCTGCAGCACTGGATTGTGCCACCCACGCAAACAGCCCGTAAAGTGTAACTCGGGCCTGCCATCGCAGAGCCTGTGCGCAGCCTGGGGCTGCCATGTCGACTTGGCAAGTGCACACACTTGCAAGTCCCTAAACCTTCCCCTTGCCACATGTTAGTCACCCCTAAGGTAGGCCCAAGGTACCCCTGTGGGCAGGGTGCGTTGTATGCGAAAGGTAGGACATGCCCTGGTGTGTGTGGCATGTCCTGATAGTGAATTACAGCCTAGTTCGTTTTTCACTATTGCAAGGCTACCTGTTCCCCATAGGCCAGAACGGGCAGTTTTGATTATTACAGCTTATAATCCTAACTGACCCCGGGAACGTGGTAGAAATTCGAGTTTAGTATGCCTGGACTCAGAATGATAAAATGCATCTTTTAGTGAAGTTGGTTTTAACATTCTGGGTTTGAAAATACCACTTTTAGAAAGTGGGTATTTTCTTGTCTAAACCATCCAAGCCTGCCTCTGCGAGGTTGTGTATTCCTTGTCTGGAGTGTGAGTGACAGGGGCTGGGGGATGCCAGGAGACAGGGTGAGTCAGCACAGGGCTGAATAGCAAGATCTACATGTAGATGGGTGGGAGGGGTTGCACCTGGGCCCTGAATAGGACAGTGCCTTCCCTCCACAATGCTGGCTCCACCTCCTGTGGTGCGTCTGATGTCCCTGGCCTACTCACTGAAAGAAGGGACGGAGACTTGTCAACAAAGTGCTCCAGAACTGGTTTGGACTAGGCAAAGGCCTCTCTGCCTTCAGAGAACAAAGGAATTTGGGATATAAATATTGGGGCCCTGACCCCATGAATTTAGATCTCGCTGGAATCAAGGAACCTGCCAAGACGAAGAGCTGGAAGAGCTGCCAGGAGGAGTACTGCCCCTTTGCTGTGTTGTTGCTTTGTTGGGTTGGCCTGCAGCTGCTGCTTCTGCCTTGGGCAGTGAAAGGACTGAACTTTCTACAAACTTGTGCTGAGTATCTCCAAGGGCCTGAAACCGAGCTGGCCTCCTGTTAAGAAGTCTCAGGGACTACAAAGACTTCACAAGCCTCTGGGTACCGCTTCTGGAACGCTGTTTCAATTGCCACAGAGGAAGGGAACTGCAACCGACTCCGTCAACCGAATCCATCCCTGGCCGGTGACCTGTTTGCACCGCAGACCGCATCGCCCCGCTTCGCACCGCAACCCTGGTCTCACCGTGGGCGACGTCCGACGCCGCCAACATCGAGCCGCTGCTTGCACCGTGACCTGTGGGCACCGCAGTTCGCATCGCATCGCTTCACTGAACCAGCCGGACCCGACCGACGCGGTTGCTGCAACTGGCTCAAGAGTCGTGACCGCACCGCATTTGGGGCACCGCTCGCACGTCTGCGACGCACCGCTCCGACTCGCACCGCTGTCAGACGCCAGCTCCCGCACTCCGGCTTGGTCGCCTGCATCGCAACCTGTCAGCACCGCATCGAGCATCGTCTCACCCTGCATCGCACGCCTTGGACTCACCGACTCCGTCTGCACGACGCTCATCGAGCCGCTGCCTGCACCGCATCAAGGGACACCGCACCTTGCATCGCTCCGTCTTGCACCGCAACCGCGACGAACGCCGACCGGCTCGTACACTCCGTACCAGCCAAAACGAGAAAGGTACTGTGATCGAGTCTGTTCACGACTCTGCTGGCCCGTATCGACGCGGTCGGCTGGAACTGTTAGACTCTGTGGTTTTCAGCATCGCGGTAGGCTCGGACGGAGCTACCGACTCGTATCTGAACTTTGCTTTTGTGCTATTCCTGCAAAGAAGAAGTTACCTTATCAAGCATTCATTTTTAAAGTATAGTATTGTGGATTTTTGTCGTAATTGGTCTTGTCTTGAGTATATAAAAATTGGTTATTTTTCTAAACTGGTGTGGTGTCCGTTTGTAGTGCTTACACTGTATTACTGTTGGTTATGTGCAAATGCTTTACACACTGCCTCTGAATTAAGCCCGACTGCTCGTGCCAAGCTACCACGAGGGTGAGCAGGGGTTACTTCACGAGTGTAACACCCTTACCCTGACTAGGAAGAAGGGTCCCTACTTGGACAAAGGTGCAAGCCCTTACCAACTAGAGATCCCATTTCTAACAGCTCATCTACAAATGTAACTGTAGTGTCGGCAGGCAGTTCACAGAGGATCAGTAGGGAGTGGGTTCGTGGGGAGCTCATCTACGAATGTAGCTGTAGTGTCGGCAGACAGTTAATGGAGGATCCGTAGATAGTGGGTTCATAGAGAGCTCATCTACGAATGTAGCTGTAGTGTCGGTAGGCAGTTCATGGCGGATCAGTAGGGAGTGGGTTAGTAGGGAGCTCATCTACAAATATATCTGCAGTGTCGGCAGGCAGTTCACAGAGAATCCGTAGAGAGTGGGTTCATAGAGAGCTCATCTACGAATGTAGTTGTAGTGTCGGTAGACAGTTCATGGAGGATTGTAGGGAGTGGGTTTGTGGGGAGCACATCTACAAATATAGCTGTAGTGTCGGCAGGCAGTTCACAGAGGATCCGTAGAGAGTGGGTTCATAGAGAGGTCATCTACTGTTATATTTCCGAGTTAGGCCAATGTAGCGAATCAGCTTATTTCTTACATTGTCCTCACAAATAACATTTCCAGCTGTGACCAATTGCACACATTTGAACACACGACAATGTTGGATTAGTTTCTCTAAAACTAAACTTGTTTTTACATCTAGCTTCGCACAACATTATCACAACGCCCTGAACATCATGTACAAGGTCTCGTTTCGCACGACGTACAAATGTCATCACTATCTTCATCCGCGGTGCGAAGGGGCTTTCTATATGTCCATTACATCACTAATCTATGCGTACATCGCAAGGCTGCTTTCTATTATAAAAGATGAGCATCCTGATTGTTTACCAGTAGAGGCACTTCAGCTGACACCGAGGGTCCCTGCATGCTGAGAAATCACCATGCAGCGGTCTGACATCTCGTGAGGGGTGTCCAGATTGTGGCCAAGACAGGGTCCTTCACTATATATCATCAGGTAACAGTGGCGTAGCTAGGCACTCTGCCGCCCGTAGCGGTCCCTGCCTTCCTGCCTTTTGACGCCGGGCTGAGGGGGGGGGGAGGTTGCTGGCGATGATTTTTGCCGCCGCCCCCGAAACTCGTGCCCCCCCCTTGCTACGCCAGTGTCAGGTAATGGGGTTGGAACGTCTCTTGGGGGGATTCTTGGCTCCACACCTACACACACTTTAGGTACACTTAGAGTAGGGTTTGTATAGTAGGAGTACCCTAGATTACTGCCTTGTTTATATGCCAGCATATATACATTGTTTAGCACCATGGTAGAACTATATCTACTATTTGCGCTTATGGTGCTTGTAAACACGTTGATCTGTTTCTGTTTACTAATCATTGCAGCACACAGTATTTTATGTAAGAATAACATTGGTTCAATAAATATTATTGAAAAACGACCCACTGTGTATTCTCTGTATATTTCTCTGAGAATAAGTAAGCATGAGTGACTGAGTAAAAAGGCTCTGTTCTGTTTCCACGATCCCTGAGGGGTCAGGGTTGTCATGTTCAGTGGTTGCCAGGAAACCATTCGCTCCCTGGTAGGTTAGGGGGGCTTACGGAGTTACGGTGGCACTGTGAGCTAGCTGGTCTATAGGCCAACATATCCTGCGGGGGTGTCCGGAATCAGTCTTGACACCAAGCCTTTAGTTTATGTTGTCCGAGCAATGCGCAGGTCCTACGGATTGGTAGGAACTACACAACACTACAAGTGTAGCTGTAGTGTCAGTAGGCAGTTTATGGAGGATCTGTAGGAGTGAGTTCGTTGGGAGCTCATCTACGAATGTAGCTGTAGTTTTGGCAGGCAGTTCGTGGAGGATCCGTATAGAGTGGGTTCATAGAGAGCTCATCTACGAATGTAGCTGTAGTGTTGGCAGGCAGTTCATGGAGGATCCGTAGGGAGTGGGTTCATCGAGAGCTCATCTACGAATGTAAATGTAGTGTCAGCAGGCAGTTCATGGAGGATCCGTAGGGAGTGGGTTCATAGAGAGCTCATCTACGAATGTAGCTGTAGTATCGGCAGGCAGTTCATGGAGGATCCGTAGGGAGTGGGTTCATAGGGAGCTCATCTACAAATGTAGCTGTAGTGTCGGCAGGCAACTCATGGAGGATCGGTAGGGAGTGGGTTCATCGAGAGCTCATCTACGAATGTAGCTGTAGTGTTGGCAGGCAGTTCATGAAGGATCCGCAGGGAGTGGGTTCATCGAGAGCTCATCTACGAATGTAGATGTAGTGTCAGTAGGCAGTTCATGGAGGATCCGTAGGGAGTGGGTTCATAGAGAGCTCATCTACGAATGTAGCTGTAGTGTCGGCAGGCAGTTAACTGAGGATCCGTAGGGAGTGGGTTCATAGGGAGCTCATCTACAAATGTAGCTGTAGTGTCGGCAGGCAGTTCATGGAGGATCGGTATAGAGTGGGTCCATAGAGAGCTCATCTACAAATGTAGCTATAGTATCGGCAGGCAGTTCAAGGAGGATCCGGTGGGAGGGGGTTCGTGGGGCGTTCACGTAGGATTAATAGAAAATCGTGTAAAAAGTTAAAGTAGGTTGGGAGCTCTTATAGGGTTGAGAGGAACTCATGCAGGGACGGTAGGGAACTTATGTAGAGTTGTTAAGGAGCACAGGTGGAGTCAGCAGGCTGCATCTGTGTGGGTCAGTAGGGAGGTGTGTTAGGGAACTCATGTAGATTTGGAGAGGAGCACATTAGGGTTGGCAAGGAGTACATGTCAGATTGTGAAGGAACACTTGGGGTTGGAGGGTGGTCAGATGGGGTTGTTATTGTTAAAGAGTTCATGTGGGGTTGGTCGTGAGCTCAAACCGGGTCACCAGAGAGTTCATGTAGGGAAGTTAAGGAGCACATGTAGGGAGGAGCTCATGCAGGGTTGGCAGGGATTCCACGTGGGGTCAGTGATGAGCCCGTATAGGGTCACCGGGGAGTTTGTGTGGGGTTGTTAAGGAGCACATGTAGGGAGGAGCTCATGCAGGGTTGACAGGGATTCCACGTGGGGTCAGTGATGAGCCCGTATAGGGTCACCGGGGAGTTTGTGTGGGGTTGTTAAGGAGCACATGTGGGGGGGGAGCTCTTGCAGGGTAGGGAGGGAGTTCATGAGGGTCAGTAAGGATCTCATACAGGGTAAGTAAGGAGCTCTTGCAGGCTGGTAGGGAGTTCTTGTGCGTTCAGTGATGATCCTGTATATGGTCACCAGGGAGTTCATGTAGGGTTGTTATGGAGCACATTTTGGGTCAGCAGAGGTCATGCAGGGTCAGTAGTGAGCTCGTGCAGGGTTGGGCAGGAGTTCATCTGGATTCAGTGGTCACTAGGGATTTTGTATATGGTTGTTAAGGAGCACATGTCGAAGCTGTAGGGCGCTCATTCAGGGTTGGTAGGGAGTTCTTGTGGGGTCAGTGATGAGCCAGCATAGGGTCACCGGGGAGTTCATGTAGGGTTGTTAAGGAACGCATGTCCGGTCGGCAGGCAGGGAATACAGGGTCAGTAGGGAACTCTTGCAGGGTTGGGAGCGAGTTTATCTGGATTCAGCGATGAGCCTGTATAGGGTCACTAGGGAGTTTGTATAGGGTTTTTAAGGAGCACATGCCGGGTCGGTAGGGAGCTCATGCCGGGTTGGTAGGGAGCTCATGCAGGGTTGGTAGGGAGTTCATGAGGGGTCAGTGATGAGCCCGTATAGGGTCACGAGGGAGTTTGTGTAGGGTTTTTAAGGAGCACATGTCGGGTTGGTAGGGAGCTCATGCAGGGTTGGTGGGGAGTTCATGAGGGGTCAGTGATGAGCCTGTATACGGTCACCGGGGAGTTCATGTAGGGTTGTTAAGGAACGCATGTCCGGTCGGCAGGCAGGGAATACAGGGTCAGTAGGGAACTCTTGCAGGGCTGGGAGCGAGTTCATCTGGATTCAGCGATGAGCCTGTATAGGGTCACTAGGGAGTTTGTATAGGGTTTTTAAGGAGCACATGCCGGGTCGGTAGGGAGTTCATGAGGGGTCAGTGATGAGCCCGTATACGGTCACCGGGGAGTTCATGTAGGGTTATTAAGGAGCACATGTCGGGTCGGTAGGAAGCTCATGTGGGGTTGGTAGAGAGTTCATGTGGGTTCAGTGATGAGCCCGTATACGGTCACCGGGGAGTTCATGTAGGGTTATTAAGGAGCACATGCCGGGTCAGTAGGGAGCTCATGCAGGGTTGGGAGGGAGTTCATCTGGATTCAGCGATGAGCCTGTATAGGGTCACTAGGGAGTTTGTATAGGGTTTTTAAGGAGCACATGCCGGGTCGGTAAGGAGCTCATGCAGGGTTGGTAGGGAGTTCATGAGGGGTCAGTGATGAGCCCGTATACGGTCACCGGGGAGTTCATGTAGGGTTATTAAGGAGCACATGTCGGGTCGGTAGGAAGCTCATGTGGGGTTGGTAGAGAGTTCATGTGGGTTCAGTGATGAGCCCGTATACGGTCACCGGGGAGTTCATGTAGGGTTATTAAGGAGCACATGCCGGGTCGGTAGGGAGCTCATGCAGGGTTGGGAGGGAGTTCATCTGGATTCAGCGATGAGCCTGTATAGGGTCACTAGGGAGTTTGTATAGGGTTTTTAAGGAGCACATGCCGGGTCGGTAAGGAGCTCATGCAGGGTTGGTAGGGAGTTCATGAGGGGTCAGTGATGAGCCCGTATACGGTCACCGGGGGAGTTCATGTAGGGTTATTAAGGAGCACATGTCGGGTCGGTAGGAAGCTCATGTGGGGTTGGTAGAGAGTTCATGTGGGTTCAGTGTTGAGCCCGTATGGGTTCACCAGGGAGTTTGTTTAGGGTTGTTAAGGAGAGCATGTCAGGTCAGTAGGGAGCTCATGCATGGTTAATAGGGAGTCCATATGGGGTCAATGATGAGCCCGTATAGGGTCACGAGGGAGTTTGTGTAGGGTTGTTGAGGAGCACATGTCGGGTTGGTGAGTAACACCTGTAGTGTCGGCAGGGACTTCATGTAGTGCCTTAAAGTATGACACCTTTCTACTGGTTCAAACACACAAGGAGGAGTAGAGAATAGTGAAGAGAAGTGTCGTGGTGGCACGTGCTGGGTGTGAAAAATACTGCCCTCACTCACAAAATTGTGACATGCTTCATCATCGGGCTGCTTCAGTACACCCCGCGCAAACCAACGCCTGGGGTGGAGCAATAGGGTGGGAGGACAAGACAAAACATAAAAATATATACAAAGATAATCAATTAAAAAATATGTTGGGATCACCGAAAGAAAAACGTGCAGTGAGGATTAAAACTAGCTCAGAGGTATCCCTTTGCGTAAGTTTATTCCTGGACCCTCCGGCCAGGATTAAAAACAAGAAGGATGGTGGTGGTAAGAAGAGAGTAAAGAATTCCTACACCCCTCCTTACTGCCTATATGTCGACATGTTTCTGCCTACTTTAATGTGCCCGAAATTATAGGTCACTCAGGCATTCGTCAGGACCTTTCCGATCCCAATAGTTATATCACCCTCATTACCTGCAATAAGGTTGGCCGGGAACAACTTGTTCCCTCACCGATTCGGCACTTATCCGATTCCGCCGTGTAGGTAATCGGATAAGTGCCGAATGGAAGGAGCACCCACCTTGATGCAAGTGTGACTACAGGGGGTCTCTCCTTATCCCTCGCCAGTTTAAGCAAAACTTTAAGTTAAACTCGAATTTCGAGAGAGTGTTACAAAGGGAAGCCCTCGGTGAGGGAACAAGTTGGAGGGGTGTAGGAATTCTTTACTCTTTTCTTACCACCACCATCCTTCTTGTTTTTAATCCTGGCCGGAGGGTCCAGGAATAAATTTACGCAAAGGGATACCTCCGAGCTAGTTTTAATCCTCACTGCACGTTTTTCTTTCGGTGATCCCAACATATTTTTTGATTATCTCTGTATATATTTTTATGTTTTGTCTTGTCCTCCCCACCCTATTGCTCCACCCCAGGCGTTGGTTTGCGCGGAGGTGTAGTGAAGCAGCCCGATGATGAAGCATGTCACAATTTTGTGAGTGAGGGCAGTATTTTTCACACCCAGCACGTGCCACCATGACACTTCTCTTCACTAATCTCTACTCCTCCTTGTGTGTTTGAGTTTGTGTTTAGGGGGGCTGGAGTAGGGGTATTGGCCTCTCACCCCTTCTCTTTGAGTGATACCTTTCTACTGGTCCCAATGAAGGCCAGTGATGAACTGCATCACTCATCCATGAGTAAATGTCCCACAAGACCCGAAGCAGGTCCTGTTGCTGCCCATTGAAAGATATGTTCACCAAGCCCTTTTTAAATCCAACATTCAATATGTACTCAATAAATCATGGTGCATGTCACTGTTTTAAGCTTCTCATGTGCTTATAAACATATTTTTGAGCCATTGGAACTTTTAATAAAGTGCATTCTGCAAAGAGTTTTTAGAGCTGTGTGCAGGCGAGACCTCTTTCTTGAAGTTTTTACAACTCCTAGCAGTGGACGCTGCGTCTGCTGGAGTCTGGCCTCAGCTGGGTCTGTAATATAAACGTGATTGAGTAATCATGGGGCTGCAGCAATAAAACTGATTTACATGCAGTCTGGTTTATTGGGCATCTTTGGTTTTTCCAGAAGAAATTCAATATCCAGTCATATAAAGCAATGTAATACCGACTGCACCATTTTTTTAATATATATGGGGAGTAACATTTAATAGCTTTTATGAAACCCAGGGGTGCGCTGCAGGCCCTTCAGACTGTGCCACAAGTCCACATACTCGGTCTCAGCAAACCACTGCCAGGAATAAAGCTGTGCAGAAGTGATCGAAACAGGGGGGGGGGTCACAAAAGTATGGAAATTAACATGTGAACTGCCACTGAGTAATTTTAGTTTACGTATGCGTTACCTTGCAACTTCTCTGTTGTTTCACTGTGTTCTCTTATAGCCATACCTGCAAAGTCACTAAATCACTTCATCGTGTGAAGAGTGGGCGGAGCTTTGGCGGGGCGGGCCTGGTGCCGAGAGCTATCTAAGAGGCACTTTGCCCCTCACCAAGCCCCCAACCAGCCCCCTCCCAAAACCCCCCAAAACAAAGGGTCTTCGACGCTGCCGCCGATGTAGTGGGGTGTTTTCACATCTTTTAATGGACATTGGCTGCTTACAGCCTCCGAAAATGAGCTGGAAATCCAGTGTTTACAGTGATTTTCAGCTTGTCCTCCCTGCCACCGTGTGAATTTCGGCGCCTCACCGGGTGACCTTGTGAAGGGAGCCGAAATCGTGTGACACATGGTGGCACCGTGTGAGTTGGCAGGTATGTTATAACTGAAGTGCAATTTGCACCGTTTTCATGTGCACTGGAGAAACGCATTTATTACTCACAGGGTGGTTTTTCACGTGCACTGGAGACACGCATTTATTACTCACAGGGTGGTTTTCATGTACACTTGAGACACGCATCCATTACACACAGGGTGGTTTTCACGTGCACTGGAGGCACGTATTTATTACTCACAGGGTGGTTTTCACGTGCACTGGAGACACGCATCCATTACATGCAGGGTAGTTTTCACATGCACTGGAGACATGTATTTATTGCACACAGGGTGGTTTTCATGTGCACTGGAGACATGCATCCATTACACGCAAGGTGGTTTTCATGTGCACTGGAGACACGCATCCATTACACGCAGGGTAGCTTTCACGTTCACGTGCACTGGAGACATGTATTTATTACACACAGGGTGGTTTTCATGTGCACTGGAGACATGCATCCATTACACGCAGGGTGGTTTTCATGTGCACTGGAGACATGTATTTATTACACACAGTGTGGTTTTCACATGCACTGGAGACACGCATTTGTTACTCACAGGATGGTTTTCACGTGCACTGGAGACACGCCTCAATTACACACGTGCACTGGAGGCATGCATCTATTACACACAGGGTGGTTTTCACGTGTACTGGAGACATGCATTTATTTCTCACAGTGCAATTTGCACCGTTTTCATGTGCACTGGAGAAACGCATTTATTACTCACAGGGTGGTTTTTCACGTGCACTGGAGACACGCATTTATTACTCACAGGGTGGTTTTCATGTACACTTGAGACACGCATCCATTACACACAGGGTGGTTTTCACGTGCACTGGAGACACGTATTTATTACTCACAGGGTGGTTTTCACGTGCACTGGAGACACGCATCCATTACACGCAGGGTAGTTTTCACATACACTGGAGACATGTATTTATTACACACAGGGTGGTTTTCATGTGCACTGGAGACATGCATCCATTACACGCAGGGTGGTTTTCATGTGCTCTGGAGACATGTATTTATTACACACAGGGTGGTTTTCACATGCACTGGAGACACACATTTAGTAACCACAAGGTGGTTTTCACGTGCACTGGAGACACGCAGCCATTACACGCAGGGTAGCTTTCACGTGCACTGGAGACATGTATTTATTACACACAGGGTGGTTTTCATGTGCACTGGAGACATGCATCCATTACACGCAGGGTGGTTTTCATGTGCACTGGAAGCATGTATTTATTACACACAGGGTGGTTTTCACATGCACTGGAGACACGCATTAGTTACTCACAGGGTGGTTTTCACGTGCACTGGAGACACGCATCAATTACACACGTGCACTGGAGGCATGCATCTATTACACACAGGGTGGTTTTCACGTGCACTGGAGACACGCATCAATTACACACGTGCACTGGAGGCATGCATCTATTACACACAGGGTGGTTTTCACATGCACTGGAGACACGCATTAGTTACTCACAGTGTGGTTTTCACGTGCACTGGAGACACGCATCCATTACACGCAGGGTAGCTTTCACAAGCACTGGAAACGTGCATTTATTACTCACAGGGTGGTTTTCACGTGCACTCGAGACATGTATTTATTACTCACAGGGTGGTTTTCACGTGCACTGGAGACACGCATCCATTACATGCAGGGTAGCTTTCACAAGCACTGGAAACGTGCATCCATTACACGCAAGGTGGTTTTCATGTGCACTGGAGACACGTATTTATTACTCACAGGGTGGTTTTCACGTGCACTGGAGACACGCATCCATTACACGCAGGGTAGTTTTCACATGCACTGGAGACATGTATTTATTGCACACAGGGTGGTTTTCATGTGCACTGGAGATATGCATCCATTACACGCAGGGTGGTTTTCATGTGCACTGGAGACATGTATTTATTACACACAGTGTGGTTTTCACATGCACTGGAGACACGCATTTGTTACTCACAGGGTGGTTTTCATGTGCACTGGAGACACGCATCAATTACACACGTGCACTGGAGGCATGCATCTATTACACACAGGGTGGTTTTCACGTGTACTGGAGACATGCATTTATTTCTCACAGTGCAATTTGCACCGTTTTCATGTGCACTGGAGAAACGCATTTATTACTCACAGGGTGGTTTTTCACGTGCACTGGAGACACGCATTTATTACTCACAGGGTGGTTTTCATGTACACTTGAGACACGCATCCATTACACGCAGGGTAGCTTTCACGTGCACTGGAGACATGTATTAATTACACACAGGGTGGTTTTCATGTGCACTGGAGACATGCATCCATTACACGCAGGGTGGTTTTCATGTGCACTGGAAGCATGTATTTATTACACACAGGGTGGTTTTCACATGCACTGGAGACACGCATTAGTTACTCACAGGGTGGTTTTCACGTGCACTGGAGACACGCATCAATTACACACGTGCACTGGAGGCATGCATCTATTACACACAGGGTGGTTTTCATGTGTACTGGAGACATGCATTTATTTCTCACAGTGTGGTTTTCACGTGCACTGGAGACACGCATCCATTACACGCAGGGTAGCTTTCACAAGCACTGGAAACGTGCATTTATTACTCACAGGGTGGTTTTCACGTGCACTGGAGACACGCATCCATTACACGCAGGGTGGTTTTCATGTGCCGGAAGATGCGCATCCATTACACACAGGGTGGTTGTTAGACCTGGCACCATTGGCGTGGGTCTCCCTTCCCTTTTTTTTTGCCTTTGCCTCCTGTGTTTTGCTGTGCATTGGACTCCATTTTTGCTGGTCTAGATGCTTTGGGCACTTTGCCACTGCTGTTCAGTGCCAAAGTGCAAGTGCTCCCTTTTGTAAATTGTTGTTATGAATTAGTGTTTCCATGATTGGCTATTTGATTTACTTGTCAGACCCTAGTACAGTGCACTGTGTGTGCCCAGGGCCTGTAAATCACATTCTGCTAGTGGGCTGCAGAACTGATTGTGCCACCCACAGAAGCAGTCTGTAAAATGTAACTCTGGCCTGCCACTGCAGAGCCTGTGTGCAGTCTGGGACAGCCATGTCGACTTGGCAAGTGCACACACTTACCAGTCCCTAAACCTTCCCTTTTCTACATATCAGTCACCCCTAAGGTAGGCCCAAAGTACCCCTGTGGGCAGGGTGCATTGTATGTGAAAGGTAGTACATGCCCTGATGTGTGTAGCATGTCCTGATAGTGAAATATTGCCAATTTCGTTTTTCACTATTGCAAGGCTATCTGTTCCCATAGGACAGAATGGGGAGTTTGTTTATAACCTCTTATAAACATAACTGACCCTGGGAACAAGATAGAAAAATAAAGTTTAGTAGGCCTGAACTCCGAATGCTAAAGTGCATCTTTTAGTGAGGGTGATTTTTACATTCTGTGTTTGAAAATACCACTTTTAGAAAGTAGGTATTTTCTTGCCTAACCATCCAGTGTGCCTCTGCTAGGTTTGTGTATTGCATGTCTGGCTTTTGGATGACAGGGGCTGGAGAGGGGCAGTGGCTCCAGAAGTCTGATGAGTCAGGGCTGGGCTGAATAGACCTGGGCTGCATTTAGAGTAGGAGGAGGAGATTTCCTTTCACCTGCATGGGCCTGGTCTGCCTTCAACAATGCTGTCTCCACCTCCTGCCAGGAAGCTGCACCAGTGAAGACAGAACTGGTTTTGGCTGGGTACAGAAACTCTCTGCCTTCAGAGAACAAAGGATTTTGTGGTATAAATATTGGGGCCCAGAACCCAGAACTTTAGATCACTTCTGGGAAATCAAGAGGAACCTTTGCCAAGGGGAAGAGCCGGATAAGCTGAGGAGGAATACTGCCCCTGTGCTGTTTGCTGTCTGGGGTTGGCCTGCAGTGGCTGCTTGCTGCCAAGGAAAGGAGAAAAAGGACTTTGCTGTTTGCTTTGTCACCTGCTTGAAGAAAAGATCTCCAAGGGCTTGAAACTGAGCTTGCCTCCTGTTCTGAAGTCTCAGGGACACAAAGACTTCATCCCTTCTGTCTCTCTGCATCTGGAACTGCTGTTTCAGCTGCCACAGAAGGAAATTGCAACACCAACGCCGGCGAGCGACGCCGTAACCTGCACCGAAGCCGTGTGCACCGCTCTTGAAGAGCACGACGCACCGGCCCGACTTGCACCGTAGGCCCGACGCCTGCCGACGCCGTGCCACATCGACTCCGAAGCCGTCAACGAGGCCGCTGCCTGCACCGGAGCCGAGGACACCGCTCGTGACGTCCACGACGCACCGTCCCGACTCGCACCGCAGCCCCGACTTCATTGACGCCGGGGCTTCATCACCGCGGAGCCGATCCTCGATGTGGGTGACTTCCGAATCCATCGACATTGCACCGTCGTAAGGAACCGACGCCTCGCCGCTATCCGTGACGTCACCTCCCCGACACAGTAAGGAACCGATGTCTCACCTCCCCTGCGCTGCAGTAAGGAACAGAGGCATCACCTCCCCTGGGGTCGTAAGGAACCGACGCCCCAGGCGCCAACGAAGCATCACCTCCCGACGCCGTGCACCGTCCTTGCTTTCATCACTTCCAAGGTACTGTTCTTTGTGGGTCTGCTTGACTCCGGGCCCGACGCCGCGCACCTCGCGGTCAGCGCCGTTCTTTGGGATTTTCATCTGTCACAACGTCGTAATAACTCCAGGTGGAGTTATTTGTTGCTAGAAGCTTGATTTGAGTGAATAACCTATTTTTAAGGGTATTTTTGATACTGTATTGTGGATTTTTGTCGTTTGGTCTTGTTTTGGTTTAGATAAATATTACTTATTTTTCTAAACTGGTGTGGTATCCATTTGTAGTGTTTTCACTGTGTTACTGTATGTGTTCACAAATGCTTTACACACTGCCTCTGAGATAAGCCTGTCTGCTCGTGCCAAGCTACCAATGGGGAGCAGGGGTTATTTTAGGAGTGTATCCCCCTTACCCTGACTAGAAGCAAGGGTCCCTATTTGGACAAAGGTACCTACCTCTGCCAACTAGAGACCCCCATTTCTAACATTGGTGGTCAGCGGTGAGGAGCTGGACTTGCATTTGTGACTTACATGCAGTGATTGGTGTACACTACTAGTGAGTGCAGACCATTACGCAACCACATACATTTTTGTAGAGTTTTGCCTTGGAATTTTTTGCATCTTGAGAACTGCCAATTTTCACTATGAGTAAAGCAGCATCACTTGCATCTGTGGATATTGAATTTGAAGAGGAGAGGGTTGATACCTACACTGTGCCACAACTTAAAGCCATCTGCAAAAAATTTAAAATCTCCATGAGAGGCCTCACCAGAGAGGAGGAATTCCAAAAGGCGCTGAGGGCCTGGTTGGAATCAAGGAATGCCAGTGGGCAGAACGAGGAGCCTATGGTGGAGGTGGAGAATTTAGATGGGCAGCAGGAGGGGCTGTTGGGCCTAACTGGGGGGAAGTTGCCTTCCAGGGGGGGCAGCAGTGTGTCTTCAAAGGGTCTGTCTCCAGAGGAGTTGGAGGACAGGGAGAGAAGCAGAGTGCATGAATTGGAGCTTGCTAAGCTCAAGCTGGGGAGCCAGGGTGACTTAGAGAATAAGAGGTTGGAGATGGAGAGCAAGAAATTGGCCATGGAGGAAAAGAAGATGCTTTTAGAGCATGAGAGAGGGTTGAGGGGGTTGGATCTGAAAGCAAAGAGTTTAGAGATCATTCCCTCTGGTGGCAGCACACCATCAGTGCCTGGGGAAGGAAAAGTATACATTCCCAAAGATGTTATCAAAGATTTCATGAAGCATGAGGACATTGGGCAGTGGTTTAAGGCCTATTAAATAGCAATGAAGTCCCACCGGGTCCCTGAGCGAGATTGGGGAGCGAGGTTGTGGGGCCGCTTTGTCAGTGAAGGAAGGGAGACATTGCTAGATTTGCCCACTGAGGATCAGATGTCCTATGCCCCCATGAAGGAAGCCTTGATATCCAGGTATGGGCTGACCCCAGAGCTTTATAGGCAGAAATTTAGGAACTGCAAGAAGCTGGAGTCAAGTACTTGGGTGGAATATGTATCTTATTTTTGCAGAGCACTGGATGGATGGGTGAAGGGTAGCAAGGTAACTGATTTGCAGGGGCTCTATGATTTGGTTGCATGGGACCACTTGTCCAGTAGTTGTTTTCCAGAGCTACGCCAGCACCTGATTGATAGTAAGCTGACTGACCCCAGGAAGCTTCCTGTGGAGGCAGACCGCTGGGTCAGTACCAGGGTCCACAAAGGTCCTGTGGGAGACTCCGACAAAGGTAGGCAGGGTCCCCAGCAGAAGAGTGGGGGGGACAAGGGTAAACGAAAGGAGTTCCAAAAAGGGCCCCAAAGTAATCCCCAAGGGAACCAGGGTAAGGGTTCCCAGCTTCCCACTGAAAAGAAACCATGGGTCCCGACAGGTAAGCCTGTTCAAAGGGGTCCCAAGACCTGTTTTAGTTGTGGTCAGGTGGGTCACTTCCGGGGGGATCCTAAGTGTCCCAAACCGGTTACCACCGCACCCACTGGTGCACCACCCCGGGAACTGGCTAGTGTAGCCTTGGGGGAGGAGTTGGGTGCCCAAGGTGGGTGTGGTCCCGCAGAGATGTCCCTGGTCTCTTTAGGAGACAGTGAGATGGTCCCAAGGACTCATCTGCCTGATAACACTAAAAAGTACAGCAGTGGGTGACCATCAATGGCCATAGTGTGGAGGCTCTGAGAGACACTGAAGCCAGTGTGACAGCTGTCAGTTGTCGGCTGGTGTCTGAAGAGCAGGTGGTCCCCAACACATTCTACCCAGTAGTTGCTGCTGACAATTCAGAGTGCCTCTGCAAAGTGGCAGAGCTATCCTTTGAGTGGGGGGGTGGTCTCAGGTACCTTGAGAGTAGCTGTGAGGTCAGCCATGCCTGTTGACTGTCTGCTAGGCAATGATTTGGAGAGCTCCCCTTGGGCGAAGGTGGAGCGGAGGTCTCATTTGGAGATGTTGGGTCTGCCTAAGTGGCCATGTGTGACCACTCGGTCAATGGCAGCCGGTAAGGGCATTCAAGAGGACCTGGAGCCTGAAAGAGTGGCCCAGGTACCTGCCGGGAAGAGAAGAGGCAGGGGGCACAGGAAACCGGCCCCCGAAGTTCCCACGGTCCAGGAGGAGGTAGACCCTGAGAGGGATGCCCTGGAGCCTACAGGGGAACAAGTGGCTGAACTGGGGGACCTGCCTGAGCTGACCCATTGGAGGCAAGAAGGAGGGCCCACCAGGGAGGAGTTCTGCCAGGAGCAGCAGACGTGCCCTTCTCTCATTGGTTTGCAGCAGCAGGCCGCAAACCAGGCAGCAGGTGATCAGTCCGGATCACATTGGATTTACTGGGAGAATGGTCTCCTGTATAGCGAGCCTAAGGTTGCTGAGCCTGGGTCAGCCCGTGTGCTGGTGGTACCCCAGTGCTTCAGAGCTTTCCTACTGGGTCTGGCTCATGATGTGCCTTTGGTAGGGCATTTGGGGCAAAACAAGACCTTTGAGAGGCTTGTCACCCACTTTTACTGGCCACAAATGCGCAAGCATTCTGATGCTCACTGTAGGTCTTGCCAGACTTGCCAGGCAAGTGGCAAGAGTGGGAGGAAGTGTAAGGCTCCTCTCCAACCTTTCCCTGTGGTCAGCACCCCCTTTGAGAGGGTGGGTATTGACATTGTGGGGCCTCTGGATCCCAAGACAGCCATGGGCAACAGGTTTATCCTGGTCTTGGTGGACCATGCCACCCGGTACCCGGAAGCCATCCCTCTCCGGACTGTGACTGCCCCCGTGGTGGGTCATGCATTGATGGGGATTTTCTCCCGTGTGGGGTTCCCCAGAGAGGTGCTGTCTGACCGTGGTACCAACTTCATATCGAAGTATATGAAGTCCCTGTGGCAGGAGTGCGGTGTAACCTATAACTTCATCACTCCTTACCACCTCCAAGGTTATGGGCTGGTTGAAAAATTCAACCGGACCCTAAAGGGCATGATTATGGGTCTTGGTAAACCCATGAGGCATAAGTGGGACGTCCTCTTACCATGCTTGATGTTTGCTTACAGAGAGGTACCGCAGAAGTCCTTAGGGTTCAGTCCCTTTGAGCTCCTGTATGGCCATTGGCCATCCTGTAAGAGGACCTCTGAGTCTGGTGAAAGAAGGCAGGGAGAAAGCTCCCAGTAAACCTCACCAGGATGTATATAGCTACATGCTGGCCTTCAGAAACCAGACTAAGCGCTTCAGGCAACTCGCTCAGGCGAACCTGGAAGCCAGCCAGGAGTAAATGAAACGCTGGTATGATCAGAATGCCACTCTGATCGAGTTTCAACCTGGACAGAAGGTTTGGGTCCAGGATAAGTGGACCAGACCATTTGAGGTGGTGGAGCGCAAGAGTGACATCACCTACTTGGTGGACTTGCAATCTCCCAAGAACCCTTTGCGGGTCCTGCATGTGAACCGCCTGAAGCCCCACTTGGAGAGGTCCGAAGTGGGCATGCTCCTAGCAACAGATGCTGGGATGGAAGAGGAGACTGAGCCTCTTTCTGACCTCCTGTCTGCAAAGGAGCAAGATGGGTCAGTGGACGGTGTGAACCTCTCTACCGCCCTGACCCCTGAACAGCAGAGTGACTGTCGCCAACTGTTGGTACAATTTTATGATCTGTTCTCCCTGACCCCCGGTGTCACTCAGTGGTGCGTCCATGATGTGGACACTGGGGACAGCCCTCCAGTAAAACATAAGATTTACAGGGTGACTGACAGGGTCAGAGCTTGCATCAAGGAGGAGGTCTTCAAGATGCTAGCATTAGGGGTGATTGAGCCCTCAAACAGCCCTTGGGCCAGCCCAGTGGTCTTGGTCCCAAAGGCTGCTGCACCCGGTGCCACGCCAGAACTCCGGTTCTGTGTGGACTACCGAGGGCTCAATTCAGTCACCAGGACTGATGCACACCCCATCCCCAGAGCTGATGAGCTCATCGATCGGTTAGGGGCTGCCCGGTACCTCAGTACATTTGACTTAATGTCTGGGTACTGGCAGATCGCCTTGACTGATGGGGCAAGAGAGAGGTCAGCATTCTCCACCCCAGATGGGCACTACCGATTCCGGGTGATGCCCTTTGGGATGAAGAATGCCCCTGCCACCTTTCAGAGGTTGATCAACCAGGTGTTGGTTGGGCTGGAAGATTTCAGTGCCGCCTACCTGGACTACATTGCAGTGTTCAGTGCCACTTGGGAGGAACATCTGCACCACCTCTGGGAAGTGTTGAGGGCGCTGCGGAGGGCAGGTCTCACGATCAAGGCAAGCAAGTGCCAGATCGGGCAGGGTTCAGTGGTGTACTTGGGACACCAGGTAGGGGGCGGCCAGGTGGCACCCCTACAGCCCAGGATTGATACCATTCTGGCTTGGGTACCCCCAAGACTCATACAGAGGTGAGAGCCTTTTTAGGACTCATTGGGTATTACAAGAGATTTGTCAAGGGGTATGGCACCATTGTTGCCCCCTTGACAGAGCTGACTTTCAGGAAGCAGCCCAAGAAAGTGAATTGGACTGACGGCTGCCAGAAGGCTTTTGATGCCCTGAAATCTGCCATGTGCACAGCGCCCGTGCTTAAGGCACCCAACTTCTCAGAAGAGTTCATTGTGCAGACAGATGCTTCAGAGCATGGTGTGGGGGCTGTGCTCTCACAGCTGAATGAAGAGG
Source organism: Calotriton arnoldi (assembly GCA_963921515.1). Lineage (NCBI taxonomy): Eukaryota > Metazoa > Chordata > Amphibia > Caudata > Salamandridae > Calotriton > Calotriton arnoldi. Next base: position 3,573,281 of record CAWUFW010000456.1, read on the forward strand.
GCCTAGACCAACCTGTAGCCTTCATTAGTACGAGGTTACTTCCACAGGAACAGAGGTGGAGTGCGATTGAGCGTGAGGCATTTGCTGTGGTCTGGGCGCTGAAGAAGCTGAGACCATACTTGTTTGGGACTCACTTCCGGGTTCACACAGACCACAGGCCCCTCAGATGGTTGATGCAAATGAGGGGTGAGAATCCAAAGCTGCTGAGGTGGTCCATTTCCCTACAGGGGATGGATTTTACGGTGGAACACCGCCCTGGTACAGAACACGCCAATGCTGATGGTCTGTCCAGATTTTTCCGTCTTAGTGAAGAGAACTCCCAAGAGGGTGGGTAGTTCTCCCCACATTTCAGCTGGAGGGGACACGTGTTAGACCTGGCACCATTGGCGTGGGTCTCTCTTCCATTTTTTGCCTTTACCTCCTGTGTTTTGCTGTGTGTTGGACTCCATTTTTGCTGGTCTAGATGCTTTGGGCACTTTTCCACTGCTGTTCAGTGCCAAAGTGCAAGTGCTCCCTTTTGTAAATTGTTGTTATGAATTAGTGTTTCCATGATTGGCTATTTGATTAACTTGTCAGACCCTAGTACAGTGCACTGTGTGTGTCCAGGGCCTGTAAATCAAATACTGCTAGTGGGCTGCAGCACTGATTGTGCCACCCACAGAAGCAGCCTGAAAAATGTAACTCTGGCCTGCCACTGCAGAACCTGTGTGCAGTCTGGGACTGCCATGTCGGCTTGGCAAGTGCACACACTTGCCAGTCCCTAAACCTTCCCTTTTCTACATATCAGTCACCCCTAAGGTTGGCCCAATGTACCCCTGTGGGCAGGGTGCATTGTATGTGAAAGGTAGGACATGCCCTGATGTGTGTAGCATGTCCTGATAGTGAAATACTGCCAATTTCATTTTTCACTATTGTAAGGCTATCTGTTCCCATAGGACAGAATGGGGAGTTTGTTTATAACCTCTTATAAACATAACTGACCCTGGAAACTAGAAAAATAAAGTTTAGTGTGCCTGAACTCAGAATGTTAAAGTGCATCTTTTAGTGAGGGTGATTTTTACATTCCGTGTTTGAAAATACCACTTTTAGAAAGTAGGTGTTTTCTTGCCTAACCATCCAGTGTGCCTCTGCTAGGTTTGTGTATTGCACGCCTGGTTTTTGGATGACAGGGGCTGGAGAGGGGCAGTGGCTCCAGAAGTCTGATGAGTCAGGGCTGGGCTGAATAGACCTGGGCTGCATTTAGAGTAGGGGGAGGAGATTTCCTTTCACCTGCATGGGCCTGGTCTGCCTTCAACAATGCTGTCTCCACCTCCTGCCAGGAAGCTGCACCAGTGAAGACAGAGCTGGTTTTGGCTGGGTACAGACACTCTCTGCCTTCAGAGAACAAAGGATTTTGTGGTATAAATATTGGGGCCCAGAACCCAGAACTTTAGATCACTTCTGGGAAATCAAGAGAAACATTTGCCAAGGAGAAGAGCCGGATAAGCTGAGGAGGAATACTGCCCCTGTGCTGTTTGCTGTCTGGAGTTGGCCTGCAGTGGCTGCTTGCTGCCAAGGAAAGGAGAAAAAGGACTTTGCTGTTTGCTTTGTCACCTGCTTGAAGAAAAGATCTCCAAAGGCTTGAAACTGAGCTTGGCTCCTGTTCTGAACTCTCAGGGACACAAAGACGTCCTCCCTTCTGTCTCTCTGCATCTGGAACTACTGTTTCAGTTGCCACAGAAGGAAATTGCAACACCGACGCCAGCGAGCAACGCCGTAACCTGCTCCGAAGCCGTGGGCACCGCTCGTGAAGAGCACGGCGCACTACCCCGACTTGCACCGTAGGCCCGACGCCTGCCGACGCCGTGCCGCATCGACTCTGAAGCCGACAACGAGGCCGCTGCCTGCACCGGAGCCGAGGACACCGCTTGTGACGTCCACGACGCACCGTCCCGACTCGTACCGCAGCCCCGACTTCATCGACGCCGGTGCTTCATCACCGCAGAACCGATCCTCAACGTGGGTGACTCTCAAATCCATCGACATCGCACCGTCGTAAGGAACCGATGCCTTGCCGCCATCCGTGACGTCACCTCCCCGACACAGTAAGGAACCGACGTCTCACCTCCCCTGCGCTGCAGTAAGGAACAGAGGCATCACCTCCCCTGGGGTCGTAAGGAACAGATGCCGCAGGCGCCAACGAAGCATCACCTCCCCGACGCCATGCACCGTCCTTGCTTTTATCAATTCCAAGGTACTGTTCTTTGTGGGTCTGCTTGACTCCGGGCCCGACGCGTGCACCTAGCAGTCGGCGCCGTTCTTTGGGATTTTCATCTGTCACGACGTCGTAATAACTCCAGGTGGAGCTATTTGCTGCTAGAAGCTTGATTTGAGTAAATAACCTATTTTTAAGGGTATTTTTGATACTGTATTGTGGATTTTTGTCATTTGGTCTTGTTTTGGTTTAGATAAAGATTACTTATTTTTCTGAAACTGGTGTGGTGTCCATTTGTAGTGTTTTCACTGTGTTACTGTATGTGTTCACAAATGCTTTACAAACTGCCTCTGAGATAAGCCTGTCTGCTTGTGCCAAGCTACCAAGGGGGTGAGCAGGGGTTATTTTAGGAGTGTATCCCCCCTTACCCTGACTAGAAGCAAGGGTCCCTATTTGGACAAAGGTACCTACCTCTGCCAACTAGAGACCCCCATTTCTAACAGTGGTTTTCATGTGTACTGGAGACATGCAACAATTACACACAGGGGGATTTTCACATGCACTGGAGACGAGCATTTGTTACTCACAGGGTGGTTTTCACGTGCACTGGAGACACGCATCAATTACACACGTGCACTGGAGACATGCATCCATTACATACAGGGTGGTTTTCACGTGCACTGGAGACAAGCGTTTATTTCTCAGTGTGTTTTTCATGTGCACTGAATACACGCATCCATTACACACAGGGCGGTGTTCACGCAGTGGCGGCTCGCATAGGGCGTGCTGCGGGGCAGTGAGGCGGGGGAGGGGCAGGGTGGGGGGTAGTAAACTCGGACATACGACGGAACGGAGGAAAGTAATTATTACGTTCCTCCGTTCCGTCGTATGTCCGAGTTTACTACCCTCCCACCCTGACCCTCCCCGGCCCACCGCCCCGCAGCACGCCCTATGCGAGCCGCCACTGTGTTCATGTGCACTGGAGACATGCATTTATTTCTCACAACTTGGTTTTCATGTGCACTGGAGAAACGCACCCATGATACACAGGGTGGTTTTCACCTGCACTGGAGACACAGTCCTAGGACTTTTGGGGCCCCGGCCAGAATGGGAATGTGTGATGCCCCCTAATTTGCGTACAATGTGAAATCTCTCAAAATTACATCATTGGAAGTGTCATCAATTGACTATTGTTGAGCGACTTTGCAGGAAGTAACTATCTTTGTGAGGATCTCAGTAAAACAAAAACATAAATATTAACACCAATAAAATAAGCGCATATATTTTACATTTCAATTAACTGGAAATACATTATATTTGTCACACTGGATGGAAAGGTTTGGCCTAGGTCAGTCCAAAATGTATAAGTTCAAACAAATGTTAACAATTTGTTTCCAGATTTGGTGCATTAGGTACGTATGTGTGTATGCGGTATTTATATAGCACAAACCAAGCCGAGAGGTTGCTGAGCACTGTACACGGTCAAAGACGCAGTCAACGTGTGATAGCAGCGGTAGATGATTTGTGGATCGTGGCTGCATCATGATTTATTTATTGAGTATTTGCTGTTCCCTAAATTGGAGCTGGTTTCGGGCTGTCCGGATGGATTCTTCCATCTGAAGGTGTCCTTGCTGCGGGTGTGCTGAGAGCCACTGGAGATGGTGAGCTTGTCATCCAAGGAGGCAGGTGTGTCAGTCACACAGTGTAAGTCTAGCTGTAAGCAGCGGAGCACTGTACAGGGTCAACGGCAAGCACAAAGTCAAGGAGTGATGGGAAAGGTGGCTGGTTTGTGGACTCCACGCATTGTAATAGCTTTGTAGATAATACAGCTGAATTTGAAGATGGTGCAGGCCGGCAAGGAGGACCTGCGGAGTTCCATCACGGTATTATGATGTGGCCATATTTCTTCATGCCGAGTGAGGTGTGCTGCAGCATGTAGAATGGCCTTAAGGGGGGCAGTGTGGATTAAAATTCCATGATGGTTTCCCAGATACTCAGTGCAGGATGAGGTATGTGCAAAAAAGATATGAAAGCATATAAAACAGTTGAAAATATCTTGACTTCTATTAAAGACATCACCCTAGTCACTAAAAAAAACAACAGAAACTACCAGAATACAATCGTACGTAGGCTAAAACGGTTTAATGTCATGTGCCATGAGCCATGGCTACAACACCCCTCTAACATCCTCTGAAACCTTTAAATGTTCAGATACTAATAATTAGTGCACACTTACATGGATCCAGGGTGCATTTCATTTTTGTAAATCAGCAGGATGCAGATTCAGTTAACAAACTTGAGAAACATCTCCTCTCATTTGTTTCCTCCTAATTTTGAACAAAACCTGGAAAGCACATGGATAGTATTTTCATGTCTAAAACCAAGCAAAAAAGCAAAAAATCTCAATAGAACTTCTAGGGATGGAACAATGCAGAGCAAAATAAAATATCTGCCCCTCATCAACTGAGTAAAATCTCTCAGATTGGAAGTGCACAAATTATAAAGACATATGGTGTAAGCAGAGGTCTTCAAATTGGGGCGAGGCGCCCATGGTGGACCTCAATTTATCATAGGAGGCATCAGCCTCAGCAGTGGCTGAGATTAATTGAAGCATCCATCCTTCAATTTTTTGTATACTTTAGTGAGTCGCCCTAAGTGGGACGGGTATGTCCACCCGTAGGTCTCATGCACACTGTGTCACTGGAACCATGCTATATCTGACTGATGAGCCTTAACTAGGGCGACACCAGTCCTGGGTTGGTTGTCTTCTGGGACAGGGAGGACCTGGCCTGGTAGTTCAGTCTGGACGGATCCCATTGGAGCAGGGTCAAGACTGATTTGCATATGGCTGGGTCCAAACTGATAATATGCCCCTGCAAATTGGGTTATGTAGGGGAAACAGGCAGATCGCTAAATGTAAGACCTACTGAGCACAGGTCAGCGATCAGGACAAAGAACACATCAGCACCAATGGTAAATCACTATATAGAAAAGAACCATGCACCTGAAGATATGCAATGGTACATTGTGGAGAAAATCTGTCAGAAAGAAGGGATTACCACTGAAAAGATCAGAAAACTGAGGGAAGTTTATTGGATTTTTATTTTGGGAACATCAGTTAAAGGTCTGAATCTTGAGATACCTTGGGATCAAGCTATCAAATAGATCTTTTTACTAGATTCGTCGTAATGACCTTTGCTCCCTATTCAATAATCTCTGAGATTAACATAATGTAGGACCTGAGTTTCATTTTTACTGAAACATTAATTGAGGCCCAAATCTGCATAGGGGGTTAATTGTTTTAACCCACGTTTGACGTGGTATAGCATATAGATCGGGCAAGATAATTTTGATACACATCAGTTTCGAATAGGCAATGTCCCCATAGGAATTGGGTATATCAGTTTTTGGTCATGTGTACCGGGCAGTATATATGCGGTATGTGCATTTTTGACTATTTCAAACTCGAAGGTTTTCGAGTATTAGCAATTCCATCATGGCGAATGGGCTAACATTATATGTCCCAGTATTAGCGAGCGCACATTAATGACGTCATGCCGTCAGGGACGAGAGTCACGGGAGTGAATTTAAACCGGAAATTAGTCCTCACGCTTCCTTTGTCGAATAGCTGGTCGGAGGCAGGAGCGTTCTACACCGTTATATCGGTAAGTTAAAAGATCATTGCCGTACCACTTTAGTATTTGAATATCCAGCTTAAAATTATTTAATAGTGAATATCCAGCTTAATATTATTTAATAGCTACTATTCGGCATACTAGGAGCGTTATACATACGCAGACATTAATTGAGCTGCAGAAATATGATGGCAGGCAACATTTGTACACCCGTTAGGCGTATGTTGGTAATAAAACGGTACTGCATATCCACTACGCTTCTGATAATGCCTTGCCCCTCTGGATACTATCATCAGATCTATTAACATATGGCAGTCTTGACACGCCATATACTGATTAAACCCTATGTCATCACATGGCTAGACAGATTAGGGGTGATGTGCAAACGCTCGACATATGAGTGCATAGGCGCAGCGTCTTCTATCTATTTCTGATATTCATATTCCAATATATTTTGGGCCGCCCCTTCAGTTAGATTTAGGGTAATATTTTCCATTAAAGAACCCAGCAATATGCCATTATGAGAACTCTTTAATTGTGCTGGGTTAGTGCCCATTGCGATAACTGACGTTTTGCAACCACAGCACCGAGACCGCCCTCATCGCCGCCACCAACGACATCCGGACCCTGCTGGACAACGGCGAGACCGCAGCACTCATCCTCCTAGACCTCTCCGCCGCCTTCGACACCGTCTGCCACCGCACACTACGCGCACGCCTCCACGCCGCAGGGATCCGAGACAAGGCTCTGGAATGGACCACCTCCTTCCTCTCCGGCAGAACCCAGAGAGTCCGCCTCCCCCCATTCCGGTCCGAAGCCTCCGAGATCATCTGCGGCGTACCCCAGGGATCCTCCCTCAGCCCGACACTGTTCAACATTTACATGGCCCCGCTCGCACACATCGCCCGACAGCACGACCTCAACATAATCTCCTACGCCGACGACACTCAACTGATCCTCTCCCTCACCAAGGACCCCATCACCGCCAAAGCCAACCTCCACGAAGGAATGAAGGCCGTCGCCGACTGGATGAAGGCCAGCCGTCTGAAGCTGAACTCGGACAAGACGGAGGTCCTCATCCTCGGCTCCAACCCTTCAGCCTGGGACGACTCCTGGTGGCCGACGGCACTGGGAGCAGCCCCGACACCCACCGACCACGCACGCAACCTGGGAATCATCCTCGACTCAACGCTCTCAATGACCAAGCAGGTCAACGCCGTCTCCTCCTCCTGCTTCAACACCCTCCGCATGCTCCGCAAGATCTACAGATGGATCCCGACAGATACAAGAAAGACAGTCACCCAGGCCCTCGTCAGCAGCAGACTCGACTACGGAAACGCCCTCTACGCGGGAGGCCCGACCAAGCTCATCAAACGACTACAACGCATCCAAAACGCCTCGGCACGACTGATCCTCGACGTACCACGCCACGGCCACATCACCCCCACCTGAGGGACCTGCACTGGCTCCCCGTCAGCAAGAGGATATCCTTCAAGCTCCTCATCCACGCACACAAGGCACTCCACAAGACCGGCCCAGCCTACCTCAACAGACGGCTCTCCTTCTACATCCCCCAACCGCCAGCTACGCTCCGCCGACCTCTCACTCGCCACCGTCCCGCGCATCCAAAGAACAACCACCGGCGGGAGATCCTTCTCCCACCTCGCCGCCAAGACATGGAACACCCTCCCACTGAGCCTACGACAGACCCAAGACCTGCTGACCTTCAGGAGGATGCTCAAGACCTGGATGCTCGATCAGTAGCGGCCCCCCCAGCGCCTTGAGACCCTCGCGGGTATGTAGCGTGCTTTACAAATGACTGATTGATTGATGGTTAATAGGTTTATCTCATGTAATATCTCATCGTGTTAGGATATGGTTTATGAATGGCATTTTTGGTTTTTTTGTGGTCAATCTCTTGATCCACCTTCTCCCTTTTATATGTAGGGTCTTAGAACCACATAAACTGACACTACCTTACTGGGAGTCCATGTACATAAGAATACGCCATTGTTGACATCCTTCGCAGATCTGAAGGTTAGTATATTTGAGTCTATATGCAGAGTGTAACCAAACAAACTTTAAGATCCATTAGACATTAGTCAGCTAATCGTGAACATCTTGTTCTTTCAGAATATTAATACATCAATTAGGCCTCCGACCAATAGAAATAAGCAGGATACAGAGTCAGTGGCCAGTTAAGGGATATAATATAAGAGAAGAGGTAAGTATCATCAGGGTAGATGTGTAAAATACTTTAGTAGATATAGTGACTGGCTTATAATCATAATAGTAATTTTTCATTTTATACTTCGTGTTGTTTCTAGGCAGTACAAGCCCTTCATGTTTACCCCTACAGCTCAAGAACCATTGTAGAGTTTCATATAGTCACTCTCATTGATGAAGGTATTTATCAGATTACTTCATATAGGTATAGTGGTATTTTCTAGTAGTTCCTATCTTAAAGACTCAGAACACTGCTTATGAATTATTGGGTGTTCATGTTCATCTTTATTCCTTGATCTAGTGCCATACAGGGCTGCCAATTATAGTTCCTAACTCCAAATGATGAGGGTTGGTTCCAGTTAATACCATCTATGGATTCAGCAGAGGTAAATTACATACTTATTATAACGTCTTATAAGTTAAGCTTCCTCCTAATATAGCCAACAACAGAAGAAGTTTAGTTACAACAGTTTAGGAACATACATGAAGTGACATTGGTATGATTCATTTAGTTTTTAAATTTATGTTATTTTTGTGTCACTTGGTCTATAGTTGCATGAATAGTATTACTACACTGGTGTGATAAGAAACTGTGTCACATTGTTATTCACTTATTAATTAATTGTACTTCACAGCATTGTTCAGGTTCAGTCCTCTTAGACCATAACTATAATGTAATTTATCATGGTTTTAATGTATGTACATATAGAACAATTTGCGGAGAGTGCGTTTAAACTCTAGATCACAATTATGCTTATATTTTTTATTTTAGTAACCACTGGTATGAAAATCCTGAAGAAGGCTTTGCCGAAACGCATTGGTATTCAACAAACATTACCAGTGTCTCCATATACGTCCTCAATCATATGTCAAGTTGTCCATATACGTCCTCAATCATAGGTCAAGTTGTATAATGATCGTATAGATTATCATGAAAATGACATACTCTTTGATCACTGATTATATACAAATTTGCGTATTTGATTTGTGTTGAAGATATACTTTACTCAGGTTATACTGTAATTTGCATCAATATGTGGTTCTAATTTGCATAATATCATTTGGAATGTATATCGGTCCATGTATTGAAGTTTATTATGTATGAATTGTATTTATAAATATATATATAAAAAAAAAATGATCTTTAAAACAAACAAAAAGAAGATTAATAAAAACAAAATATTTTTTTATGTCAGTTGTCATGATGTACATCATGTTTTTGTGTGTCTAGAGTTTACATGTCCTCCTAGAGTAAATCAGCACTGTGCCCGGTGCTAAAGTTTTTCAAAACAGTACAACACCCCTCTCAACATCCTCTGAAACCTTTAAATGTTCCGATACTAATAATTAGTGCACACTTACATGGATCCAGGGTGCATTTCATTTTGTAAATCAGCAGGATGCAGATTCAGTTAACAAACTTGAGAAACATCTCCTCTCATTTGTTTCCTCCTAATTTTGAACAAAACCTGGAAAGCACATGGATAGTATTTTCATGTCTAAAACCAAGCAAAAAAGCAAAAAATCTCAATAGAACTTCTAGGGATGGAACAATGCAGAGCAAAATAAAATATCTGCCCCTCATCAGCTGAGTAAAATCTCTCAGATTGGAAGTGCACAAATTATAAAGACATATGGTGTAAGCAGAGGTCTTCAAATTGGGGCGAGGCGCCCCTGGTGGACCTCAATTTATCATAGGAGGCATCAGCCTCAGCAGTGGCTGAGATTAATTGAAGCATCCATCCTTCAATTTTTTGTATACTTTAGTGAGTCGCCCTAAGTGGGACGGGTATGTCCACCCGTAGGTCTCATGCACACTGTCACTGGAACCATGCTATATCTGACTGATGAGCCTTAACTAGGGCGACACCAGTCCTGGGTTGGTTGTCTTCTGGGACAGGGAGGACCTGGCCTGGTAGTTCAGTCTGGACGGATCCCATTGGAGTAGGGTCAAGACTGATTTGCATATGGCTGGGTCCAAACTGATAATATGCCCCTGCAAATTGGGTTATGTAGGGGAAACAGGCAGATCGCTAAATGTAAGACTTACTGAGCACAGGTCAGCGATCAGGACAAAGAACACATCAGCACCAATGGTAAATCACTATATAGAAAAGAACCATGCACCTGAAGATATGCAATGGTACATTGTGGAGAAAATCTGTCCGAAAGAAGGGATTACCACTGAAAAGATCAGAAAACTGAGGGAAGTTTATTGGATTTTTATTTTGGGAACATCAGTTAAAGGTCTGAATCTTGAGATACCTTGGGATCAAGCTATCAAATAGATCTTTTTACTAGATTCGTCGTAATGACCTTTGCTCCCTATTCAATAATCTCTGAGATTAACATAATGTAGGACCTGAGTTTCATTTTTATTGAAACATTAATTGAGGCCCAAATCTGCATAGGGGGTTAATTGTTTTAACCCACGTTTGACGTGGTATAGCATATAGATCGGGCAAGATAATTTTGATACACATCAGTTTCGAATAGGCAATGTCCCCATAGGAATTGGTTACATCAGTTTTTGGTCATGTGTACCGGGCAGTATATATGCGGTATGTGCATTTTCGACTATTTCAAACTCGAAGGTTTTCGAGTATTAGCAATTCCATCTTGGCGAATGGGCTAACATTATATGTCCTAGTATTAGCGAGCGCACACTAATGAAGTCATGCCGTCAGGGACGAGAGTCACGGGAGTGAATTTAAAACGGAAATTAGTCCTCACGCTTCCTTTGTCGAATAGCTGGTCGGAGGCAGGAGCGTTCTACACCGTTGTATAGGTAAGTTAAAAGATCTTTGCCGTACCTCTTTAGTATTTGAATATCCAGCTTAAAATTATTTAATAGTGAATATCCAGCTTAATATTATTTAATAGCTACTATTCGGCATACTAGGAGCGTTATACATACGCAGACATTAATTGAGCTGCAGAAATATGATGGCAGGCAACATTTGTACACCCGTTAGGCGTATGTTGGTAATAAAACGGTACTGCATATCCACTACGCTTGTGATTTCATAATGCCTTGCCCCTCTGGATACTATCATTAGATCTATTAACATATAGCAGTCTTGACACGCCATATACTGATTAAACCCTATGTCATCACATGGCTGGACAGATTAGGGGTGATGTGCAAACGCTCGACATATGAGTGCATAGGCGCAGCGTCTTTTATCTATTTCTGATATTCATATTCCAATATATTTTGGGCCGCCCCTTCAGTTAGATTTAGGGTAATATTTTCCATTAAAGAACCCAGCAATATGCCATTATGAGAACTCTTTAATTGTGCTGGGTTAGTGCCCATTGCGATAACTGACGTTTTGCAACCACAGCACCGAGACCGCCCTCATCGCCGCCACCGACGACATCCGGACCCTGCTGGACAACGGCGAGACCGCAGCACTCATCCTCCTAGACCTCTCCTCCGCCTTCGACACCGTCTGCCACCGCACACTACGCGCACGCCTCCACACCGCAGGGATCCGAGACAAGGCTCTGGAATGGACCACCTCCTTCCTCTCCGGCAGAACCCAGAGCGTCCGCCTCCCCCATTCTGGTCCGAAGCCTCCGAGATCATCTGCGGCGTACCCCAGGGATCCTCCCTCAGCCCGACACTGTTCAAAATTTACATGGCCCCGCTCGCACACATCGCCCGACAGCACGACCTCAACATAATCTCCTACGCCGACGACACTCAACTGATCCTCTCCCTCACCAAGGACCCCATCACCACCAAAGCCAACCTCCACGAAGGAATGAAGGCCGTCGCCGACTGGATGAAGACCAGCTGTCTGAAGCTGAACTCGGATAAGACGGAGGTCCTCATCCTCGGCTCCAACCCTTCAGCCTGGGACGACTCCTGGTGGCCGACGGCACTGGGAGCAGCCCCGACACCCACCGACCACGCACGCAACCTGGGAATCATCCTCGACTCAACGCTCTCAATGACCAAGCAGGTCAACGCCGTCTCCTCCTCCTGCTTCAACACCCTCCGCATGCTCCGCAAGATCTACAGATGGATCCCGACAGATACAAGAAAGACAGTCACCCAGGCCCTCGTCAGCAGCAGACTCAACTACGGAAACGCCCTCTACGCGGGAGCCTCGACCAAGCTCATCAAACGACTACAACGCATCCAAAACGCCTCGGCACGACTGATCCTCGACGTACCACGCCACGGCCACATCACCCCCACCTGAGGGATCTGCACTGGCTCCCCGGTTAGCCAGAGGATATCCTTCAAGCTCCTCATCCACGCACACAAGGCACTCCACAAGACCGGCCCAGCCTACCTCAACAGACGGCTCTCCTTCTACATCCCCAACCGCCAGCTACGCTCCGCCGACCTCTCACTCGCCACCGTCCCGCGCATCCGAAGAACAACCACCGGCGGGAGATCCTTCTCCCACCTCGCCGCCAAGACATGGAACACCCTCCCACTGAGCCTACGACAGACCCAAGAACTGCTGACCTTCAGGAGGATGCTCAAGACCTGGATGTTCGATCAGTAGCGCCCCCAGCGCCTTGAGACCCTCGCGGGTATGTAGCGCGCTTTACAAATGACTGATTGATTGATGGTTAATAGGTTTATCTCATGTAATATCTCATCGTGTTAGGAGTATGGTTTATGAATGGCACTTTTGGTTTTTTTGTGGTCAATCTCTTGATCCACCTTCTCCCTTTATATGTAGGGTCTTAGAACCACATAAACTGACACTACCTTACTGGGAGTCCATGTACATAAGAATACGCCATTGTTGACATCCTTCGCAGATCTGAAGGTTAGTATATTTGAGTCTATATGCAGAGTGTAACCAAACAAACTTTAAGATCCATTAGACATTAGTCAGCTAATCATGAACATCTTGTTCTTTCAGAATATTAATACATCAATTAGGCCTCCGACCAATAGAAATAAGCAGGATACAGAGTCAGTGGCCAGTTAAGGGATATAATATAAGAGAAGAGGTAAGTATCATCAGGGTAGATGTGTAAAATACTTTAGTACATATAGTGACTGGCTTATAATCATAATAGTAATTTTTCATTTTATACTTCGTGTTGTTTCTAGGCAGTACAAGCCCTTCATGTTTACCCCTACGGCTCAAGAACCATTGTAGAGTTTCATATAGTCACTCTCATTGATGAAGGTATTTATCAGATTACTTCATATAGGTATAGTGGTATTTTCTAGTAGTTCCTATCTTAAAGACTCAGAACACTGCTTATGAATTATTGGGTGTTCATGTTCATCTTTATTCCTTGATCTAGTGCCATACAGGGCTGCCAATTATAGTTCCTAACTCCAAATGATGAGGGTTGGTTCCAGTTAATACCATCTATGGATTCAGCAGAGGTAAATTACATACTTATTATAACGTCTTATAAGTTAAGCTTCCTCCTAATATAGCCAACAACAGAAGAAGTTTAGTTACAACAGTTTAGGAACATACATGAAGTGACATTGGTATGATTCATTTAGTTTTTAAATTTATGTTATTTTTGTGTCACTTGGTCTATAGTTGCATGAATAGTATTACTACACTGGTGTGATAAGAAACTGTGTCACATTGTTATTCACTTATTAATTAATTGTACTTCACAGCATTGTTCAGGTTCAGTCCTCTTAGACCATAACTATAATGTAATTTATCATGGTTTTAATGTATGTACATATAGAACAATTTGCGGAGAGTGCGTTTAAACTCTAGATCACAATTATGCTTATATTTTTTATTTTAGTAACCACTGGTATGAAAATCCTGAAGAAGGCTTTGCCGAAACGCATTGGTATTCAACAAACATTACCAGTGTCTCCATATACGTCCTCAATCATATGTCAAGTTGTCCATATACGTCCTCAATCATAGGTCAAGTTGTATAATGATCGTATAGATTATCATGAAAATGACATACTCTTTGATCACTGATTATATACAAATTTGCGTATTTGATTTGTGTTGAAGATATACTTTACTCAGGTTATACTGTAATTTGCATCAATATGTGGTTCTAATTTGCATAATATCATTTGGAATGTATATCGGTCCATGTATTGAAGTTTATTATGTATGAATTGTATTTATAAATATATATATAAAAAAAAAATGATCTTTAAAACAAACAAAAAGAAGATTAATAAAAACAAAATATTTTTTTATGTCAGTTGTCATGATGTACATCATGTTTTTGTGTGTCTAGAGTTTACATGTCCTCCTAGAGTAAATCAGCACTGTGCCCGGTGCTAAAGTTTTTCAAAACAGTACAACACCCCTCTCAACATCCTCTGAAACCTTTAACTGTTCCGATACTAATAATTAGTGCACACTTACATGGATCCAGGGTGCATTTCATTTTGTAAATCAGCAGGATGCAGATTCAGTTAACAAACTTGAGAAACATCTCCTCTCATTTGTTTCCTCCTAATTTTGAACAAAACCTGGAAAGCACATGGATAGTATTTTCATGTCTAAAACCAAGCAAAAAAGCAAAAAATCTCAATAGAACTTCTAGGGATGGAACAATGCAGAGCAAAATAAAATATCTGCCCCTCATCAGCTGAGTAAAATCTCTCAGATTGGAAGTGCACAAATTATAAAGACATATGGTGTAAGCAGAGGTCTTCAAATTGAGGCGAGGCGCCCTGGTGGACCTCAATTTATCATAGGAGGCATCAGCCTCAGCAGTGGCTGAGATTAATTGAAGCATCCATCCTTCAATTTTTTGTATACTTTAGTGAGTCGCCCTAAGTGGGACGGGTATGTCCACCCGTAGGTCTCATGCACACTGTCACTGGAACCATGCTATATCTGACTGATGAGCCTTAACTAGGGCGACACCAGTCCTGGGTTGGTTGTCTTCTGGGACAGGGAGGACCTGGCCTGGTAGTTCAGTCTGGACGGATCCCATTGGAGTAGGGTCAAGACTGATTTGCATATGGCTGGGTCCAAACTGATAATATGCCCCTGCAAATTGGGTTATGTAGGGGAAACAGGCAGATCGCTAAATGTAAGACTTACTGAGCACAGGTCAGCGATCAGGACAAAGAACACATCAGCACCAATGGTAAATCACTATATAGAAAAGAACCATGCACCTGAAGATATGCAATGGTACATTGTGGAGAAAATCTGTCCGAAAGAAGGGATTACCACTGAAAAGATCAGAAAACTGAGGGAAGTTTATTGGATTTTTATTTTGGGAACATCAGTTAAAGGTCTGAATCTTGAGATACCTTGGGATCAAGCTATCAAATAGATCTTTTTACTAGATTCGTCGTAATGACCTTTGCTCCCTATTCAATAATCTCTGAGATTAACATAATGTAGGACCTGAGTTTCATTTTTATTGAAACATTAATTGAGGCCCAAATCTGCATAGGGGGTTAATTGTTTTAACCCACGTTTGACGTGGTATAGCATATAGATCGGGCAAGATAATTTTGATACACATCAGTTTCGAATAGGCAATGTCCCCATAGGAATTGGTTACATCAGTTTTTGGTCATGTGTACCGGGCAGTATATATGCGGTATGTGCATTTTCGACTATTTCAAACTCGAAGGTTTTCGAGTATTAGCAATTCCATCTTGGCGAATGGGCTAACATTATATGTCCTAGTATTAGCGAGCGCACACTAATGACGTCATGCCGTCAGGGACGAGAGTCACGGGAGTGAATTTAAAACGGAAATTAGTCCTCACGCTTCCTTTGTCGAATAGCTGGTCGGAGGCAGGAGCGTTCTACACCGTTGTATAGGTAAGTTAAAAGATCTTTGCCGTACCTCTTTAGTATTTGAATATCCAGCTTAAAATTATTTAATAGTGAATATCCAGCTTAATATTATTTAATAGCTACTATTCGGCATACTAGGAGCGTTATACATACGCAGACATTAATTGAGCTGCAGAAATATGATGGCAGGCAACATTTGTACACCCGTTAGGCGTATGTTGGTAATAAAACGGTACTGCATATCCACTACGCTTGTGATTTCATAATGCCTTGCCCCTCTGGATACTATCATTAGATCTATTAACATATAGCAGTCTTGACACGCCATATACTGATTAAACCCTATGTCATCACATGGCTGGACAGATTAGGGGTGATGTGCAAACGCTCGACATATGAGTGCATAGGCGCAGCGCCTTTTATCTATTTCTGATATTCATATTCCAATATATTTTGGGCCGCCCCTTCAGTTAGATTTAGGGTAATATTTTCCATTAAAGAACCCAGCAATATGCCATTATGAGAACTCTTTAATTGTGCTGGGTTAGTGCCCATTGCGATAACTGACGTTTTGCAACCACAGCACCGAGACCGCCCTCATCGCCGCCACCGACGACATCCGGACCCTGCTGGACAACGGCGAGACCGCAGCACTCATCCTCCTAGACCTCTCCTCCGCCTTCGACACCGTCTGCCACCGCACACTACGCGCACGCCTCCACACCGCAGGGATCCGAGACAAGGCTCTGGAATGGACCACCTCCTTCCTCTCCGGCAGAACCCAGAGCGTCCGCCTCCCCCATTCTGGTCCGAAGCCTCCGAGATCATCTGCGGCGTACCCCAGGGATCCTCCCTCAGCCCGACACTGTTCAAAATTTACATGGCCCCGCTCGCACACATCGCCCGACAGCACGACCTCAACATAATCTCCTACGCCGACGACACTCAACTGATCCTCTCCCTCACCAAGGACCCCATCACCACCAAAGCCAACCTCCACGAAGGAATGAAGGCCGTCGCCGACTGGATGAAGACCAGCTGTCTGAAGCTGAACTCGGATAAGACGGAGGTCCTCATCCTCGGCTCCAACCCTTCAGCCTGGGACGACTCCTGGTGGCCGACGGCACTGGGAGCAGCCCCGACACCCACCGACCACGCACGCAACCTGGGAATCATCCTCGACTCAACGCTCTCAATGACCAAGCAGGTCAACGCCGTCTCCTCCTCCTGCTTCAACACCCTCCGCATGCTCCGCAAGATCTACAGATGGATCCCGACAGATACAAGAAAGACAGTCACCCAGGCCCTCGTCAGCAGCAGACTCAACTACGGAAACGCCCTCTACGCGGGAGCCTCGACCAAGCTCATCAAACGACTACAACGCATCCAAAACGCCTCGGCACGACTGATCCTCGACGTACCACGCCACGGCCACATCACCCCCCACCTGAGGGATCTGCACTGGCTCCCCGGTTAGCCAGAGGATATCCTTCAAGCTCCTCATCCACGCACACAAGGCACTCCACAAGACCGGCCCAGCCTACCTCAACAGACGGCTCTCCTTCTACATCCCCAACCGCCAGCTACGCTCCGCCGACCTCTCACTCGCCACCGTCCCGCGCATCCGAAGAACAACCACCGGCGGGAGATCCTTCTCCCACCTCGCCGCCAAGACATGGAACACCCTCCCACTGAGCCTACGACAGACCCAAGAACTGCTGACCTTCAGGAGGATGCTCAAGACCTGGATGTTCGATCAGTAGCGCCCCCCCCCCCCAGCGCCTTGAGACCCTCGCGGGTATGTAGCGCGCTTTACAAATGACTGATTGATTGATGGTTAATAGGTTTATCTCATGTAATATCTCATCGTGTTAGGAGTATGGTTTATGAATGGCATTTTTGGTTTTTTTGTGGTCAATCTCTTGATCCACCTTCTCCCTTTTATATGTAGGGTCTTAGAACCACATAAACTGACACTACCTTACTGGGAGTCCATGTACATAAGAATACGCCATTGTTGACATCCTTCGCAGATCTGAAGGTTAGTATATTTGAGTCTATATGCAGAGTGTAACCAAACAAACTTTAAGATCCATTAGACATTAGTCAGCTAATCATGAACATCTTGTTCTTTCAGAATATTAATACATCAATTAGGCCTCCGACCAATAGAAATAAGCAGGATACAGAGTCAGTGGCCAGTTAAGGGATATAATATAAGAGAAGAGGTAAGTATCATCAGGGTAGATGTGTAAAATACTTTAGTACATATAGTGACTGGCTTATAATCATAATAGTAATTTTTCATTTTATACTTCGTGTTGTTTCTAGGCAGTACAAGCCCTTCATGTTTACCCCTACGGCTCAAGAACCATTGTAGAGTTTCATATAGTCACTCTCATTGATGAAGGTATTTATCAGATTACTTCATATAGGTATAGTGGTATTTTCTAGTAGTTCCTATCTTAAAGACTCAGAACACTGCTTATGAATTATTGGGTGTTCATGTTCATCTTTATTCCTTGATCTAGTGCCATACAGGGCTGCCAATTATAGTTCCTAACTCCAAATGATGAGGGTTGGTTCCAGTTAATACCATCTATGGATTCAGCAGAGGTAAATTACATACTTATTATAACGTCTTATAAGTTAAGCTTCCTCCTAATATAGCCAACAACAGAAGAAGTTTAGTTACAACAGTTTAGGAACATACATGAAGTGACATTGGTATGATTCATTTAGTTTTTAAATTTATGTTATTTTTGTGTCACTTGGTCTATAGTTGCATGAATAGTATTACTACACTGGTGTGATAAGAAACTGTGTCACATTGTTATTCACTTATTAATTAATTGTACTTCACAGCATTGTTCAGGTTCAGTCCTCTTAGACCATAACTATAATGTAATTTATCATGGTTTTAATGTATGTACATATAGAACAATTTGCGGAGAGTGCGTTTAAACTCTAGATCACAATTATGCTTATATTTTTTATTTTAGTAACCACTGGTATGAAAATCCTGAAGAAGGCTTTGCCGAAACGCATTGGTATTCAACAAACATTACCAGTGTCTCCATATACGTCCTCAATCATATGTCAAGTTGTCCATATACGTCCTCAATCATAGGTCAAGTTGTATAATGATCGTATAGATTATCATGAAAATGACATACTCTTTGATCACTGATTATATACAAATTTGCGTATTTGATTTGTGTTGAAGATATACTTTACTCAGGTTATACTGTAATTTGCATCAATATGTGGTTCTAATTTGCATAATATCATTTGGAATGTATATCGGTCCATGTATTGAAGTTTATTATGTATGAATTGTATTTATAAATATATATATAAAAAAAAAATGATCTTTAAAACAAACAAAAAGAAGATTAATAAAAACAAAATATTTTTTTATGTCAGTTGTCATGATGTACATCATGTTTTTGTGTGTCTAGAGTTTACATGTCCTCCTAGAGTAAATCAGCACTGTGCCCGGTGCTAAAGTTTTTCAAAACAGTACAACACCCCTCTCAACATCCTCTGAAACCTTTAAATGTTCCCATACTAATAATTAGTGCACACTTACATGGATCCAGGGTGCATTTCATTTTGTAAATCAGCAGGATGCAGATTCAGTTAACAAACTTGAGAAACATCTCCTCTCATTTGTTTCCTCCTAATTTTGAACAAAACCTGGAAAGCACATGGATAGTATTTTCATGTCTAAAACCAAGCAAAAAAGCAAAAAATCTCAATAGAACTTCTAGGGATGGAACAATGCAGAGCAAAATAAAATATCTGCCCCTCATCAGCTGAGTAAAATCTCTCAGATTGGAAGTGCACAAATTATAAAGACATATGGTGTAAGCAGAGGTCTTCAAATTGGGGCGAGGCGCCCCTGGTGGACCTCAATTTATCATAGGAGGCATCAGCCTCAGCAGTGGCTGAGATTAATTGAAGCATCCATCCTTCAATTTTTTGTATACTTTAGTGAGTCGCCCTAAGTGGGACGGGTATGTCCACCCGTAGGTCTCATGCACACTGTGTCACTGGAACCAAGCTATATCTGACTGATGAGCCTTAACTAGGGCGACACCAGTCCTGGGTTGGTTGTCTTCTGGGACAGGGAGGACCTGGCCTGGTAGTTCAGTCTGGACGGATCCCATTGGAGCAGGGTCAAGGCTGATTTGCATATGGCTGGGTCCAAACTGAGGTTGCATGGTGTGCAAAATAACGATGGGGTAGGATGCATCCTGAGTTGCTGTGTTGCTATGATTAATTCAAGCTTTTCGTTCTACACTTCTTGTATACTTTTTTTGTGGACAGTAAAATACAGCCATACTTTGGGGGCATTGAACCCATAACTCGACGAGGCCACGGTCCCACTGCATTTGCTGCACTATTGATAGCTATGCCCTTCAGAGGGGCCTCTTGCCCTGGGCCTTGCAGCCATGGACCAGTGCTGCAAGGCCCAAAATATCAGACTTTCTCTCTTGGGCCTCTCAGGACTGGACCATGGCTGGTAAGCCTAGGGAAGGATGGACCTTTCCTGACCTTCGCAGCTCTGGATAATGGCTGTGCAGGTGTGAGAGAAGAGACCAGTGGGCTAGTAATGAAGCAAGAAAATGATGCCAGACAAAAGCACCCCCTCACTCTTGTCCACTGGCCTCGCAGTAAAAAAAATAATAACATGGGAACATTGGGCACTTAATACCCCTGGGCCCAGTGTCACTGCACCTGCTGCACTACTGATGGCTATGCCCCTGACCGATGGCTATGGCTGGGCAGAATGGGAATGTGTTAGGCCCTTCTAATAAGCATGTGTTATACTCCATATAGGTACCCCAATTTAGGCCCTGGTAACATCCCAACCTTTCACCTAAATTCGTCCCTACATTACATACATAACTGGCATTTAGGACTGACCCTTTACCTAGTTATGGTACTGCTTACAGAACGTGGGGTTTCCCCTGAACAATATCCTCATACATTATGCATGAGGATTCTTGAAAACTCAGCAGGACCACCATCTCCTGCATAATAACTATGTACAAGGTTCATTCCCAATGTCATCCCAAGCCCGACAATGGCACAGCAATGTTGAACCCCTGGGGACACCTTTGGGTATATAAACATCACATCTTGCTGAGATAGTCAGAGGAGATCAGGACTTCCCTGGCGACACATTGACATGAGACGCTGAGGTTCCTGCATGCAGACACTCCAGCTCGCAGTGGTCTAACATCCCTTGCGGGGTGTCCAGCTCTAGACCAAGACGGGGTCCCACAGTCTCTCACTTCAGGTAATTGGGTTGACTTTATCCTTGAGGGATTCTCTGCTTAACACCTACATACATGATAGGTACACTCAGATACATCTAGTTAGGGTAGCATCGTAGGAGTACGCATTTTTATTGTCATGTATTTTATATACCTGCCTGTATTCATGGTTAGAGCAAAATGGTAGGAATCTACCATCCTTTTACTCTTAGTGCTTCTAATCATTTATATCTGTTTTTGTCTAATGGTTGTTTCAGCACACCTATTTTACACTAGAATAACGACTGTTCAATAAATGCTTATTGAAAAACATCCATACCGTTTATTCTGTGTATCTCTCAGAGACTGAGTGAGCACGAGTGACTAAGCGAAAAGTAGTACACTGTTTCCCCGGTCCTGAGGGATCAGGGTTATCATGTTCAATAGTTGCCAAGAACTATTCTCTCCTTGGTAAGAGGAGTTTCTAGTGGCACTGTGAGCTAGCTGGTATGCAGGCTAACATACCCGGTGGGGGTGTCAGGAATCAGTCTGAACACCAAGCCAGCAGTGTATGTTGTCTAAACGCGCAGATCCTATATAGGTTTTATAGGAACTCCACGACATGGCGCCGCCTACGTCAGTTGGGTACTTATTTAACAGTCAAATCTGAGTAGTTCAGTTGTGCTATTCTCAGAGACCCCTACTCACATTTCCCCAGAGACGTCTGGAGCGGGAGGGAACAAAAATCCTCCGCAATTGAGTAGCCCAAAAATCTATATATTGGCTGTTGGCTAATCAAGCTTGAAGGACAAATCGTTCTCATTGTGCATAAAACCTTATCGCAGTTCCCTTGAAAAACCTATTCTTACTAAAAACAATGACTGAGCAGGAAGACGTTGTGCGTGCACTACATATGACAGTCCAAGATGAAGAAGAGGCAGATGCAATACAAATTTCTGAAAATGTTAGAAATGCCATCACCCTTAAACGAGCAGCATATGGTTTATCAGCTAGGGGTGGGCCAGTAACCTTCGTGATTGAGGCACAAGAATCATATAGAACAGAGGTATTCTATTCATAGGTTAAATTCCCACAAGCAGATGCACGAACAAACACATTCCATTATTATACGGAAGATGACATACCAAACGAATATTGTCCGTATGAGGACATTGAAGTTCCGCTCACCTACCAGGAGCATATAAACTGGTTTAAAGGCACCCTTCCCCATACAAGAGATGAAGTAAGACTCGGTCTGCTCGGAAGAGATGGAGCAACATGGCCGGTACTAGCGGCCTATACACCACATCCTGACATTGACACAATGCCAGTAGGAGACTTACGTACACTTCATAAAGAACTAATAAGACTTTACAGAAATATGACACAGTTTGTGATGAGTGTTACAGCAAACAAATGATGGACGGAATGCTGACAATGCAAACATTCTCCCCCAGTCAAAAGATCTGGGTTAAATCCATCGTTCTTTTGCCCACTACGCCACCCCAGTTTGGACCCAGCCATATGCAAATCAGTCTTGACCCTGTGCCCCATGGGAACAGTCCAGACCGAACTGCCAGGCCAGGTCCTCCCTGGACCGGAAACAAGCATCCTGGGACCGGTTTCAGGGTATGTCACCCTTTTTCAGCCAGGCTAGCTTGAATCCAGTGGCACAGTGAGCAAGGGACCCACGTCTGGGCATACCCATCCCAATTAGGGCGAACAGTGTTACAGCAAACAAATGATGGACGGAATGCTGACAATGCAAACATTCTCCCCCAGTCAAAAGATCTGGGTTAAATCCATCGTTATTTTGCCCACTACGCCACCCCAGTTTGGACCCAGCCATATGCAAATCAGTCTTGACCCTGTGCCCCATGGGAACAGTCCAGACCGAACTGCCAGGCCAGGTCCTCCCTGGACCGGAAACAAGCATCCTGGGACCGGTTTCAGGGTATGTCACCCTTCTTCAGCCAGGCTAGCTTGAATAAAGTGGCACAGTGAGCAAGGGACCCACGTCTGGCCATACCCATCCCACTTAGGGAGAAAGGTGTTACAGCAAACAAATGATGGACGGAATGCTGACAATGCAAACATTCTCCCCCAGTCAAAAGATCTGGGTTAAATCCATCGTTCTTTTGCCCACTACGCCACCCCAGTTTGGACCCAGCCATATGCAAATCAGTCTTGACCCTGTGCCCCATAGGAACAGTCCAGACCGAACTGCCAGGCCAGGTCCTCCCTGGACCGGAAACAAGCATCCTGGGACCGGTTTCAGGGTATGTCACCCTTCTTCAGCCAGGCTAGCTTGAATCCAGTGGCACAGTGAGCAAGGGACCCACGTCTGGGCATACCCATGCCACTTAGGGCGAAAAGTGATACAGCAAACAAATGATGGACGGAATGCTGACAATGCAAACATTCTCCCCTGTGAGAAGTTGGCCTGGCATATGCTGTCCACTAGTTATAGTGGGCACCTTGCACCAGTCCAAACAACCCCTTATGGATGATAGGTTAAAGACAACCTTGATTGAAAGCTATCCTAGTGGTAGCTATGGAGAGCAGCCTTCAGGCTAAGTCTTGAAGGAATGTAAAGCAGCTTGTTTTACCAGTCTATAATCTCTTGAGTGACCAAATGAAAGAGGACCACACCAGGTATATATATAAAATATATGTATTTAGTCTTAAACACACCCCGCTAGTCTCTTTATGAGGCTAGAGTTCGAAGTACATAAGTTACAAGGCAAATATCAGCAGTTATTAGCACAATACACGTTTGAGCCCTAGGGGCGTACCAAACCATATACTAAAATAGTGGTATAAGAACCACGACTGAGCTAGACACAAGGCCTAGAGCCTGTAGAAGTGCTTGGACCCCAAGGAACCACCCAAGGTAGTGACACAGGGGACCCATGGGGGACGCGTGCAGTGTGAGAACACAGCCGCGAATCGCCATTAACTTCTATGGGGAAAGTCGCGGTTGGAATTTTAAAGAAAGAGGACACTTCGGAGAGGACATCCAGTTAACCCCTTTAAACTTAAGAGTTTCTAGGGCCCACACCCATGTGAGTACCGAAATACTCGAGTTACCTCACCCAGGGAAGCCGGGTGCATACGTGTTAAAAGGTGTCGGGAATCGTCGTCGTTTTCAATGGCGATCTTCTTGAAAGTGCTGCTGCCGTGAAGAGGAAGAGTGTCCGGTGCGATCCAAGCCTGGATCGAGGAAGAGGAAGACCTGAAAGCAGAGGGGACAGAGTCTGGGTCACTAGCCAGTGACCAGGGGCACGATAGTCGAATGCCCTCAGATGTCGGGTGCTTCAGGTGAGTTGACGGGTGCCTTGACTCTTCAGCCACGAGGTCCAGGAGGCGTCGACGATGACCAGGAGCTGGAATCTAGCTGTCCCACGAAGTCTGTCGAGTGCTGCAGTTTCGGCGACCAGATTGGGCCCAAGAAGCCTTGGCAACGGCAAGTCAAGGGGGAAACAAAGAAAAGGCTGCGGTGCAGACCAGCAAGGTCTGAGGGACTCACCCAGCGAGGGTAAGTCAGGGCACATCTGGAGCAACCAGGAAAGCCCAATCAATTGAAGAGTTGCCTTCGTGGGGACCCACTAGCCAACGGACTAGGGATTGCAAAGGAGCCTTGAGCAGTTGCACTTGGAGCTGGCCCACGGAACACTCGTGGAGTGTAGGCCAGTGATCTTCGCTGCAGTTGGTGCTCGGGGCTAGGGCTACTTGGAACCCAAAGCACGACTTCGAGAGATGTCGGGAAGTTGGTGCACTTGCAAATGTGCTCGGTGTCCAAGGGGTTACGGTTCCACATTACCCACGGCAGCTACGGACCTCAGCTTCGCTGGGGACTCATGGCAGCCTCGGGGAAGTCTGGAAATCCACCTCTGGTGTTGCAAAGACTTCGGCGTCTGGCGGGAGCTTCAGCGATGCAGACCGGACAATTGCTTCTTAGGTGCCTGCCAAGCAGGGGAGTCACTCCTTGACCCCAAGGGAGATTCTTCAGTCCTCTAATCTTCAGGTAGAGCGTCGAAGGTCCAGGATTCAGCTTCAGAGTTTCGTCCAGGGAAATCTAAAGTCCTGTTGCCAGGGCTTCCTTACTTATACCTAAGAAAGGGGTTGGACTAACTCTGGGGACCCACCTATGGGAGGGTTTGGAAAGAGGGGTGGCTACACCCATTTCCTTTGTCCAGTTTCGCGCCAGAGCAGGGGCAGGCAGGCCCTGCAACCGGTTTGAACTGGGGTATGCACAGGGACACCAAGTGTGCCCCCAGTGCAGGACTTCAAAGCACTCAGAGAGTGCACCAACCAGCCCTAATCCACTAACGCCTGTCTGGGAGGTGGTAACACCTCCCTGAGACAGGAAACCTATTGTCCAGGCCTCCCCTGGTGGAGTTTCGGTCAGCAGCAGGAGGCCAGACTCGTGTCTGTGGCTGCAGCATCCATTTTGTGATGCCAGCCTCTGGTTAGATGGTACCGGGTATACCGGTGCTGCCATGTCTCTCCCTCTAGAAGGGTGGGATCATACTCCCACACCAGTTACTGTTGTGGGGGTATGATTCCAAGGTGTTTGACACCAAACACGACATGTTTCCGTGCAGACATCCCAAAGTTAGCATTTACCGTTTAGATATAATGCACTTAAGAGTATATGGTCAGGCTGCACCACAGACAACCCCGGAGAGGAGATTCCGAAGGCTGCAGAGGGGCTCTGCTCATGCATGGGCACCCTCTCACATAAAACCAAGCACCCTGCCTTCAGGATTGATAAGGCCTGCCATAGGGGTGACTGATAGGTTTGTATGTGCAGTGATAGGTGAGATATAGTGAACCTATATCTCTGTAAGGGTTGCATGCACCACCTCACTCAGGCTGCAGTAGCAGTCCTGTGGTGTCATTTTGGATGGCCTTCCAGGGGTGGCACAATACATGCTTCAGCCCCTGGTAGGCCTCTGGGGTACCTATGCCCTGGGTACATAGTATACCATATACTAGGGACTTATAAGGGCACCCCAGAATCCAATCCGTGGTGTACCTAAGGTACCTGGAATCCATTTAGAGAGGAAGCAGCTAGGCTGGGGACCTGAGTAGCAGGGCCCCAGCCAGACTAAGGTCAAAAACAGTGTACATCAGCAAAACAGCAAAAAAAAAGTGGGGGTAATTATAAGTGGCAGATCCTACACAACCCCCCCCCCCCAAACGCAGGGACATTAAACTAACCTTGACCAGTTGAGTCTTCATGTTCTAAGTGGAAATATCTGGAGAGTCCATCTGCATTGGCATGGTTACTCCCAGGTCTATGTTCCACTGTATAGTCCATCCCCTGTAGGGAAATGGAACACCTCAAAAGTTTGGGGTTTTCACCCTTCATCTGTTTTAGCCATAAGAGGGGCTTATGGTCTGTCTGAACAAGGAAGTGAGTGCCAAACAAGTATGGCCTCAACTTCTTCAGGGCCCAAACCACAGCAAAGGCCTCCATCTCAATGGCTGACCAACGTTTCTCTCTGGGGGTCAGCCTTCTGCTTATGAAAGCTACTGGCTGATCCTGACCTTCATCATTCAACTGTGACAGTACAGCCCCTACCCCCAACTCAGATGCATCTGTTTGTACAATGAACTTCTTGGAGTAATCAGGACTTTGGAGAATGGGAGCAGTGCACATGGCCTGCTTCAGGTCATCAAATGCCTTTTGACAGCTAACTGTCCACTGAACCTTTTTGGGCATTTTCTTAGAGGTTAAGTCATTCAGGGGTGTCACTATTGATCCATACCCCTTGACAAATCTTCTGCAGTACCCAGTCAGACCTAAGAAGGCTCTCACCTGAGTCTGGGTAGTTGGAGCAACCCAGTCCATGATGGTCTGGATTTTCCTCTGCAATGGTTGAACCTGGCCTCCACCCACAAGGTGGCCCAGGTACACAACCTGACTCTGCCCTATCTGGCACTTAGTGGCCTTGATAGTTAGGCCTGCCTTCTGCAGGGCCTCCAAAACATTTCTGAGGTGGACCAGGTGATCCTCCCAGTTGGAGCTAAAGACAGCAATATCATCTAGATATGCTGCACTATAGGCTTCCAGGCCTGTAAGGACTGTATTCACCAACCTCTGAAAAGTGGCAGGTGCATTTTTCAAACCAAAGGGCATCACCACAAATTGGTAAAGCCCACCAGGGGTAGAAAATGCAGTTTTTGGCTTTGCATCCTCAGCTAATCTGATCTGCCAGTAGCCAGCTGTTAGGTCAAATGTGCTTAGATACTTGTCTATTAGCTCATCTGCCCTGGGGATTGGATGGGCATCAGTCCTAGTGACTGCATTGAGGCCCCTGTAGTCCACACAAAACCTCATCTCTCTCTTTCCATCTTTGGTGTGAGGTTTAGGCACCAGGACCACAGGACTAGCCCAAGGGCTATCTGAAGGCTCAACGACACCCAGTTCCAACATTTTCTGGACTTCAGTCCTGATACAATCCCTGACCTGGTCAGGTTGCCTATAAATCTTACTTTTAACAGGCAGACTGTCTCCAGTGTCCACTTCATGAGTGCACCAGGTGGTCTGACTTGGAGTCAGAGAGAACATGTGTCTGAACTGAGTGAGCACCTGTCTGCAATCAGTTTGCTGCTGGTCAGTGAGGCTGCCTGCCAAGGCTACACCATCTACTGACCCATCATCAGGGTTCTGTGAGAGCAGGTCAGGGAGTGGGTCACTCTCTTCCTCCTGTCCCTCATCAGTTGCCATGAGCAAGCCCATGTCAGCCCTGTCCACATGTGGCTTCAGCCTGTTGACATGGAGCACCCTATGGGGGCTCCTGGGAGTTCCCAGGTCTACCAGATAGGTAACCTCTCCCTTCTGTTCAACAATAGTATGGGGGCCACTCCATTTGTCTTGGAGGGCTGCTGGGGCCACTGGCTCCAGCACCCATACCTTCTGCCCTGGCTGGTAAACAGTCAGCACAGCCTTTTGGTCATGCCAGGCTTTCTGCAATTCCTGGCTGGCCTCAAGGTTTTTGGTTGCCTTTTTCATGTATTCAGCCATCCTGGAGCGGAGACCAAGTACATAGTCCACTATGTCCTGTTTAGGGGGTTTGAGAGGTAACTCCCATCCCTCCTTCACCAGACACAATAGACCCCTGACAGGGTGGCCAAACAAAAGTTCAAAAGGGCTGTAGCCTACCCCCTTTTGAGGCACCTCCCTGTATGCAAATAAAAGGCAGGGCAAAAGGATGTCCCATCTCCGCCTAAGCTTCTCTGGGAGACCTTTGATCATGCCCTTCAAGGTTTTGTTGAATCTCTCAACTAAACCATTGCATTGTGGGTGATAGGGTGTGGTGAATTTGTAATTCACTCCACACTCCTTCCACATTGCAGTCAAGTAACTAGACATAAAGTTTGCACCTCTGTCAGATACTAGCTCCTTAGGGAAGCCCACTCTTGAGAAAATTCCCAGGCGGGCCCTTGCCACCACAGGTGCTGTAGTGGTCCTAAGGGGAATGGCTTCTGGGTACCTGGTGGCATGGTCCACCACCACCAGGATAAACCTGTGCCCAGATGCTGTTTGGGGATCCATAGGTCCAACTATGTCAATCCCCACCCTCTCAAAGGGCACCCCCACCACAGGTAGTGGTATCAGGGGGGCCTTTGTGGGGCCACCTGCCTTCCCACTGGCTTGGCAGGTTACACAGGAGCGACAAACTCCTTTGTGTCTTCAGACATGTGGGGCCAGTGAAAGTGGGGGACAATTCTGTCCCAAGTCTTGTTCTGGCCCAGGTGTCCTGCTAGGGGAATATCATGGGCTAGTGCCAATAGGAAGCCCCTGAACTTCAGAGGTATAACCAACCTCCTGGCTGCTCCAGGCTTGGGGTCTCTACTCTCTGAGTACAGGAGTCCATCATCCCAATATATCTTATGGGTGCCACTAGCATTCCCAGCAGCCTCAGAAGCAGCTGGGAAGCACGCACACAAGGCACTCCACAAAACTGGCCCAGCCTACCTCAACAGACGACTCTTCTTCTACGTCCCCAACCGCCAGCTCCGCTCCGCCGACCTCTCCCTCGCCACCGTCCCTCGCATTCGAAGAACAACCACCGGCGGCAGATCCTTCTCACACCTCGCCGCCAAGACCTGGAACACCCTTCCACTAAGCCTACGACAGACCCAAGACCTGCTGACCTTCAGGAGGCTACTCAAGACCTGGCTGTTCGACCAGTAGCAGCATCCCCCCCCCTTCCCTCTCCCCAGCGCCTTGAGACCCTCGCGGGTAAGTAGTGCGCTCTACAAATTCTGTGATTGATTGATTGATTGAGGGGTTCAAGAGAGGGGCAGCTCAGCTGCTCCTGGCTCAGATCTGCCCTGGAAAGTCCCCCTGTCCCCAAGAACTCAACCTGATCAGGTTCAAGCTCCTCTGGGACAGTTCCTTCTTCAAGCCTGAGATCATCTCCCTGGAGAGACTGATCTTCTTCCTGAGCCAAGGGGGAAGGCACTGCCTTAACCCTACTGCTCCTCCTCTTGGGAGGCACCTGGTCCATTATACCAGAATCCAGGGCCTGTTCAGCTTTTGACATTTTGGCCTGTGACCTAGTCACAGCAAAGACATGTGCAGGGATCCCTAGCATTTCTGCATGTGTCCTGAGCTCCACCTCTGCCCAAGCAGAGGTTTCAAGATCATTGCCAAGCAAGCATTCGACTGGTAGGTCTGCACTCACCACAACCTTCTTAAGGCCAGTTACCCCTCCCCAGGAGAAGTTAACAACTGCCAGAGAATGGTCTGTTCTGACATTGCTAGCATTGGTCACTTGGTACATTTCACCAAGTATAATCTGCCCAGGATCCACAAGATCTTTTGTCACCATTGTGACACTTGCTCCTGTGTCCCTGAATGCCCAAGCCTCTTTTCCATTAATCAAAGGCTGCTGTCTGTATTTGCCCAAATTATTGGGACTCACAAAGGGGGACATATCCATGCCCCCATCACAGACTAGGACAGCCTGAGTTGGCACTCTGACTAGGCCAGAGCCCATCTCAGTACCCAGGGTCAACCCTACTACACCCTTATTCTGAGTACTTCCACCACCAATTGTAACTGGACTAGGGGGAACAGTTGCCTTAGGGGCAGTGGTGGTTGGATTAGAGTCTTTGGCCTTGGTGCAGTCACTGGTCGTGAGTCTTCTGCTTACAGATTTTGCACCAAGGTTTCTTTTGGCCTTTTCCTTTGTTAGGTTGGGATTCCCC
The DNA here is from genome assembly GCA_963921515.1 of Calotriton arnoldi. Lineage (NCBI taxonomy): Eukaryota > Metazoa > Chordata > Amphibia > Caudata > Salamandridae > Calotriton > Calotriton arnoldi. Next base: position 3,603,576 of record CAWUFW010000456.1, read on the forward strand.
ACCAGATGCAGATTTTTGGGGGCCTTGTGAAGACTTCTGGTCTTTACCCTTCTCCCCACCCTTGTCAGAGTTTTTGGAATCTTGCTTCTTCTGGTCACCACCTTGGTTCTGTACCTTCTGCTTCACCCTGGTTCTGACCCATTTGTCTGCCTTCTTTCCCAATTCTTGGGGAGAGGTCAGATCAGAGTCCACCAGGTACTGATGCAACAGCTGATTTTGACAGTTATTAAGAATCTGCTCACTCATGATTAAATTATACAATCCTTTGAAGTCACATACTTTACTGCCCAGTAACCAACCTTCCAGAGCCTTGGTAGCACAATCTACAAAGTCCACCCAGTCCTGTGTCTGTGCCTTTTGGGTATCTCTGAACTTTAACCTGTATTGTTCAGTGGTTAGGCCAAACCCATCTATCAGTGCACTCTTCAGGACTTGGTAATCATCAGCATCCTCTTCTCTTACAGTGAAGAGCTTGTCTCTACCTTTGTCTGCAAAGGAGAGCCACAAGATTGCTGCCCACTGCTCCTGGGGGACCCTCTGAACTTTACAGGCCCTTTCCAGTGCAGTTATCCATTTGTGGATGTCATCCCCACTCTGGTAGGGAGGGACAATCTTGCTCAGGTTTCTATGGTCATAAGACCTTTCCCTACCACTAGGGAAGTTGCTGCCACCATGGGACTCTAGTCCCAACTTTCTTCTTTGTCTATGAAGCTCTAGGGACTCCCTGTCTATAGCTAGCTGCTCTCTTCTGATTCTCAGCTGAGCTTCTTCATACTGGAGCAGTCTCTTTTTTCTCTCATTAGAGGTCTCCCTCCTGTGAGAAGAAACAGAGGTCCCTACTGAGGTGTCAGAGTGGTTAGACTCCTGAGAAGGAGATCTGGACCTTCTAGGCATACTCACAGCTCTTCCTGGGGGGACAAAGGTGAGGTCATTCTGATCCTCCTCTTCATCCACAGGAATAGCTGGATTTTCCAGGTCAAGGTCATTGTCACCTTCCTGGCCAGTTTCAGAGGGGAGGTCCTGGGTGAGTTCACCCCTGGCCCCTTCCTCATCTTCTGCCCCACCCTCTATGCCTACCCCTTCAGGCCCTAAGGGTCTTCTGAGATCATCCAGCAGAAGCATCTCCATGAGACGTTGGGTGTTGGCACTTTTGCCTGTCTTCAGCTTCCTAATCTTGCACAACTGTCTCAATTCCATGAATGGGAGGTTGTCATATTTGGAAGGCAGGAGCCCACTGGTTCCTGGCAGGGACCTACTGGTTCCTGGCCCTGAAGACATTACTAGTAAGGTGTGGTGTATGCACTACCTACTCTAGTGTGGCCTACTAAACTCTCTTGAGTTGTAGAAAGGGTGTGCTAAGCCCTTGACACACAACTCTAAGTTCAGTAGAACTTACTGTATTTCTAAGCCTGAATTTATATGTACCTTAGGTACCTTTAGTGGTTTTCAGTTAGTCACACACTTGAGATTATCTGGTAAAACAATAGCAAGCTGGAATCCCACACGCTGCACACCAATGTGAGAAGTTGGCCTGGCATATGCTGTCCACTAGTTATAGTGGGCACCTTGCACCAGTCCAAACAACCCCTTATGGATGATAGGTTAAAGACAACCTTGATTGAAAGCTATCCTAGTGGTAGCTATGGAGAGCAGCCTTCAGGCTAAGTCTTGAAGGAATGTAAAGCAGCTTGTTTTACCAGTCTATAATCTCTTGAGTGACCAAATGAAAGAGGACCACACCAGGTGTGTATATATATATATAAAATATATGTATTTAGTCTTAAACACACCCCTCTAGTCTCTTTATGAGGCTAGAGTTCGAAGTACATAAGTTACAAGGCAAATATCAGCAGTTATTTGCACAATACACGTTTGAGCCCTAGGGGCGTACCAAACCATATACTAAAATAGTGGTATAAGAACCACGACTGAGCTAGACACAAGGCCTAGAGCCTGTAGAAGTGCTTGGACCCCAAGGAACCACCCAAGGTAGTGACACAGGGGACCCACGGGGGACGTGTGCAGTGTGAGAACACAGCCGCGAATCGCCGTTAACTTCTATGGGGAAAGTCGCGGTTGGAATTTTAAAGAAAGAGGACACTTCGGAGAGGACATCCAGTTAACCCCTTTAAACTTAAGAGTTTCTAGGGCCCACACCCATGTGAGTACCGAAATACTCGAGTTACCTCACCCAGGGAAGCCGGGTGCATACGTGTTAAAAGGTGTCGGGAATCGTCGTCGTTTTCAATGGCGATCTTCTTGAAAGTGCTGCTGCCGTGAAGAGGAAGAGTGTCCGGTGCGATCCAAGCCTGGATCGAGGAAGAGGAAGACCTGAAAGCAGAGGGGACAGAGTCTGGGTCACTAGCCAGTGACCAGGGGCACGATAGTCGAATGCCCTCAGATGTCGGGTGCTTCAGGTGAGTTGATGGGTGCCTTGACTCTTCAGCCATGAGGTCCAGGGGCGTCGACAATGACCAGGAGCTGGAATCGAGCTGTCCCACGAAGTCTGTCGAGTGCTGCGGTGTCGGCGACCAGATTGGGCCCAAGAAGCCTTGGCAATGGCAAGTCACGGGGAAACGAAGAAAAGGCTGCGGTGCAGACCAGCAAGGTCTGAGGGACTAACCCAGCGAGGGTAAGTCAGGGCACGTCTGGAGCAACCAGGAAAGCTCAATCAATTGAAGAGTTGCCTTTGTGGGGACCGACTAGCCAACGGACTAGGGATCGTGAAGGAGCCTCGAGCGGTTGCACTTGGAGCTGGCCCACGGAACACTCGTGGAGTGTAGGCCAGTGATCTTTGCTGCAGTTGGTGCTCGGGGCTAGGGCTACTTGGAACCCAAAGCACGACTTCGAAAGATGTCGGGAAGTTGGTGCACTTGCAAATGTGCTTGGTGTCCAGGGGTTACAGTTCCACGTTACCCACGACAGCTACGGGCCTCAGCTTCGCTGGGGATTCAGGGCAGCCTCAGGAAAGTCTGGAAATCCACCTCTGGTGTTGCAAAGACTTCGGCGTCCGGCGGGAGCTTCAGCGATGCAGACCGGACAATTGCTTCTTAGGTGCCTGCCAAGCAGGGGAGTCACTCCTTGACCCCAAGGGAGATTCTTCAGTCCTCTAATCTTTAAGTAGAGCGTCGAAGGTCCAGGGTTCAGCTTCAGAGTTTCGTCCAGGGAAATCTAAAGTCCTGTTGCCAGGGCTTCCTTACTTATACCTAAGAAAGGGGTTGGACTAACTCTGGGGACCCACCTATGGGAGGGTTTGGAAAGAGGGGTGGCTACACCCATTTCCTTTGTCCAGTTTTGTGCCAGAGCAGGGGCAGGCAGCCCCTGCAACCGGTTTGAACTGGGGTATGCACAGGGACACCAAGTGTGCCCCCAGTGCAGGACTTCAAAGTACTCAGAGAGTGCACCACCCAGCTCTAATCCACTAAGGCCTGTCTGGGAGGTGGTAACACCTCCCTGAGACAGGAAACCTATTGTCCAGGCCTCCCCTGCCGGAGTTTCGGTCAGCAGCAGGAGGCCAGACTTGTGTCTGTGGCTGCAGCATCCATTTTGTGATGCCAGCCTCTGGTTAGATGGTACCGGGTATACCGGTGCTGCCATGTCTCTCCCTCTAGAAGGGTGGGATCATACTCCCACACCAGTTACTGGTGTGGGGGTATGATTCCAAGGTGTTTGACACCAAACACGACATGTTTCCGTGCAGCCATCCCAAAGTTAGCATTTACCGTTTAGATATAATGCACTTAAGAGTATATGGTCAGGCTGCACCACAGACAACCCCGGAGAGGAGATTCCGAAGGCTGCAGAGGGGCTCTGCTCATGCATGGGCACCCTCTCACATAAAACCAAGCACCCTGCCTTCAGGATTGATAAGGCCTGCCATAGGGGTGACTGATAGGTTTGTATGTGCAGTGATAGGTGAGATATAGTGAACCTATATCTCTGTAAGGGGTGCATGCACCACCTCACTCAGCCTGCAGTAGCAGTCCTGTGGTGTCATTTTGGATGGCCTTCCAGGGGTGGCACAATACATGCTTCAGCCCCTGGTAGGCCTCTGGGGTGCCTATGCCCTGGGTACATAGTATACCATATACTAGGGACTTATAAGGGCACCCCAGAATCCAATCTGTGGTGTACCTAAGGTACCTGGAATCCATTTAGAGAGGAAGCAGATAGGCTGGGGACCTGAATAGCAGGGCCCCAGCCAGACTAAGGTCAAAAACAGTGTACATCAGCAAAAAAAAGTGGGGGTAACCATAAGTGGCAGATCCTACTCTCCTACATCCCCCAGTCAAAAGATCTGGGTTAAATACATTGTTAAATACATCGTTCTTTTGCCCACTACGCCACCCCAGTTTGGACCCAGCCATATGCAAATCAGTCTTGACCCTGTGCCCCATGGGAACAGTCCAGACCGAACTGCCAGGCCAGGTCCTCCCTGGACCGGAAACAAGCATCCTGGGACCGGTTTCAGGGTATGTCACCCTTCTTCAGCCAGGCTAGCTTGAATCCAGTGGCACAGTGAGTAAGGGAACCACGTCTGGGCATACCCATCCCACTTAGGGCGAAAAGTGTTACAGCAAACAAATGATGGACGGAATGCTGACAATGCAAACATTCTCCCCCAGTCAAAAGATCTGGGTTAAATCCATCGTTTTTTTGCCCACTACGCCACCCCAGTTTGGACCCAGCCATATGCAAATCAGTCTTGACCCCGTGCCCCATGGGAACAGTCCAGACCGAACTGCCAGGCCAGGTCCTCCCTGGACCGGAAACAAGCATCCTGGGACCAGTTTCAGGGTATGTCACCCTTCTTCAGCCAGGCTAGCTTGAATCCAGTGGCACAGTGAGCAAGGGACCCACGTCTGGGCATACCCATCCCACTTAGGGCGAAAAGTGTTACAGCAAACAAATGATGGACGGAATGCTGACAATGCAAACATTCTCCCCCAGTCAAAAGATCTGGGTTAAATCCATTGTTCTTTTGCCCACTACGCCACCCCAGTTTGGACCCAGCCATATGCAAATCAGTCTTGACCCTGTGCCCCATGGGAACAGTCCAGATAGAACTGCCAGGCCAGGTCCTCCCTGGACCGGAAACAAGCATCCTGGGACTGGTTTCAGGGTATGTCACCCTTCTTCAGCCAGGCTAGCTTGAATCCAGTGGCACAGTGAGCAAGGGACCCACGTCTGGGCATACCCATCCCACTTAGGGCGAAAAGTGTTACAGCAAACAAATGATGGACGGAATGCTGACAATGCAAACATTCTCCCCCAGTCAAAAGATCTGGGTTAAATCCATCGTTCTTTTGCCCACTACGCCACCCCAGTTTGGACCCAGCCATATGCAAATCAGTCTTAACCCTGTGCCCCATGGGAACAGTCCAGACCGAACTGCCAGGCCAGGTCCTCCCTGGACCGGAAACAAGCATCCTGGGACCGGTTTCAGGGTATGTCACCCTTCTTCAGCCAGGCTAGCTTGAATCCAGTGGCACAGTGAGCAAGGGACCCACGTCTGGGCATACCCATCCCACTTAGGGCTCACACTCCAGACAGCCAGGGCTATACCAACAGGTCCGATTCAAACATCGACCACCAAAATTACACCACAAATGTTACAAGCAGTGATGGGTAAAATGCCCATTTAACGTGAACAAATGCCATTCTGGATAGCTCAAAAAACAACACAGCTAGAGGCGGTATTTCCACACACTAGCCCACAAGAAAAGCATAGAATGCTAACAATTTGCTTGCCCATGGGAATAGCTCCCCAGTTAGAGGATTGTACCATTTGGGGTACAGTTTTCACTGCATATATACCAGGACTCATGGTATCCCGTCATTAGCAGTAATACCAGATGTATTAAGACAAATACAGAACGAGTATGGAGCAGAACCTGCTCTGAACTTAGGGATGAAATTACTAGGTAATTTTGCGCAGGTATCAGCTATAATATTAGCAAACATTAAAGGGGAGGCAGCAGCAGTGGCAATACGCCAACGCCTGAGGGATTTCACAATAATAAAAGAATAGATCTCAATCCAGAGGTAGGTCTCCTCAACAGGAGCCCTCCGAAAGGAGGTATAATCTTAGGAAAAGAGAACATTAAAAAACCTGACAGGTATCAGGACACTGATACACGTTCCTCTCGTTCCTTTCAGGGTTCATCAAAAAACTCTGAGAGGGAAGGACGGTGAGAGCACAGACAAGAAGAGCGTACAAAGTCCAGAGACACGCAACGCACTTCAGACTACGCTTACAAAAAAGAAGAAAAACAAAAATCAAAACCTCAATTAAAAAAGAAGAAAATAGCAAGCTCCTCGGCTGAGATACAGGCACTCATAGGTACAAACTGCCCCTTCCATTTCACAGAAATGGTAAATCGTATCTTTAACATGTCTGATACGATGGGTATAGTCCACCTATTTAAGACCATAGATTCGGGACTGTTAAGCACCTTTCAGACGGTCCTCGGAGTTATACCGAACTTTATACACTCCGTATTCTGAAGCATTTTTGGAGGACTTCTGCTGATCCTGTTTCTAATAGCAGGTATCCTGATTGTAATTTTTCTGCTACGCAATGGACGTCCCAGTCACCAAGGAGATGAAAAAGCACTCCTGGAGCGTAAATACTGTGCTCGCATGGTACAACATCTGGGCACACCTCGCCTACGGGAACTGAGCGCCTCTTGGTTCCTGTCCTACCTGTTCTCCGATGCCTGTTCTGCGTAGAAGAATGCGTGTTGGATCTCTGTCTGACACTTCCATCAGTTGCGCAACCGGACGTTGATGCTTTACTGGACCCGATAACGGCCCATGTTCTGCAGAGTCCCCAGTGTATTCCTATGTTGATGGCGGCATTCTTAGAGCCACCACAGGAAGTTTCTGCTCCTGTTGGATCAGATACCGGCTCCTCCACTAACACCCAGGCCTTGGATGGCGCACAGGCTGCCCCAGCATCGGCTGCAGGCAGTACAGAAGATCATCTGTGCTCAATTGACATAATCTGCGATGTGTTACAGGGATCGTCGTCTGCAAAGTCAGGCAACAGCAATGTTGCATCTACCAGCCAGGATACATAAACATTTGGCTCGTCGTGTGCTGGGAAACATTTGGCCACTTTTTGAACAAACTCAAATTGGGACTCAAAACAATTGATAATCTTGACCTACATGGCTTTCCGATGCTTGTAGTTGTTCGAACTATATATACAGACACATTAGAGCTATTGTTTGAGTGACAATTTTTCTCTTTTAGCACTTTTTTAGAGTTTTTAATTTTTTTTAGCAAAACTATTGTTTTTACTATAGTTGTTTGTGTACCAGTGCCTAGACAAGCCTGGTAATACATTAGAATTTAATTATGTCGTCCAGTCGGATGAGGAGTGGGTGTTATATTCCATACAGGTACCCCAATATAGGCCCAGGTAACATCCAAACCTTTCACCTCTATTCGTCCCTACATTGCATACATAACTGGCATTTAGGACTGACCCTTTACCTAGTTACGGTACTGCTTACAGAACGTGGGGTTTCCCCTGAAAAATAGCCTCATACATTATGCATGAGGATTCTTGGAAACTCAGCAGGACCACCATCTCCTGCATAATAACTATGTACAAGGTTCATTCCCGATGTCATCCCAAGTCCGACAATGGCACAGCAATGTTGAACCCCTGGGGACACCTTTGGGTATATAAACATCACATCTTGCTGAGATAGTCAGAGGAGATCAGGATTTCCCTGCCGACACACTGACGCGAGACGCTGAGGTTCCTGCATGCAGACACTCCAGCTCGCAGTGGTCTAACATCCCTTGCGGGGTGTCCAGCTCTAGACCAAGACGGGGTCCCAAAGTCTCTCACGTCAGGTAATGGGGTTGACTTTATCCTAGAGGGATTCTTGGCTTAACACCTACATACATGCTAGGTACACTTAGGTACATCTAGTTAGGGTAGCATCTTAGGAGTACGCATTTTATTGTCATGTATTTTATATACCTGCCTGTATTCAATGTTATAGCAAAATGGTAGAAATCGACCATCCTTTTACTTTCCTACGGCTCCTCATCATTTATATCTGTTTCTGTCTAGTGGTTGTTTCAGCACACCTATTTTACACTAGAATAACGACTGTTCAATAAATGCTTATTGAAAAACGTCCATACTGTTTATTCTGTGTATCTCTCAGAGACTAAGTGAGCACGAGTGACTGAGCGAAAAGTAGTACACGGTTTCCAAGGTCCTGAGGGATCAGGGTTGTCATGTTCGATAGTTGCCAGGAACTATTCTCTCCTTGGTAAGAGGAGTTTCTAGTGGCACTGTGAGCTAGCTGGTATACAGGCCAACATACCCAGTGGGGGTGTCTGGAATCAGTCTGGCACCAATCCTACAGTGTATGTTGTCTAAACGCGCAGATCCTATATAGGTTTTATAGGAACTACACGACACATGCAACATGAAATCACAGGAAATTATATCACAGGACATGGACCTTGACATCGACCTATGCACAGATCCATGGTACAGAGCTGTGAGACACTTTCAATTGTGCCCAGGGAGGGTCCCACATGAGGCACTCCCCCCCTCCCCTCCCCCCACCTCCTGGGCCTCTCAGACATGGTGTAGCGCTGAGAGAATTAGGGTTGGGAGCCTTTTCACCCTTGGGCCTCGCAGCACTGAGGCATTGTTGCAAGGCCCAAGGGAGAGGGGCCCTCTCCATGACCTGGCAATGCTACACCATGTCTACGAGGGATAGGGGAGGGGGCTCCACTCCCCTAGACCTCGCATCCATGGTCTGGTGCTGCGAGGCCCAGGAGAGGAGACCCAGGATAGGGGAGCCACCTACCATTGGCCTCACAACAAAAGTGTAGCACTGCAAGCCCAGGGGAAGGGTGTTCCCTCCCATGGACCACCCCACTATAATCCACAGCTGTGAGGCCCATGGGAATGTTGTCCCATCCTTTGGCCTCACAGCTATGATGTAGTGCTGTAAGGCTCATGGGGTGTGGCCCAACTGATCTGGGATTCACATCCATGGTCTGGTGCTGGAAGACCCAGGGAAGGAGAATCCTCTTCTCTGGGCCTCAGAGCCATGAGCCCGAGACATCGTTGCAAGATCCAAGTAGGGTGGGCAATTTTCCATTATCACTTCACAGGACAATTTATGCCTTTGGAGAAACACCTCACATGTGGAGACACATTTTGTGTGCAGAGACTTCGGAAGATGTTTATTGGGGAGCAGGGGAGCTAAGAGTTGCATATCAGATTTTTGGGATTTCATTCTAAATCCCCTTCTAACACAGGTCATGTTAAGAGATAACTCAGCTGGGGATTGAGTTCACGGGTGTGATTACTCTTCAGACTATATTTGAGTTCTAATCCCTTTACCACCTCCTGGAGTAAGTCTTGACTGCGCACAATTGCAAATTTTTAGCGACAACTTTAGAAAAGAAACACTGGTATTCAAGTAGAATTAAATAGTTTTAAGCTTTGAAACACCAGCAGTAAATATCAGTATCTACCCCGCATACCATCCAGTAAGTACCCACTGCCAAAGGACCTGGTCCAACCGGTATGTTTTAACCATGGAACTAGGATTTTAGACATCTAATCTCATTTTTATGATCGAAATAATCACCTTGTTCTAAAGCAGAGCAGGGTCGATAACAGAGTGGCGATTTCCTGGGAGGGGGAGCCCCTTCACCTTGCCATCAGAATCACTAGCACCCCAGTTGTGGTCTAGTGGACTAGTTGGAGATATGGAGCCAGGAGTCACATTTTTTAATCCTGACCTCCCATTTCGCCAAATTGTGTGTTCTTGGGCAATCACTTTTCTGAATTTACTGCCAGGGCCACTAGAATTATGCCATTTTGCGGCCATTGTATTTTGTGCATAATTATAGATTTTCAGCTTTTTCTACATAATCCATCATCTTCTGCATAATCAATTTATGTTTCTAGCTCAAATAGATCAAAGGTTCCTAATAACATAATGTGCTGTGCAGCCGAGGATCCTTTGCAAAGCTATAATGCTTACCTTTCTGTTGCTTGTTACATTTGGATGCAAAACTGGTACTTAGTAAGTGCAACCAATGCCCAGGCAGTGTTAATAAGTGCAAAAATGACAAGATAGTAAAGTAATACTATCATAAAATGTGTCGCATTATGCCGCATAATATGCCTTTTCTTGGTGCATTTTTTACTCATCCTTGCTGCATAATTTAACCCTCTCCTGCCACATAATTCCAGTGGCCCTTCTTATTGCTCTACTGCTCACTTTTTGGCAAGATTGGGAGTATTTTGATTCAATGCAAAAACTGATAGTCACCGAGATGTTTAAATATGAACTGTATATTTCCTAAGAGAAGGGAGGTCCCCAGTCATATGTAATAGTCACCTAAATATAGTACAGTGGTAAATATATAACCTTTGTACAAAGTAGCAGTGTATTGCAGTCCTGGGTGTACTAATTTAACAAACTGTATGATCCTGGGCAAATAATACTCTCCCTGTGCCACATCCACTGATCTGGCAATACGACAGCACCTTGAAACAGGTTAAATGTGAGAAATAGACACCAAAGGCATACTCCCTGGCTCAGTTTGAGGTCCAGTTTGAACCCCAAGTCCATCAAGAGCCGATCTTTCATGTGGCTTCTGCCTGCCACTCTCCGTCTAACCAGGATGTGGCATTACGGCTAGAGCTGCTGACGTTGTAACTGGGGAACCAGGTTCCTGTCTTGGGGTCAGCTCAAGATCCTGTGATTCTGAGCAAATCACTTAATCTCCCAGTGCCTAAAAAGAAATGCACGCTTGTGTAATGTAACCGGTTCTCATAAAAGCGCTCCAATACCTTTAGGTCAAGTTTGTGATATACAAAACTGCAAAAAATGGGTTTTAGTCCTCATTCAAGACTCTTTGCATATAGGGTTGCAACTTGTTTGGCTTTCTTTCCCATTCTGTTTCAAGTCCGGCCAGTACACAATTAAGCTAATCACCTAAAGCCGTTATTTTGAGCCCTTATGTGTACTTAATCAAAACAGCAAATATAAACAGAAAACACATTTAAAAGGGTTCTACAGCTGCGTTCAATCCCTGAGTAATAATTAATGTAAACAAAGACAGACACGTCTTGTTACAAATGAATATATACAATTTGTATAAAGTGTTAAATTCGGGGGCAGTGAGGGGTTTTTAGGGATCAGGGATGGGTGGTGTGTAGGGGTGTTGAGCAGTTTTTAGAGTTCACAGATGGGCAGAGTTTAGGGCTGGTGAGGGATTTTAAGGTTCAGCGATCAGTAATGCTAACGGGTGGGGAAGGGATTTTAGGGGTCTGGGATGAGTGGCATTTGTGGACAGCAAGAGTTTTATGGTTCAGGGCTGGGTGGCTTTTAGGGGTGGACAGGGGCTCTAGGGGTTCAGGGATGGGTGGGGCTTAGATGTAGAAAGGGGATTTTAGAGTTTGGGAATAGGTGAGGTTTAGAGATAGTAAGGAATTTTAAGGTTCAGGGATGGGTGAAGTTTAGAAGAAGAAAGTGGTTTAAGGGTTTAAGGATTGGTGGAGTTTAGAAGAAGAAAGGAGTTTTAGGGTTCAGGGTTGAGTGGAGTATTGGGGTAGAAACAGCTTTTAAACTTTAGAGATTGGTGGAGTTTAGGAGTCAGGGATGGGTATAGTTTTGGTGTGATGAGTGGTTTATATGGGGCGGGGGTGGATGGTGTTCAGGGGTGTTGAGGGACCAGTGAATTAAAAGCAACTGAAGAAATTGTTTGACAATGGAAAATACATAAATCTGAAATAATGTCCTCTTTAGTAAAGTACTGCAATAAATACTTACAAACAATGCTTCTGAAAGTAAGACCTGCAACCATTGCATTTACGCCTTAAAAACTAAGGGGCTTATCTATGGGATTATGGCGCAGGGAAGCGCAGCAAGGTACCTTGCTGCGCTGACCTACGCCAAAGTGTAAGGGCAGGAATGCACTGCATTTAAGCAATACAGTGCATTCCTGTCCTTTCTCCCTGCATTGGGGCTGTTTCGGCAGCCTAGCGCCAATGTAGGCACCCTAGCACCATTGTGCAAGAATGCCTCCATTGCATGCAGGACTGCTTTTGGGCAGGTAGGGGCATCTTCCTGCATAAAAACAAACCTAAGAGGTGTTTGCCTCCTTCTATGTGTGCAGCACACCTGGAAGGAGGAAGAAACATAAACATATTTCTCCTTGTTACGCCTCACCTCGGGAGACGTACGCATGTGCCGCTTCCCCAGGTTTACATCACTTTGTAAATCTGGGGCAGCGTCACATTTTGTGGGTGTTGCGTGAGAAAACCCCCATGGAACGCCTCCTGGGCGCACAGAAAGGCGACGCAGCGATTTGCGCTGCGTCGTCTTACTCATGATTTATGGGGCACTCAGAGCCACGCTTTGTGTGTCTTCATAAATCGAAATGACAGCCTTATGTCACACATGTACTACTTTAGGTGGTGCAAAAGTGATGCCGGGCTCTCATAAATAAGCCCCTGAGCATGCAAAAAACACATTTTTTAACAAAAAAAACATTCTATTAATTGGTATCTATGAAAAGACAAATGCCATTCATCCTGCAAATTTCCATGAAACAGTTTAGGGGAAATGGTTTCTCAGTAATGGTGTTCAATGAAATCATCTTTCTATGAAATCACATACAACCATCAGGGGCCTCTCATCACATTCTGCCGAGGTGGGCTTGGGGGGGGGGGCATGATTTTCCGTTATGCAACAAGGGTCCAGTCCACCCCTATTGGACCCATGAGAATGGACAGCGCCAAGAAACCCCTCCCATCCTTCAATGCTCAGAGGGGAGGAGCCTCGAATTCAATAATTGTCATGAAAAATTCTAAATATATGCAAGAGGAAAGACCAAAATAAAGATGTTATATCTGCCTGGCCTTCTCGTCTCCGAGCTCCTTGGGTGCAGCAGTCCAGGAGACCTTTAACACCTCATTGTATTTTTAAATGACTTCCCCTGCCCCGAAGAGGCCTCTGGTGCCTGCCAAGCCGTCTGCAGACCCAGAACAGCTCTACTTTTCATCGGCTTCCGCCTTCGATGCTATTGGTGAATTACCATAGACGTGGGGAAAAGTTTGTTTTGAAAAATTGCCAATTAAAGATATTCACACTTTGGTAAGTGATACAGATGATGTTATGCTCTGCAATGTAAGGTGATGCTCTAGTGTGCATTGTAATACTGGGGTGTGCCGCATGCAACCACATCCCACATACACAGCGTTGTGCTCTGGTGGGCTATGCTTTGTTGTACGCTCTTCAAGGGGGACCATTAGCATTTGCCAAAACAACGCATATTCCTGATTCCGCACCTTTCAGAACCAGCCTCTTGCATAAGAAAGGTCTGTTCTTCTGTAGATTTGCACCGGAAGCGGAAGTAAACCAGGCCGGACGTGTCTGTTTCGTCTCCATGCTGTTGAGGAGGCTCCACCTGTTGTCTGTGCTCACATCCATCACCTGAGAGGGGGTGAAGGTGACCTTTTGAACTGACCCCAAGGCTCGCTGTAAATATTCAGAAACAATTCATTAGTCGCCCAGACCCCTGGGGCAGAGTTGGAAAGCTAAGACCCCTGAGATGCCGAGTCCCCCCTCAAGCCCCCAGGTTCTGCGGTTCCTTTTATCTGCACTTCATTTGTAGTCGGTGACGTTTCATCCTTTGTTTTAAGTCGTAGCAGGGTCGCCTTACCTTGCTCCCTTTGTGCAGCTCTTCTTAGTTTCACCCCTGACCCGCGAGTTTTGTTGTTATGTGAACTTTGTGTCCGGGGAATGAACCCCTCTGTACAGAACATCTTAAACCACATCAATTGATGGAATATTCTAGATATAAATACTTCCCCAAATGGTCAGATCTGTGCTATTACCCGAGGAAGTGGGCGTGTTTTGTTTTTAAAGGACCACAGGTGTTGCTGTGACCCCTACATTTACTGTAATGTTTAAAAACGTGGGAGCCAATCAGGGTAGCGAGCTCCACCCAGTGGTGCTGAGAACACAAACATTAAGTGAAGAGGGTGCTCGGACAGAGGGAACTCACACCCGAAAATCTACACTTTAAAACACCCTGTGTGCTATTCAAGTTTGAAATCTGTGTAATGCAGGCAGTGACGCCTTTCAATGGAACTACAGCACACTACACATGTGGAATAGGTCATTGGCTATAGAGAGGACTGCATTCATTCATTCATCCGCCCATCCATTCATTCATCTATTAATTTATAGGAGATGATGTACCTTCAATCCATCCGCCACAGGCACCAGAGGCCCGGATGGGCGCGTGCCTGGGGTCCAGACAGGAACTGGCTAAAGCCGCACAGACAGCTCTTCTGCAGCAGCCATAGTGACGCCCGGGTAACAGAGAACTAGTTCAAGGGTGGGATCCTCTAGGGGGGCTTTTTTTCCCCATAATTTCATATAGCGCAAACCTGACTCGAAGGTATCAGAGCGCTTTACATGAGCACCAGTTGCGTCACCCGAGGACACAGTCATATTTGTTAGGCACGGGGAGATTAAGTGATTTGCCCAGAATCACAGGATGTTGAGCGTCATTGCCGAGACTCGAAAGCGGCTCCTCCAGATTTGAGATCGACTGCCCTAGCCGTTAGGCTACATCCTCTCCCCATTTCACAAAATATTTCTTAGTATTGAGGGCAGTATGGACCTAGGGCGGGCAGTAGCACGTGTTCAGCTGTACCAACAGCTGTAACAAAGGGCAGAGCGCCACCTCACTGGCAAACGTTCAAGTGGGACTTTCCAGGATATAAATACTGAGGTTCGCTTAATCTGGGAATCCACAGAGATTAAACAGCACATTTATCAAGAAAACACTCAGCTCTGAAAGCCACCTTGCTGCGCTGCGTGGTAGAGAAAGGGCAGAAATGTACCGTATTTAACATTATACGCCACATTCCTGACTGTTCCTTGTGCTGGTGCACAATGTGCTGCCTAGGGCCAACAAGTGCCTAGCGCCAACGCAGGGCAAGGGTACCTGCGTTGTCAGCAGGATTGCTCCTTGTTATGCCTCACCTGGGGAGGCGTAGCATTTTGACGCATTCCCAGGTCTAGCAATATGGGGAAATCTGGGAAGGCGCCAAAATCCATGGGTGGGTGCGTGGGAACACCTACGCTCCACCCATGGAAACGCCTCCCTGGGACAGAGTTAGGCAACAGCGATTTGGGCTGCGTTGCGTTACTCTAGATTTATCAAGCCATGCAGGGTCATGCAAGGTGGCGTTGTGTGGCTTAGTAAATCCACCTTTGTTGCATTGTTGCCCTTGCGCCCCGTGTGTGGTGCCAGAGCGACACAACTATTTGATATATACGGCCCTTAATGTTCAGTAGCAACAGCGACGTCACCTGAGCTGAACTGATGAGGAAGAAGCCCTCAGTCAGGGAAACGTGCCACCTGCCACCCCTTCCCAGACCATATTTCAAAACCTTGTCTAAGCAACAGAAAGGAGTTGCCCCGAAATACAGCCAGCAAATCCCATTAATCCCGTGTACAGACCTGAAGAAAAATCTCAATAAACGAAACTTGGGGAAAAGACAAAGAATAGACTAACCGGATTTAACAACATCCACTGCCAAGGTGAGAGGCCTCCTTTGTTTCCTGTGCCCATACGCCAACTAGCGGGCACAGGCCCTCTGCGAGGTACAGACCCTGATGCCACCCCCTCCCCCCATGCTGCAGACCTGCCTTTTTTCAAGCACGCCCTTCCTCGGATACACAGAGGCCTCATGTACTAAAGTTTGCTCAGTAACACGTACGGCCAACAACATGCACCACTGCGCATGTCTGCCTTCAAAAGAGTGAGTACATGGGGGCCACGGTTTGTGGTGCATTGAGTCTTGTATAATACAAAGGGTTGGAGGAGCACTCCCTTCTCCAAATGTAAACGAAAAAAATTGGTGCTATAGCACTACACTTGCTGTCAACCCAAGTGTAAATAAATGATTAACTGTTACAAGTTAGTAAACTTGCTGGTGCTATGCACTGTTCACTAGGTTCTAAGACCCAACATTTTTTACACCATTCAAAATTATAAAGACAAAACAAATTCAACCATGTCTCGTTTGAAAAAACTTCATTTTTTGATTAATATATATCACTGACATATTCAATGCATCAACATATTCATTATACAGTCATAATGGATGCCACTCTCTGAACATAAACAGTATGACTACTTTT
Organism: Calotriton arnoldi; assembly: GCA_963921515.1. Taxonomy (NCBI): domain Eukaryota; kingdom Metazoa; phylum Chordata; class Amphibia; order Caudata; family Salamandridae; genus Calotriton; species Calotriton arnoldi. Next base: position 3,619,803 of record CAWUFW010000456.1, read on the forward strand.
GTTTTTGTACATAAACAATATTAAGCATCAATCTTGTTTGTGCCCGATGCATTTCGGGACATTGTAGTCCCTTCCTCAGGGGCCAACCTACAACAAAAGAATATTATTAACAGGTTTTTCTCGACTTCATTTACTACACGTTGGCAACATTACCCAGTTCACCACAATATCATTGTGATTTAAACTATTAAAACATATGTGTTAAAGTGACGATAATGCAGCTTGCTTTTTGTGATTACAAACATAGACCATACATGATATCCTTCCGTTAATACATCCCACTGCATAAAAATGAGTGCAAACACGTGTTCACCCTTAGAAGTGTATAACCAAAATGAGTGAAGGAAACCAGTAAAAGAACGATAGAAGAACATGTATCCTAAAAGATAATGGCAACTTTATGCCTAGTGAATAATAAATTATGTCGCACTGTATGCAAAACGAGTTCCCTATATTAGAAAAAAGAGATAAAGATGGGATAAAAGATAAAGATGAAATAACCAATACTCAGCTTTAGCCACAAAACCAATTCCCTAAAACCCTACTACAATGCTCACCTGGACGCTAAATAATATCAGCTATACACGTCACTAATTGGTATGTGACTCTGAAAAAACCCATAAAGCATAACGTTTTTTTAAACTTGCTGAGAAAAACAACAATAATAATGAAAAACAAAAAACAAGTTGCTGAGGTGCCAAACACCGCGCTTACCGCGAAAGCTGAAAACACAAGGTATTCCCCTCTTCAACCGTAAATGCAAACAGACCTGCAAAAACAGATGGCACTAAATATCAAAACTACTAAACCGCAGGAATAATTGCCGAAGTGGTTACCTGCCGTAGTCAGAAGTTTCAACTAAATCCCACTTACTTTGAAATCAACACGATCCTCCTACTCTGTTAATACTGGCAAATCCCATATACTCAGTCACGGCGATTTCCGGAAATAAATGAACAACCAGAACCATGCTCATAGAGATAGGACTAACTGAAAAACTCACGAGCGCCATCTTGACACTGTAAAACGCGAACGATGTCAGAATGACTAGTAAGACCATACATAAAGGCCCACTTACAATGCCTATCCCTGCTAATCACAAAATAAATAATAAAACAGATAATTAATAGATGAATCAAGCACCCAACCAATATCACCATGAACAATACCGAAAAAACATACTAATAATATATCTCATCAATTAATAAGAGTCCTGAACATATCTGGAAAATAAGGTACGGTGAAAACCCTTTCCTGTAACTGAACGGTTTATAGTATGCAATATCTACACCAACTTCACATATGACACAAATAAAAATAATGCTAGTGTTAGACTTGGCATCTTTTGGCGTGTTTCCCCTGACTTTTTGCTTTCTGACCTCCCGGTTTTGACTCTGTTTTTGCTGGTGTGATGATTCTGCGCACTTTCCTCACTGCGGTCCAGTGGGAAAGTGCAAGTGCTCCTGTATAAAATGTGTTATGGATTGGTGTTTCCATGATTGGCCTATTTGGTTTATCTGTCAGTCCCTTGTAAAGTGCACTGCGAGTGCCAGGGCCTATAGACCAAATGCTGTTGGTGGGCTGCAGCACTGGATTGTGCCACCCACGCAAACAGCCCGTAAAATGTAACTCGGGCCTGCCATCGCAGAGCCTGTGCGCAGCCTGGGGCTGCCATGTCGACTTGGCAAGTGCACACACTTGCAAGTCCCTAAACCTTCCCTTTGCTACATGTTAGTCACCCCTAAGGTAGGCCCAAGGTACCCCTGTGGGCAGGGTGCGGTGTATGCGAAAGGTAGGACATGCCCGGGTGTGAGCGGCATGTCCTGATAGTGAATTACAGCCTAGTACGTTTTTCACTATTGCAAGGCTACCTGTTCCCCCTAGGCCAGAACGGGCGGTTTTGATTATTACAGTATATAATCCTAACTGACCCCGGGAACATGGTAGAAATTCGAGTTTAGTATGCCTGGACTCAGAATGATAAAATGCATCTTTTAGTGAAGTTGGTTTTAACATTCTGCGTTTGAAAATACCACTTTTAGAAAGTGGGTATTTTCTTGCCTAACCATCCAAGCCTGCCTCTGCGAGGTTGTGTATTCCTTGTCTGGAATGTGAGTGACAGGGGCTGGGGGATGCCAGGAGACAGGGTGAGTCAGCGCAGGGCTGAATAGCCAGATCGACCTGTAGATGGGTGGGAGGGGTCGCACCTGGGCCCTGAATAGGACAGTGCCTTCCCTCCACAATGCTGGCTCCACCCACTGTGGTGCGTCTGATGTCCCTGGCCTACTCACTGAAAGAAGGGACGGAGACTTGTCAACAAAGTGCTCCAGAACTGGTTTGGACTAGGCGAAGGCCTCTCTGCCTTCAGAGAACAAAGGAATTTGGGATATAAATATTGGGGCCCTGACCCCATGAATTTAGATCTCGCTGGAATCAAGGAACCTGCCAAGACGAAGAGCTGGAAGAGCTGCCAGGAGGAGTACTGCCCCTTTGCTGTGTTGTTGCTTTGTTGGGTTGGCCTGCAGTTGCTGCTTCTGTCTTGGGCAGTGAAAGGACTGGACTGAACTTTCTACAAACTTGTGCTGAGTATCTCCAAGGGCCAGGAACCGAGCTGGCCTCCTGTTAAGAAGTCTCAGGGACTACAAAGACTTCACAAGCCTCTGGGTACCGCTTCTGGAACGGTGTTTCAGTCGCCACAGAGGAAGGGAACTGCAACCGACTCCGTCAACCGAATCCATCCCTGGCCGGTGACCTGTTTGCACCGCAGACCGCATCGCCCCGCTTCGCATCGCAACCCTGGTCTCACCGTGGGCGACGTCCAACGCCGCCAACATCGAGCCGCTGCTTGCACCGTGACCTGTGGGCACCGCAGTTCGCATCGCATCGCTTCACTGGGCCAGCCGGACCAGACCGACACTGTCGCTGCAACTGGCTCAAGAGTCGAGACCGCACCGCATTTGGGGCACCGCTCGCACGCCTGCGACGCACCGCTCCGACCCGCACCGCTGTCCGACGCCAGCTCCCGCACTCCGGCTAGGTCGCCTGCATCGCAACCTGTCAGCACCGCATCGAGCATCGTCTCGCCCTGCATCGCACGCCTTGGACTCACCGACTCCGTCTGCACGACGCTCATCGGGCCGCTGCCTGCACCGCATCGAGGGACACCGCACCTTGCATCGCTCCGTCTTGCACCGCAACCGCGACGAACGCCGACCGGCTCGTACACTCCGTACCAGCCACAACGAGAAAAGGTACTGTGACCGAGTCTGTTCACGACTCTGCTGGCCCGTATCGACGCGGTCGGCTGGAACTGTTAGACTCTGGGGTTTTCAGCATCATGGTAGGCTCGGACGGAGCTACCGACTCGTACGAACTTTGCTTTTGTGCTATTCCTGCAAAGAAGAAGTTAACGTATCAAGTATTCATTCGTAAAGTATAGTATTGTGGATTTTTGTCGTAATTGGTCTTGTCTTGAGTATATAAAATATTGGTTATTTTTCTAAACTGGTGTGGTGTCCGTTTGTAGTGCTTACACTGTATTACTGTTGGTTATGTGCAAATGCTTTACACACTGCCTCTGAATTAAGCCTGACTGCTCGTGCCAAGCTACCACGAGGGTGAGCAGGGGTTACTTCACGAGTGTAACAACCCTTACCCTGACTAGGAAGAAGGGTCCCTACTTGGACAAAGGTGCAAGCAATTGCCAACTAGAGATCCCATTTCTAACATTGGTTGTCAGCGGTGAGGATAGGACTTGTGTTTGCACTTGACTTACAGTGATTGGTGTGCACTACTACCATATCGCAGACCATTACGTACCACATACTGGTTCTTTTTCTTTTGGCCTATTTTTGATCTTGCCAGTTTCAACTCACGACTGTTGTCATGCCTGAATCAATTGCATCATCCGTTGCATCCCTGGAAGTTATCTTTGAGGAGGATAGGTTGGAATCCTACGCCGTAAAGGAGTTACGAGCGATTTGTAAAAACCTGAAAGTCCAAATTAAAGGCCTCACAAGGAAGGAGGAGCTACAGAAGGCGCTGAGGGCCTGGGTAGCAGCCAGACATGCCAATGGGCAGCCTGGTGATCTCAGTGAGGAGGTGGAGGAGCCTACTTCCAGGGTAGATGTGCTTTTGGGTAGGGGGAACCCGCCAGGTCAGGCAGCAGCAGTCTGTCCCCAGAGGAGCTGGAGGACAGGCGGGAGGCAAGGCAGTTCGAGCTGCAGAAGCTCAGGCTGGAGAGTGAGAGGGAGGAGAAGAGATTGGCCATAGAGGAGAGGAAGATGCTCTTAGAGCATGAGAGAGAACTGAAGGAGCTAGAACTTAGGAGTAAGTCAGGCTCAGATGGTGGCAGCAATTCGTCCAGAAAGGCAGACAGGATTGTGCACATTCCCAAGAACGTAGGCAAGGAGTTCAAGAAGGGGGATGACATACAAAGGTGGTTTCAGGGTTATGAGGCAGCCATACACATGAATGGGGTCCCTGAGGAGAATTGGGGAGCAGGATTGTGGCCACTTTTCCCGGAAGAAGCAAGGGATGCTCTGATAGCTTTGGGTAAGGGGTATCACCTCACCTATGCTGACATAAAGGATGCCCTTCTCACGAAGTATGGTCTTACTCCTGAAAAGTACAGGGATCAGTTCAGGTCCAGTAAGAAGTCTGATGCCAACACTTGGTTGGAATGTGTGGATGTGTTCTGCAGGTCTCTGGATGGTTGGGTGAAGGGCAGTAGTGTAACAGATTTTCAGGGGCTCTACAACTTGATTGCATGGGAGCACTTGTCTAGTCTATGTTTTGCAGATCTGCGCCAGCACCTAGTGGATAGTAAGCTAACTGACCCCAGGAAGCTTGCTATGGAAGCGGACCGCTGGGTGAGTACCAGGGTCCACAAGAAAGTGTTTGGGGAGACTCAGCCAAAGGTGGGCAGGGTCCCCAGCAGAAAGGTGGGGGGGACAAGGGTAAAGCACAGGAGTTCTCTAAAGGGCCCCAAACTAGTACCCAGGGTAAAGGTTCCCAGCCCCCGGTGATAAGAAGAAAGGGGTCTCTACAGGGAAGCCTGTTGAGACCGGCCCCCGCAAGTGTTATGCATGTGACCAGGTAGGTCACTTTAAGGGGGACCCCAAGTGCCCGAAGGGGACACAGCCACCCACCGGTGGACAGTCCAAAGTGTTGGCTAGTGTAGCGCTTGGGGAGGAGGGGTGCCCACAGGAGGGTGGGGATCCCGCAGAAATGACCCTTGTCTCACTAGGGGACAGTGAGATGGTCCCAGGAAACCAGGTGCCCCCTAACACAAAGAAATATAGCACCTGGGTGACCATTAATGGGAACAGGGTAGAGGCTCTCAGAGATACTGGAGCCAGTGTGACCTCAGTCCGGTGTCACCTGGTGTCTGAGAAGCAAGTAGTCCCAGGAGCATTCCACCAAGTAGTTGCGGTCAACAACTCAGAGCGCCAGTGTATGGTGGCGCAGGTTCCCTTTGAATGGGGGGGTCTCAGGTCCCTTGAGGGTGGTTGTGAGCCCTACCATGCCTGTAGATTGTCTGCTAGGAAACGACCTGGAGCAGTCCTCGTGGAAGGAGGTTGAGCTCAGGTCGCACTTGGAGATGCTTGGGTTGCCAGAGTGGGCATGCGTGTCTACTCGGTCAATGGCAGCCAGAAAGGGTGATCAAAAGGACTTGGAGCCTGAAACAGTGGCCCAAGTCCCTGCCAAGAGAAAGGGCAGGGGCGCGGGAAACCGGCCCCCGAAGTTCCCACGGACCGGGAGGAGGCAGACCTCGAGGGGGACGCCCGGTGCCTACAGGGGAGCAGGTAGCCGAACTGGGAGACATCTCTGAGCTGACCCATTGGCAGCAAGAAGGGGGTCCCACCAGGGAGGAGTTCTGCAGGGAGCAGAACGAGTGCCCTACTCTGGAGGGTCTGCGGCGGCAGGCTGCAGACCAGGCAGCTGGTAATCAGTCCGGGTCACATCTGATCTACTGGGAGAGCGGTCTCCTATACAGTGAGCCTAAGGTTGCTGAGCCTGGGTCAGCCCATGTGCTGGTGGTACCCCAGCGCTTCAGGACCTTCCTACTGGGTCTGGCTCATGACGTGCCTTTGGCAGGACATTTGGGGCAGGACAAGACCTTTGACAGGCTTGTCACCCACTTCTTTTGGCCCCAAATGCGAAGGCAGTCAGATGCACACTGTAGGTCTTGCCAAACTTGCCAGGCAAGTGGTAAGAGTGGGAGGAAGGTCAAAGCTCCTCTCCAACCTTTTCCGGTAGTTGGAACACCCTTTGAAAGGGTAGGGATGGATATAGTGGGGCCACTGGATCCCAAGACAGCCATGGGCAACAGGTACATCCTGGTCTTGGTGGACCATGCCACCCGGTACCCGGAGGCAATCCCTCTCAGGACAACGACGGCGCCAGTGGTGGGCCGGGCGTTAATGGGGATCTTTTCCCGTGTGGGATTCCCCAGAGAGGTGGTTTCTGATAGGGGGACCAATTTCATATCGAAGTATATGACATCCCTGTGGAAGGAGTGTGGGGTAACCTACAAGTTCACCACTCCTTACCACCCACAAGGAAACGGTCTGGTGGAGAGATTCAACCAGACCTTGAAAGGCATGATCAAGGGTCTAACAGAACCCATGAGGCATAAGTGGGACGTCCTCTTGCCATGCCTACTCTTTGCATACAGGGAGGTGCCTCAGAAGTCTCTTGGGTACAGCCCCTTTGAGCTCCTGTATGGCCACCCTGTCAGAGGACCTCTGAGTTTGGTAAAGGAAGGCTGGGAGGCAGCTCCCAGGAAAACTCCCCAGGATGTATTTAGCTACATGCTGGCCTTTAGAAACCAAACTGCCCGCTTCAGGAAACTCGCTCAGGCGAACCTAGAAGCCAGCCAGGAAGAAATGAAGAGATGGTATGACCAGAACGCCACTCTGGTCGAATTTCAACCTGGGCAGAAAGTGTGGGTAATGGCCCCAGTGGCACCTTGTGCCTTGCAGGACAAGTGGACTGGGCCATATGAGGTAAAGGAGCGCAAAAGTGACGTCACCTACCTGGTGGATTTGCAGGCTCCAAGGAACCCGTGGAGGGTCCTTCACGTGAACCGCCTCAAGCCCCACTTCGAGAGGTCCGAAGTGAGTATGCTCTTGGCGACAGATGATGGGGTGGAAGAGGAGAGCGAGCCTCTCCCTGACCTCCTGTCTACCAAGGAGCATGATGGGTCAGTAGAGGGTGTGATCCTCTCCCCTACTCTGACTCAGGAGCAGCAGGGGGACTGTCGCCAGTTGTTGGGACAGTTCGCCCCACTGTTCTCTCTGACTCCCGGTGTTACTCACTGGTGTACCCATGACGTGGACACCGGTGACAGCCATCCTGTGAAGCACAAGATTTACAGGTTGACTGACCGGGTCAGAGCCAGCATCAAGGAGGAGGTCTCTAAGATGTTGGCGTTAGGGGTGATTGAGCCCTCCCACAGTCCTTGGGCCAGCCCAGTGGTCTTGGTCCCAAAGGCTGCGGCGCCCGGTGCCACTCCAGAACTCCGGTTTTGTGTGGACTACCGTGGGCTCAATGCCGTCACCAGGACTGACGCACACCCCATCCCCAGAGCTGATGAGCTCATTGATCGGTTGGGAGCTGCCCGGTTCCTCAGCACGTTTGATTTAACGTCTGGGTACTGGCAGATTGCCTTAACCGATGGGGCCAAGGAGAGATCAGCATTCTCAACCCCAGAAGGTCATTACCAATTCTGGGTGATGCCCTTTGGGTTGAAGAATGCCCCTGCCACCTTTCAGAGGTTGGTCAATCAGGTGTTGGCTGGGCTAGAGGATTTCAGTGCCGCCTACCTGGATGACATTGCTGTGTTCAGTTCCAGCTGGGAAGAACATTTACAGCACCTTGAGAAAGTGTTGAGGGCTCTGCAAGGTGCAGGCCTCACGATCAAGGCCAGTAAGTGCCAGATCGGGCAGGGTTCTGTGGTGTACTTGGGACACCAGGTAGGAAGCGGCCAGGTGGCGCCCCTACAACCCAAGATTGACACCATTCTGGCTTGGGAACCCCCAAGACCCAGACAGAGGTGAGAGCCTTCTTAGGTCTCACCGGCTATTATAGGAGATTTGTTAAGGGCTATGGCACCATCGTTGCCCCCTTAACAGAGCTGACCTCTAAGAGGCAGCCCAGGAAAGTGATCTGGACTGAGTCCTGCCAGAAAGCTTTTGATGCCCTGAAGGCAGCCATGTGCACGGCGCCCATGCTCAAGGCACCTGACTTCTCCAAGGAATTCGTCGTGCAGACTGACGCTTCAGAGCATGGTGTGGGAGCGGTGCTCTCACAACTGAACGAAGAGGGCCTGGATCAGCCTGAAGTCTTCCTTAGCAGGAGACTACTTCCCAGGGAACAGAGGTGGAGTGCCATAGAAAGGGAAGCTTTTGCTGTGGTCTGGGCGCTGAAGAAGTTGAGACCATACCTGTTTGGGACTCACTTCCGGGTTCAGACAGACCACAGGCCCCTCAGATGGTTGATGCAAATGAGGGGTGAGAATCCAAAACTGCTGAGGTGGTCCATCTCCCTACAGGGAATGGACTTTACGGTGGAACACCGTCCTGGTACAGAACACGCCAACGCAGATGGTCTGTCCAGGTTCTTCCGCCTTAGTGAAGAGAACTCCAATGGGGTTGGGTAGTTCTCCCTACTTTCAGCTGGAGGGGACATGTGTTAGACTTGGCATCTTTTGGCGTGTTTCCCCTGACTTTTTGCTTTCTGACCTCCCGGTTTTGACTCTGTTTTTGCTGGTGTGATGATTCTGCGCACTTTCCTCACTGCGGTCCAGTGGGAAAGTGCAAGTGCTCCTGTATAAAATGTGTTATGGATTGGTGTTTCCATGATTGGCCTATTTGGTTTATCTGTCAGTCCCTTGTAAAGTGCACTGCGAGTGCCAGGGCCTATAGACCAAATGCTGTTGGTGGGCTGCAGCACTGGATTGTGCCACCCACGCAAACAGCCCGTAAAATGTAACTCGGGCCTGCCATCGCAGAGCCTGTGCGCAGCCTGGGGCTGCCATGTCGACTTGGCAAGTGCACACACTTGCAAGTCCCTAAACCTTCCCTTTGCTACATGTTAGTCACCCCTAAGGTAGGCCCAAGGTACCCCTGTGGTCAGGGTGCGGTGTATGCGAAAGGTAGGACATGCCCGGGTGTGAGCGGCATGTCCTGATAGTGAATTACAGCCTAGTACGTTTTTCACTATTGCAAGGCTACCTGTTCCCCCTAGGCCAGAACGGGCGGTTTTGATTATTACAGTATATAATCCTAACTGACCCCGGGAACATGGTAGAAATTCGAGTTTAGTATGCCTGGACTCAGAATGATAAAATGCATCTTTTAGTGAAGTTGGTTTTAACATTCTGCGTTTGAAAATACCACTTTTAGAAAGTGGGTATTTTCTTGCCTAACCATCCAAGCCTGCCTCTGCGAGGTTGTGTATTCCTTGTCTGGAATGTGAGTGACAGGGGCTGGGGGATGCCAGGAGACAGGGTGAGTCAGCGCAGGGCTGAATAGCCAGATCGACCTGTAGATGGGTGGGAGGGGTCGCACCTGGGCCCTGAATAGGACAGTGCCTTCCCTCCACAATGCTGGCTCCACCTCCTGTGGTGCGTCTGATGTCCCTGGCCTACTCACTGAAAGAAGGGACGGAGACTTGTCAACAAAGTGCTCCAGAACTGGTTTGGACTAGGCGAAGGCCTCTCTGCCTTCAGAGAACAAAGGAATTTGGGATATAAATATTGGGGCCCTGACCCCATGAATTTAGATCTCGCTGGAATCAAGGAACCTGCCAAGACGAAGAGCTGGAAGAGCTGCCAGGAGGAGTACTGCCCCTTTGCTGTGTTGTTGCTTTGTTGGGTTGGCCTGCAGTTGCTGCTTCTGTCTTGGGCAGTGAAAGGACTGGACTGAACTTTCTACAAACTTGTGCTGAGTATCTCCAAGGGCCAGGAACCGAGCTGGCCTCCTGTTAAGAAGTCTCAGGGACTACAAAGACTTCACAAGCCTCTGGGTACCGCTTCTGGAACGGTGTTTCAGTCGCCACAGAGGAAGGGAACTGCAACCGACTCCGTCAACCGAATCCATCCCTGGCCGGTGACCTGTTTGCACCGCAGACCGCATCGCCCCGCTTCGCATCGCAACCCTGGTCTCACCGTGGGCGACGTCCAACGCCGCCAACATCGAGCCGCTGCTTGCACCGTGACCTGTGGGCACCGCAGTTCGCATCGCATCGCTTCACTGGGCCAGCCGGACCAGACCGACACTGTCGCTGCAACTGGCTCAAGAGTCGAGACCGCACCGCATTTGGGGCACCGCTCGCACGCCTGCGACGCACCGCTCCGACCCGCACCGCTGTCCGACGCCAGCTCCCGCACTCCGGCTAGGTCGCCTGCATCGCAACCTGTCAGCACCGCATCGAGCATCGTCTCGCCCTGCATCGCACGCCTTGGACTCACCGACTCCGTCTGCACGACGCTCATCGAGCCGCTGCCTGCACCGCATCGAGGGACACCGCACCTTGCATCGCTCCGTCTTGCACCGCAACCGCGACGAACGCCGACCGGCTCGTACACTCCGTACCAGCCACAACGAGAAAAGGTACTGTGACCGAGTCTGTTCACGACTCTGCTGGCCCGTATCGACGCGGTCGGCTGGAACTGTTAGATTCTGGGGTTTTCAGCATCACGGTAGGCTCGGACAGAGCTACCGACTCGTGCGAACTTTGCTTTTGTGCTATTCCTGCAAAGAAGAAGTTAACGTATCAAGTATTCATTCGTAAAGTATAGTATTGTGGATTTTTGTCGTAATTGGTCTTGTCTTGAGTATATAAAATATTGGTTATTTTTCTAAACTGGTGTGGTGTCCGTTTGTAGTGCTTACACTGTATTACTGTTGGTTATGTGCAAATGCTTTACACACTGCCTCTGAATTAAGCCTGACTGCTCGTGCCAAGCTACCACGAGGGTGAGCAGGGGTTACTTCACGAGTGTAACAACCCTTACCCTGACTAGGAAGAAGGGTCCCTACTTGGACAAAGGTGCAAGCCCTTGCCAACTAGAGATCCCATTTCTAACAGCTAGTATTTCCAGTCTAGTCGGGCCAAACTAATGCCCAAATGTTAGATACTAATGCGAAATACCACCTACTTATATATCTGTATTCAAAAGGATTGAAAATAATGACAAAGCCTCAGTAAATTAGAAAAAGAAGAGAAATGAACAATCAAATGTGTTGTGTAGATCCCACCACCTTTATGGGCTATATTTACACTCATTATCCATTATTGAATGATTGCTTAGTGGGCTGAGATGATCATGTTCACCATCTCTGTTTTTTATTAAGTTGGTATTACTGTTGGAATACTATAAAAAACAACTCATATCCAGACGATCATTAAGACCAGTTGGTATCATGGTTCCAAGATTTTTAATCCAATAAACTTCTCTGCGGAGCAGAGTTTTTGTAATGTCCATACCTGGTCGTGGTTTTACTCTCTCAACTACCTGAAATCTAAGCTGTGATATGTTGTGCTTAGTTTCCTCCCAGTGGAGAGCTAAACTTGCTGTCGTGCTTTTGGTTCTGATTTTACTCTTATGTTAAGTAATTCGCACTTTCAATTTACGTTCCGTCTTACCAATGTAAGCCTTTCCACATGGACATTTAATGCAGTAAACCACATTATTGGTGTTACAATCACTCGTATGGTATAATCGTATCTTTTTGCCTGTTGATGGATGCGTTAATGTGTTCCCTACTATTACATTACTGCAATGAACACAGTTATTTCACTTCATGGTGCCTCGCATGTTGATTACACAATCTGGTTGCTTGGTAGATGCTAGTATCGTCCATAAATTCTTTCCCCTCAAACTGTTTATGTTCAGAGAGTGGCATCCATTATGACTGTATAATGAATATGTTGATGCATTGAATATATCAGTGATATATATTAATCAAAAAATGAAGTTTTTTCAAACGAGACATGGTTGAATTTGTTTTGTCTTTATAATTTTGAATGGTGTAAAAAATGTTGGGTCTTAGAACCTAGTGAACAGTGCATAGCACCAGCATTGAGTCTTGTCACACATGGGCCCAAGCAAAGCATTCGTACATGAGGGCCGTTGTTGTGCATTAGTGTCTTAAGTTAGTGGCAGAGAAGACTGAAGGCCTGGATGACGTATGGGAGTGAGCTCAGGTAAGGGTGGAGGAGCAAGGCAGTGGTGAGGGAGCATTTCCATGCTTTGAGGCTGTAGAGTGAAGACTTCAAAGGCGAGCGGGAGATGAGGGAGGGAGGGAGAGATGGAGATGAGGGAGGGAGAGATGGAGATGAGGGAGGGAGAGAGATGTAGATGAGGGAGGGAGATAGGGAGATGAAGGAAGGAGGGAGAGATGGAGATGAGGGAGGGAGATAGGGAGATGAGGGAGGGAGGGAGAGATGGAGATGAGGGAGGGAGAGATGGAGATGAGGGAGGGAGAGAGGGAGATGAGGGAGGGAGAGAGGCATATGCTCTGTAGCCCCCAAAGGGGTAAGAAGAAATCCAATGTAAAGTGGACCCTTCAGTTCTGAGGTCCTTGAGCCTGACTGGAAAAGGCTTGAGTTGAATATTTCATTATTTTACATTCTTATATGACACATCAGCACCTGGAGGCATCTTGGCACTTTACACACAACTCAAACTGTGGCGTGAAAAGGAATTTTATAACACCAGAGAAACGTAGCACTTTACATCAACATCTCAGACAAGTTTATCTACATCACAGGAGGAGTAAACTCCCCAGTGTCAGTCTGGGAGACAAGTGCCCACCAGAGGGAAAGGACAGAAGATAAACAAGACGTCAGGAAGTTGGGCACCTATGGGGTTGGAAATGGGAGATTCTAGGGAAGAAGCAAAGATGTTACACCAGGACGAGTCTCAGATGCTTCCAAAAGGCGAGTATAAAGGGCTGACTTCGTTCTGATACTGAGCAGAATTGAGTGCCACGCCATATTCATAGTGCCAGAGAAGGATCATATAGTTCTCAGTCCAGAGCACTCCCTCTCTACAGATTTCGAGACCTCCTTGTCCTCCTCCAGTAGGAAGCAGTTCGTATGGTGGGATGTGGGTTGCTGTATTCTTTGAAATTCAGGCCGCTTAGTTTATAAGACATCCTTGCGTCGCTCCGCTGGCAGAGTTTGTAGAGTTTTGCTCATTTGCGAAATTCTGGAAAAAAAACCCAACCGCCACATGGTGGACTTTATCTCGCACACGGCTTGTTAGGGAGCGTGAGTGAGAAAAATTGAGCACTAGGACGCGTCACGGCGCAATTTCTCAACATAGGTGGTTGCTACCGTTCGCACAGAGAATGCCGCTGCTCGAATACAAAATCTACTTGAGCGTCAGAAACAAGCATCTGACGGTGCCTGGTTTTACAGCGCAGAACAAGCTCTTGTGCTAAAAAACAGCGCCAGTGCCGGAATTCTGCCACTCGCTGAACTCTGCGGAATCTTTCTGAGTTTTTATGTAACTCCGTGGAATAAAACTTCACGAGCTCTGCCCACCCCTAGTCTGAAGGCTCCCAGTGGAGTTCATGCAGCAGGGGTGTGTGAGATACCTGAATTATTTGAAGAGGGTCAGTCCGGCCACTGAGTGGAGCTTTGAGTCGCGCCAGAGCTGAGCGTGCAGCACCTGCTAGGATTAGATTCCCAAAGTCTGAAGACAATACAAGAACACTAAGGGGCCGATTCCGATTCGGGCCGGAAATCTCTCCGACCGAGCCGGACCCGGAGAGATTTACGACCGAATCGGACCCGTGCAGCCCGACCGAACGAGTACGATGCGCACGTATGCCATCGGACTCGGGTCGGTCAGACTCCCATTGAAGTCAATGGGAGCCGGTCGTACAACGCGTACGGTGGCTCCCATTGACTCAATGGGTGCAATGCGGACAAGGGCGCCCCCTACAGCGTGTACGCGGCGAAGCGATTCGCGCCGTACACGCACAGGTAGGGGGGACCCATGGGTCCCCCCTGTGTGCGACTCGCGCGGCTACGCGTACAGGGGGGCCGACACGGACCCCCAAAGTACGGCTCCGACAGCTCTTTCGAGCCGGAGTGCGCGGCTCGGTCGGACTGCTCGTGGCACGCATCGTACTTACCCAGCTGGGGAACATCTCCATTGCGCGGTGCGAGTCGTGTCCGTGCGAGTCGGTCGGTGCGGTTCGACCCAGGATCGAGTCGGTCGGAGCGGTCGGGACACCCGGACGAGTCGGTCGGCGAATACGCATCGTACTCGCTCGCCCGGACGAGCGTACGAATCGGTCGGGAAATAGGGCTCCGAATCGGATCCGGTTAAGCCGAATCCGATTCGGAGCCCTACCGGCCGAGATCAGAATCGGCCCCTAAATGTATGTGATAAAACTGGCAAAAGTGGCCCATACACAAACATGTTTCTGAATATTCTAAAATAGCATTTTTAACAAAGGCGGAGCCCTGGGACATAGGCACAGATACATTTGTTGCAAAGTAGTAATCTGTCCAGAGTTACAAATAATTCTAAAGTTATTTGATGCACTAAAGATCATTTTCTTCGAGAATTTGCAAACACTTCTGTTGCCATACAAATGTTAGTGAAGGGAGAAGTGTTTAGCGGGATGACTTGACTTTTACAGATACAACTGGAGAGCGCCAACCTTCACTGGTGCCGTCTTCATGCAGCATTTCAAACAAAGATTGTGTGAAAAGCTCTGTTAATTATACGACATAAACTACTCTGTCATTATCAACTAAGTGGCATTTAGAACAGTGATATAGCAAGGCCTCCATGGGCCCTAATACAAGTAAAGAAAATGGACCCTCACTTTTAGGAGCTGGGAAGGAAAAACAGCTGAAATTGGGGTGCAGTGGGCCCATGCACTCCACTGGGGACCGGTGCCACTACTATGCGTAGGCCATGACAAAGGGTTTCCTTGCAAACTGACAATATTTCCCCACGACTGGGAGCTGGCGCTGAAAAATTATGCAGTTTTTTTTTGCAAATGGCTTTTAACATTCTTTCTTCACGATATTGAATCTGGTTGTATATTGTCATTTTTTGTCACAACAACTTAAAAGGATTGCAGAAGTTTCAATTTTTGTGTTGAAAAGCCACATGCATTCTTTGTGACTTACCGCAGAAAGCATAGTATTTGCGAGGATCGTGGAAATGTTGTGGGAGAAATCTTTGAGATTTAGGACACCTCGAGCCTGGAGCATCATCAGACAGATCTTATCTCAGCTCCTCCCTTCAGCCACACACAGGGGAGGGGATCTAATGAAACATTGTCAGCTCTAGATTAAGCCGAAGAGCTCAAGTCCTCACTTACAGTTGTGAACTGTGGGGGAATCACATTTATTCCCACACTGCACTTCACTTCCTTGATCTTATACAAATAGTGCAAACAGGGCAAAGGGCAGCAATAAATACTGCATAATTAAATTGACATTTTACTGGCATCTCTACTAGAATTTCTCAAAAGGCGCCATTCTGATTTTTTTTTACCATATTGTGTTGATGTTCTGGGATGACGCGCCTTTGATGGGAAAAGACAAGGCACGTGACCCCTGGCTTGCATTTACCCCCTTCATCTTCTCTCAAGGTATACTTCAGCATACATTACATAGGGCCGCCCTTCGGCTCGCGGCGTCTTGATCCACTCTCTAGCCAGCACTAATTCCTTACATAGCTCACGTCTTTGGCTTTTTGTCTCCATGACTGACCTGTGGTTGTGAGCAGCGTAAGCCGACGCCCCACAAAGGAACTTTGTCATGCTGACAAATAGTGGGCGGAGCCCCAGCGACAGCTTAGTCCATCCGTCAGTCATGGCGACTGCTCATTTGTCAAAGGGCTGAGCGGCTGGATGCTGAGACAAAAGAAGGATTGACAGCAATTTGCAAAAGGATTAGGGAAAGTGATTGCGGCGCTAGCTGACAGCGGTGGAGTGGCCATCAGCGTGGTGATCGGTCTCGTGGCTTCAGAGGGCCGCCAGGCCTTTGTCTGCCCCGTCAATGGGGTGTAGGGTTACCCAGGGGGCGCCCACTTTCACTTCTCCTGCCTCAGGATACCATGTCTGCTGTGAACAGGAGCCATCTTCAGTCCAGCGTCTGCAGCCATCAGGACCTCTTCAAATATCAGGCCTCGGGGCAGGCCATGTCCATGGGTGACCTCCTGTCCTCAGACTGCTCTTTGGAAGACGTCACCTCACCCCTTCCACAGGCCAGCCCCACTTTTAAAGTTGGAGAACAGTTAGCACGTCCATAACAACCGTGATGATGTCATCACATTTTCTTTCAATGTGTTTCTTTAATTCTGATATACATACGTTACTGGTAAGACACTGAGCAGAACAATATCCTTAAATAATACATTCTGCCCCGGTGCATTGTGGGGTTTTATAAACTCTACATACAAGTACAAGCAGAGCTGAATGCATGTCAAAGTCTAAGAACAACCAGTGACTCTGTGAAGGATTTCCAATTAGACCGAATGTTTACAAATGCCAGCCACTGTCCCTAGAGGGGCAAGTGCCCTCTCAGATTGTACAAAAAGAGAACGGGAGTCAGAGATTGGTAGATAACACAGATGAGCTGGATTCGACGTCCATATCCGATTCAGAAGTAGAGTCAGAACCAGAACTGGAAACGGAACAGGGGAAAAGGAGGGAAAAGGGTAAGAATAAGGAAAAAGGAATAGTCCCTAAGTTTAAGAGAATTTCCGAAAATCTGGGACAAGAAAAGGGGGATAAAAACGCTGAACATAATATCTCAGTACAAGAAATGTTTTTAACCATCCTACAAGAGGTAAGAGATCTGAAGGCGTTGCAAGTATTTGAAATATCACAGCTGCATGATAGGTTATCAAAGATGGAGGAAAAATTGGGCAATCTACCAGTAAGGGTTGCGGAATTGGAGATTCGTGTTTCAGGACTTGAGGATAAAATCGTTGTTATGCAAGAGGAATTGCAGGTGTTGAGTAAAAACAAATATCAGATGGATTCGAAGCTACAAGACCTTGAGAATTACAACAGGAGATCTAATCTACGTTTGGTGGGAGTATCCGAGGGGCTGGAGGGGGCAGAAATGGTAAAATGGACAGACTCCCCGTTGAAAAAGCAATACCTGAACTACAAGGGGATCTCACAATCACTAGAGCCCACAGGGTACCTGCGCACAAGTCTGTAAATGCTAAATACCCACGAACAATTTTAATAAATTTCTCAGACTACAGAATCAAGGAGCGAATCCTAAATACAGCAATATTAAGGAGAATATTTACAACTGATGAAATAAAACATTTTAAAATCTTCTCTGATATGTCAGCAGCATCTGCCCTTGGACGTAAGAACTTTGTTAAAATGATTGACCCATTCAAGGCAAAAGGGGCACAGGCAATGATTGTGCAACAATCTAAATTAAAGGTCCTAGTTAAAGGAAAATTCTTTATTCTCACAGATACTGTAGAAGCCCAAAACCTCCTGGATGGCCTCAATACTATATGAGGAAAAGGGGATTATGTATTTATAAAATTGTTGAAAATTGTTGAATATTTAATCAGCTATATTCAAGCTCCGCTATGAAACATATTTTTTTAAATTCAGCTTATTTTTTCGAGGTAGTTGCAAGGTGAATCAGGAGTCGTAATAGGATGCAACAAGATGGCATCCATTACAAGGAGGGAAAAGGAGGGGAAGCTAGTGGGGAAGGTTGGGTTTTCCCTTCTCCTGGAGAGGGTGGGTTGGATGGGTGGTGGTGGGGGTGAAGCAGTTAAAAAAAAGAGAGCTCATAGATGGAAAAATGTGTTTGATTATTTTTATTAAGAGAAGATTAAGCAATGTGTATAGTAATCATTTGATAGGTTTAGAAGTACGTTGTGGTACTATACAACAGAAACTATATATTGCACAGGGAAGGCTGCACTTTATTGCACTTTATTGCAACGTAATGCACTTTAATGCATATTTTGCACAATATTTGCTATTTGCACTATATTGTACTGTTGTATTGTATTGTTTTTATCAGCTGCGTGATTTGCACTTTAATGCTTATTTGCACTCTTGGTCACTTCATCTGTACTGTAGTGTTTTAGTCCAATGTGTGTATGATTGCATTTTATTATATTTTATATATATTTTATATATATTTTATATATTCGGCATTATAGTATCTTTGCCTAGTGGCTATGTTTTATGCATATTCTGTATAATTGATAACACATGTATAGTGGTGTATATAAAGAGTAAAATATTCCCTTATTGGGAAAAAGAAAAGCCGTATTGAAAGATATGGCGCATATGCGCATTTGGTATACCCTGTATAATTCCATCCTAGATAGGAATTCCCCTTATGAATAGGAGGAAATTGTTGATTTTGTCTTTAAATGCTAATGGTTTAAATAATAGACATAAAACTAGTGCGATAGAAAGTTGGCTAAAAGGTTATTACCCAGATGTGATCTTTATACAAGAGACACATTTTCGTGCTCTAACAAGCGCGAGTAAAATGTTAAAAAATTGGGCAGGGTTTTATTGTTCATCCGTATCTGGGGTAGCTCAGAGAGGTGTGAGTATTTTCATAGGTAAGCATGTTCAATTCCATGTTGAAGCCTCACATTCAGACACGAGTGGTAGATGGACATTTTTACATGGGAAAATTAATCAGACAAATCTTATTCTTGCTACAATTTATGCACCAGTTATCGATGACCCGCTTCCTATTTTACAGTTAAAGCAAGCCTTATTTGGCATACCGGGTCAGATTATATGGGGTGGGGATTTAAATTTTTTACAAAATCCTGCGGTGGATTCAACTAAAAAAGATCGAAGACAAAATAAACCACAAGTTGCCACCGCTTTGTTGAGTTGTAAGTCGGATTTAGATATTTTGGATAATTGGCGTTTTAATAATCCGGCTAAACGTGAATATTCTTGTTACTCAGCAAAATATGATTCATCATCCAGGCTAGACTTTTTCTTACTTCCCATAACCTTGAAGTTAATAAATATGAACATATAGTAAACCCCTTCTCAGATCATGCCCTCATTAGGCTGGAAATTATCCTAGATAAGCTAGAGGATGAATTACCAAGAAGATGGTATTTTAATAGACTCAACTTAGCTGAGAAACAATGGTGTGCAGAAATAGAAAAGGAGATTAGCTTCTTTTTTATATAAATAAGGATTCTGCACCAATTAACATAATATGGGACGCGTTTAAAGCCACTCTGAGAGGTATTATTACCTCAAAAGAGATTCCAAAACAGAGGGCTAAGAAGGAGGAGAGAATGGCGATAGAAAATAGTCTGGCCCAGGCAAATCAAGAATATTTTAGAAATAGGACCCCAGTTACTAGACAAGAAGTACTGAATGCAAAAAGGAGAATGAGGGAATTCTATTATGAACTAGGGGATATGACAGTAGGCTATACCTTCAGGCTAGTTATGAACATAGTGAGTATACTGGAAGATTACTAGCTTGGCAAGCAAAGGAGAAGCAAGTTCGAAATAGAGTCGAATGTATTCAGGATAAAGTAACTAAAACCCGTGTAAATACTACGTCCTTAATAGGTGAGGCTTTTCTTAAACATTATAAAGATATATATCAGACACCCCATGAGATCTCTGTAGAAACAATTGATGAATTCTTGCAGGAATTGCCTATTCCAACTTTGGGAAATAATTTTAAAGAGCTGCTGTTAGCCGAATTTACGAAGGATGAACTAGATGTGGTTATCAGCTCTTTGCCCAACTGTAAAGCCACCGGGGAGGATGGCATCCCTGCGGAATTTTTAAAAACATTTTCTACAATACTATGTCCTGAATTTTTAAGACTTGCAAATTGTTTACTAAAAAGAGGGGATCCGCCTGCATCCTTCCGTATTGCAGTAGTGGTCAGTATTTTAAAGAAAGATAAAGATAGTGAAAATGTGAACTCGTACAGGCCAATAAGTCTTTTAAACACTGACTATAAAATGTTTACAAAACTTTTTGCCAATAGATTAAATAAGATGGTGGGGTCACTCATCGGGATAGATCAATGCGGTTTTATAGCAGGGAGACACCTCCATACTAATACACATTTTCTACTAGAGGCTTTGGATTTTTTTAATATTAATAAAGTTCAGGCACAGATATGGTTTTTATATGCCGAAAAGGCATTTGACCTTGTTTCTTAGAATTGTCTTTTTACGATCTTGGCAAAGTTTGGCTTCCCAAAGGAGTTTATATTCTCATTAAAACAACTTTATCCAAACTCCCAGGCGCAAATTTTAATTAACTCTGTTAAGATAGGAATATGCCAAATAAATAGAGGTACTAGACAAGGCTGTCCCCTTTCTCCGATTTTATTTGCACTTTTTATAGAGCCATTAGCAATTGCAATCAGGGGAAAAAAAGCACACACAGTTCCGGTGCAAGGAATGACTAATATAAAACTTTACGCTGACGACATCGTGCTTTTTTTGGACTCAAATATAGACACCCAGGTGGAAGTGATGAAAGTTTTTGCAGACTTCCAAGAAATGGGTGGCTACAAAATCAATAAGACCAAAACAGAAATTATATTGTGCAACTGTGGTGTGAATTCTTTATTATCAGAATTTAGGCAGACATACAATACTTGCCCAAAGAGATATTTAGGGATTGTTGTCACGGAGAGGGTAGAAGATCTTTTTCCCTTAAATTATACTCCATTATTGAAAAAGGTGAGCTCTCAGTTAATACGGTGGAATCAGCTCCCATTATCAATAATAGGACGAGTTGCATTAATTCGAATGTCTATTTTACCACTGTTTAATTTTCTTTTTAGCGCAGCACCCTGTGCAATACAGACTTCTTTCTTTAAAGAGTTAGATAGTATGATCTCCTCTTTTTTATGGGCAAATAAGGTACCAAGATTAGCACTTAGCACTTTAAACTATTCTGTTTTAGAAGGAGGTTTATCTCTTCCGAATATTAGAAATTATTATTATGCAACATTTGCACATTATAGTTTTAGATTTTTTTTTTCAGATCCTCAAGAGGCAGATAATTTCTTTATGAAAAAGATCCTAAAGGAATATAATATCATCGATCCTACAAGAGTTACTAAGTACCCTAAGAAGGTTCGGTATAAGACTTTACAGTGGTTATTCAAACAAAAAACCCAGCTTTTAGCACATTACGATATTTTAAGAATTAATAACTCAACCAGACTTTCGAACATGTACACGGGGGAAATAGGCATCTTAGAAAATAATATACTAAGGCTGTGGGAAGAAAGTGGATATGTCCAAATTCAAGATTTCATCAAGGGAAATTGTTGGAAAACTTGGATGGAAATTGAATTGGGCCTCCAACATTCCAACACAATTCTAAAATGGTCATTTATTAGATTAAAATCTATTTTGGAAAAGTTAAATATAGAAAATCTGTGCCTTAAAATTAGGGTTAGTGAAGCTCTTAATTGTCCTATACAAAGGAGGATCAGTGATTGGGTTAAGGTATTCGACCAGAACAAATCTTCCTTATTATATGAAAAAGTGAGAGATAGACGGAAGAAAGTGGAAGATATACAGATCCTTAAATCAATGTGGAATAAGTTAAACAAGTTTAATGTATATCTATTTAGAGGGGCGAATTTTAGACGCATGCAATATTACTCGAAATGGCTGATATATAGAACACCCTCCTTTCTTCATAAAATATATCCGCAAACAGAAGATAAATGCTTTCATTGCGCAGAGAAAGGTACTTGGACGCATATTATTTGGAAGTGCCCAAAAATTAAGAGTTTTTGGGAGGAGATCGAGAAATATCTTAGATTCACAATAGACCCCCACATTTCACTCGATGAATTTATTGCAGTTTTGGGATGCTCTCCTGACATCATCGAGTATGAAGAATGCCTGTTTATAGTAGCATTAATAGCAAGATCATTAATCCTGCAACTCTGGAGAACAGAGAAGGTGCCCACTTTTAATGCTTGGAGGGTAAAATTATCCAAAATACAAGAACTGGAAAGGAAATAGGCATATAAGATCAGGAGCATTGAGAAAGTATGAGAAGTATTGGAGTGTGTTTAAAGCATAAGGGAAGAGGTGATACTTTGTGTAAAATGGATAGAAAAGATATGTATGTACCTATCCGGTTTTAGTACCACTTTATTTTGTCTTAATGTTAAAATTATTACCTGGTAAATAAATTTAACAGGATCTTTTTTTTTTTTTTTTTTGGGTATTTTAGGAACAATTTGATTGTATACCTAAGTATTGGTTGAAATGAATATCTGTGAGAAGGGAAGGAAGGAAGAAGGGGAAATAGAAAAAAAGGAAAAAAAAATAAAAAATTAATACTCTGCACATTGCACTTTGCACTTCAGTTCTAAGTTAATTATTTTTGATCCTCAACATTTTGGAATATGTATCTGTACATAAGATTATTGTATGTATGTCAGAACTATGAACTCTCAATAAAAAAATAATAAAAAAAATAAATAAAAAAAATGTCCCACATAAGAGTAAAAGCTCTATATAAATACAATAGTTTATGTCAACAAACTGAAATTCTAGCACGGATGAGGGAACTTAGATTTTCTTTGGAATCCCTGAATTTCTCAATATAAAACCGCCTGTCTCCAGATCTCTCATAAACTTCAGGAGGGAAAATTCCTTGATTTTGGAGGGGGAAGGGAGCTGCAGACTTGGCGTCAGCCATAGGCAGAGATGTCTCTCTCTCATCTCCTTCACAGCCCATTAGACAGGAAAAGGTCGAACTCCACTGGCAACAGAGTATGGGGGAGGTGTAAACGTGAGATGTTTAGAGACCGCACCGTGCAGTCCAACACCTGTATGAGTGTGATGAGCGATGTGTGAGTGTCACAGAAACAGGCTCACTGCCCAGCTGAGCCATCACACTACGGAAGGTCTGTTCCATTAAACGAAATCAACAGAAGGGTCCATGTTACGGGAAACCTCTGAATCCCATTCCCTGTGCGAATGACCCCTTGTGCAGGGACGGGAATTTTGACTATTGCGGCAATCAGCAGACCCCGGCAACTTTCCACGGATGTCTTTGGTCGGCCAAGACCTGTCAGCATCCATAGAGTGAAAACATGTGCATACAGATAATTCCTCTTTTCATTTGAGATGGAGTCAGTGAATCACCAATGATGTCATTAAAAATGTAGTACGTGACGTCATGAGTAGTGCATGGCGAGCGTGCAAGTTATGGGTAGTTTACTGAACCATAACAGGCGAATTTCAGTTGCTTTTTGGTTTATTTTGTAACATATCTGCACTTTGTGGTATTTTTCTTGGTGATCAGAGGTTTTTTAAACATAAGTTACGACGTTATGAGCAAACCTAACCACAGCCTCACTTTCTCCTGTGTCTTTTTTAGTGAATTTCTATTATTTCCTTAATCCTCTGCAACATTGAAGTGTTTCTTGTGCCTCAACCTAAGTGAAATACGGACCGTAGCTGTGTCCACATTTTGGCGGTAACTAGCAGAGAACAGCTGCATTATCTGTAGAAAATATTTACGGCCAAGGTAACCATTGCAAGTCGTGGCTGGTCGGCATATCAAGGAGGGCTGGATTGCATGTCATGTTTCTAGGGTAAGACACACTGTCCTGACTGTGCCAGGGATCGGCTCTGCAGAAGCTGTTCTCAAACCATCGTCAACAGCTGATCTGCACTGTGCACTTCTTCTTCTGCACCCAGTAGGGGTAGATCGCAGTGTCCTGCAGACCAGGATCGGAGCACCAACGTCAACAGGAGGCCACTGTCTGTGTGCAGGGAAGGGTGGGGTGCACTGTGTGACCTCTGGCAAGTCACTCTAACCCATCCTTCATGGGTGTCCATCATTCTCAGTGGGGGCTTCTGATTGTCTGCAGTGTGGTGCGACCAATGGACTCAAAGTTGTAGACTGAAAGCGTGGGGTGCGAGGCTCTCCATGGCTATTCGACCCCAGATGGAGACACCTTCGGCCATGCGCAGCAGGGGTGGTCGGCATAGCCTGGCATCTTGTCAAGCCCTGCACCCCACCCGCGCCGGTGTTATTCATGGCCTTCGACCATACTCAGTGGGAGTCAGGTGCAGGGCCAAGTCCAGGCAGTCCCACTCAGTCCATGAAGCTTGCCCTGGTGCTGGTATGCCAGGGGGGCAGTAGATTGATGGCACTGCATTATGACACACTCCCAGATGTGCACAGCCGTGACGTTTGCACCTAGTGATACAGGGGCACCGCCTCTGCCAGGCCCATTGCACCTGTGGCTCGCGCCTGGTGGTGGCGTACTGACCAGGCGGTATTAGCCCCTCCACAGCTGGGCTCCTAGAAGCTATGAAGCTTGCACCCGGGTGAGTGGTACTAGTACCTTTGCACCCAGGCCCCATGAGTCTATGAAGCTTGAACCCTGTGCTGGTGTACTGGGTAGGCAGTACTAGTCCCTAGTACAAGTGTCCCAAATGTCTGTGACGCATACACCCGGTGGTGTTCCGAACAAGCAGTACTAACCCTTCCACACGTGAGCCCATGAGTCTGTGAAGCTTGCACCCAGCAGTGGTGTACGGGGTGGGCGGGACTAGCTTCTCCACAGTCAGGTCCCATGAGTCTGAGAAGCTTGCACCAGGTGGTGTACTTGATGGTCAGTACTAGCCCATCTGCAGCTAGACCCTCAAGTGCATGAAGCTTGCACCAGCTAATGTACTGGATGGTCAGTACTAACCCATCTGCAACTAGGCCCTTCGAGTCCGTGAAGCTTGCACTTGGTGATGGTCTACTGGGTGGGTGGTACTAGCCCCTCTGAAAGCAGAGACTGGCCTCATTTCAATGGCACACAGTGACATGCAAACTAAAGCATCCTGGGAGACAAAAAACAAGAAGAACTCAATTGCAAGCAGAGTACTTCAAAATGCACTGCTCACCCTTATATAATGGACTGGTGGCAAATCAACAGAATGCAAAGGGAAGTGTTCTTAGAGTGTATAATGCCTGCCATTGTCTAAAGGGGGCCCAGAGGCCAGTTCACTCGTCTGTAGCGACAAGAAAGAGGCGGATAGCTGCAAAGGTGGCGGTACCAGAGCCTCCTTGTAACCCAGGCACCAAACTACTACTCCTGTCAAGGGAGAAGCAGGGCTTCTGGCCCTCTGGCCCTCCTTGGTTCATAGTAGGTACTCTGTGAAGTTGGAGAGAGCTGCATTGAAGGCCTGCAGCACAATCTCAAAGAAATCACAACTGACAAGAATAATATGTTTACCTAACAAGAAATAACTGCACTATCAGTGACTGTAGCAGCAAAGTTCAGGCTGCTCACAATCACGCTACTAGCTGCATACTGAGCTCTAAGACATAAGGGACATATGGACTGGTCTGAGGCTCCTACACTGCCTGCACTCAGAGAAGGACTGCTCTCTGTGGCACATATGGACTGATCTGAGGCTCCTACACTGCCTGCCCTCAGAGAAGGCCTGCTCTCTGTGGCACATATGGACTGATCTGAGGCTCCTACACTGCCTGCCCTCAGAGAAGGACTGCTCTCTGTGGCACATATGGACTGGTCTGAGGCTCCTACACTGCCTGCCCTCACAGAAGGACTGCTCCCTGTGGCACATATGGACTGGTCTGAGGCTCCTACACTGCCTGGCCCTCAGAGACGGACTGCTCTCTGTGGCACATATGGACTGGTCTGAGGCTCCTACACTGCCTGCCCTCAGAGAAGGACTGCACCCTGTGGCACATATAGACTGATCTGAGGCTCCTACACTGCCTGCCCTCAGAGAAGGACTGCTCCCTGTGGCACATATGGACTGGTCTGAGGCTCCTACACAGTCTTCACGTCAGAGAAGGACTGCCCCCTGTGGCACATATGGACTGGTCTGAGGCTCCTACACTGCCTGCCCTCAGAGAAGGACTGCACCCTGTGGCACATATGGACTGGTCTGAGGCTCCTACACTGCCTGCCCTCAGAGAAGGACTGCACCCTGTGGCACATATGGACTGGTCTGAGGCTCCTACACTGCCTGCCCTCAGAGAAGGACTGCACCCTGTGGCACATATGGACTGGTCTGAGGCTCCTACACTGCCTGCCCTCAGAGAAGGCTGCTCTCTGTGGCACATATGGCCTGGTCTGAGGCTCCTACACTGCCATCCCTCAGAGAAGGACTGCTGTCTGTGGCACATATGGACTGGTCTGAGGCTCCTACACTGCCTGCCCTCAGAGAAGGACTGCACCCTGTGGCACATATGGACTGGTCTGAGGCTCCTACACCTTCTTCCCGTCAGAGAAGGACTGCTCTCTGTGGCACATATGGACTGGTCTGAGGCTCCTACACTGCCTGCCCTCGGAGAAGGACTGCTCTCTGTGGCACATATGGACTGATCTGAGGCTCCTACACTGACTGCCCTCAGAGAAGGACTGCTCTCTGTGGCACATATGGACTGATCTGAGGCTCCTACACTACCTGCCCCTCAGAGAAGGACTGCTCTCTGTGGCACATATGGACTGATCTGAGGCTCCTACACTACCTGCCATTCAGAGAAGGACTGCTGTCTGTGGCACATATGGACTGATCTGAGGCTCCTACACTACCTGCCCCTCAGAGAAGGACTGCTGTCTGTGGCACATATGGACTGGTCTGAGGCTCCTACACTGCCTGACCCTCAGAGAAGGAGTGCTCTCTGTGGCACATATGGACTGGTCTGAGGCTCCTACACCTTCTTCCCCTCAGAGAAGGACTGCCCCTGTGGCACATATGGACTGGTCTGAGGCTCCTACACCTTCTTCCCATCAGAGAACGACTGCTCTCTGTGGCACATATGGACTGGTCTGAGGCTCCTACACTACCTGCCCCTCAGAGAAGGACTGCCCCCTGTGGCACATATGGACTGGTATGAGGCTCCTACACTGCCTGCCCTCAGAGAAGGACTGCACCCTGTGGCACATATGGACTGGTCTGAGGCTCCTACACTGCCTACCCTCAGAGAAGGACTGCTCTCTGTGGCACATATGGACTGGTCTGAGGCTCCTACACTCCCTGCCCCTCAGAGAAGGACTGCCCCCTGTGGCACATATGGACTGGTCCGAGGCTCCTACACTGCCTGCCCCTCGGAGAAGGACTGCTCTCTGTAATACATATGGACTGGTCTGAGGCTCCTACACCTTCTTCCCGTCAGAGAAGGACTGCCCCCTGTGGCACATATGGACTGGTCTGAGGCTCCTACACTGCCTGCCCTCAGAGAAGGATTGCACCCTGTGGCACATATAGACTGATCTGAGGCTCCTACACTGCCTGCCCTCAGAGAAGGACTGCCCCCTGTGGCACATATGGACTGGTCTGAGGCTCCTACACTGCCTGCCCTCAGAGAAGGACTGCCCCCTGTGGCACATACGGACTGGTCTGAGGCTCCTACACTGCCTGCCCCTCAGAGAAGGACTGCTCTCTGTGGCACATATGGCCTGGTCTGAGGCTCCTACACTGCCTTCCCTCAGAGAAGGACTGCTGTCTGTGTCACATATGGACTGGTCTGAGGCTCCTACACTGCCTGCCCTCAGAGAAGGAATGCTCCCTGTGGCACATATGGACTGGTCTGAGGCTCCTACACCTTCTTCCCGTCAGAGAAGGACTGCTCTCTGTGGCACATATGGACTGGTCTGAGGCTCCTACACTGCCTGCCCTCGGAGAAGGACTGCTCTCTGTGGCACATATGGACTGATCTGAGGCTCCTACACTGCCTGCCCTCGGAGAAGGACTGCTCTCTGTGGCACATATGGACTGATCTGAGGCTCCTACACTACCTGCCCCTCTGAGAAGGACTGCTCTCTGTGGCACATATGGACTGATCTGAGGCTCCTACACTACCTGCCCCTCAGAGAAGGACTGCTGTCTGTGGCACATATGGACTGATCTGAGGCTCCTACACTACCTGCCCCTCAGAGAAGGACTGCTGTCTGTGGCACATATGGACTGGTCTGAGGCTCCTACACTGCCTGCCCCTCGGAGAAGGACTGCTCTCTGTGGCACATACGGACTGATCTGAGGCTCCTACACTACCTGCCCCTCAGAGAAGGACTGCTCTCTGTGGCACATATGGACTGATCTGAGGCTCCTACACTACCTGCCCCTCAGACAAGGACTGCTCTCGGTGGCATAAATGGACTGGTCTGAGGCTCCTACATCACCTTCCCTTCAGAGAAGGACTGCTCAATATGGCACATATGGACTGGTCTGAGGCTCCTACATCGTCTGCCCCTAAGAGAAGGACTGCTCTCTGTGGCACATATGGACTTGTCTGAGGCTCCTACACTGCCTGACCCTCAGAGAAGGACTGCTCTCTGTGGCACATATGGACTGGTCTGAGGCTCCTACACTGCCTGCCCTCAGAGAAAGACTGCTCTCTGTGGCACATATGGACTGGTCTGAGGCTCCTACACTGCCTGCCCTCGGAGAAGGACTGCTCTCTGTGGCACATATGGACTGGTCTGAGGCTCCTGCACTGCCTGCCCTCAGAGAAGGACTGCTGTCTGTGGCACATATGGACTGGTCTGAGGCTCCTACACTGCCTGACCCTCAGAGAAGGACTGCTCTCTGTGGCACATATGGACTGGTCTGAGGCTCCTACACTGCTTGCCCTCTGAGAAGGACTGCTGTCTGTGGCACATATGGACTGGACTGAGGCTCCTACACTGCCTGCCCTCAGAGAAGGACTACTGTCTGTGGCACATATGGACTGGACTGAGGCTCCTACACCTTCTTCCCATCAGAGAACGACTGCTCTCTGTGGCACATATGGACTGGTCTGAGGCTCCTACTCCTTCTTCCCCTCAGAGAAGGACTGCACCCTGTGGCACATATAGACTGATCTGAGGCTCCTACACCTCCTTCCCCTCAGAGAAGGACTGCTCTCTGTGGCACATACGGACTGGTCTGAGGCTCCTACACTCCCTGCCCCTCAGAGAAGGACTGCTCTCTGTGGCACATATGGACTGGTCTGAGGCTCCTACACTGCCTGACCCTCAGAGAAGGAGTGCTCTCTGTGGCACATATGGACTGGTCTGAGGCTCCTACACCTTCTTCCCGTCAGAGAAGGACTGCTCTCTGTGGCACATATGGACTGGTCTGAGGCTCCTACACTGCCTGCCCTCAGAGAAGGACTGCACCCTGTGGCACATATAGACTGATCTGAGGCTCCTACACTGCCTGCCCTCAGAGAAGGACTGCTCTCTGTGGCACATATGGACTGGTCTGAGGCTCCTACATCTTCTTCCCGTCAGAGAACGACTGCTCTCTGTGGCACATATGGACTGGTCTGAGGCTCCTACACTGCCTGCCCTCAGAGAAGGACTGCTCTCTGTGGCACATATGGACTGGTCTGAGGCTCCTACACCTTCTTCCCGTCAGAGAACGACTGCTCTCTGTGGCACATATGGACTGGTCCGAGGCTCCTACACTGCCTGCCCATCGGAGAAGGACTGCTCTCTGTGGCACATATGGACTGATCTGAGGCTCCTACACTGCCTGCCCCTCAGAGAAGGACTGCTCTCTGTGGCACATATGGACTGGTCTGAGGCTCCTACACTGCCTGCCCTTGGAGAAGGACTGCTCTCTGTGGCACATATGGACTGATCTGAGGCTCCTACACTGCCTGCCCTCGGAGAAGGACTGCTCTCTGTGGCACATATGGACTGATCTGAGGCTCCTACACTACCTGCCCCTCAGAGAAGGACTGCTCTCTGTGGCACATATGGACTGATCTGAGGCTCCTACACTACCTGCCCCTCAGAGAAGGACTGCTGTCTGTGGCACATATGGACTGGTCTGAGGCTCCTACACTGCCTGCCCCTCGGAGAAGGACTGCTCTCTGTGGCACATATGGACTGATCTGAGGCTCCTACACTACCTGCCCCTCAGAGAAGGACTGCTTTCTGTGGCACATATGGACTGATCTGAGGCTCCTACACTACCTGCCCCTCAGAGAAGGACTGCTCTCGGTGGCATAAATGGACTGGTCTGAGGCTCCTACATTGTCTGCCCCTCAGGGAAGGACTGCTCTCTCTGGCACATATGGACTGGTCTGAGGCTCCTACATCACCTTCCCTTCAGAGAAGGACTGCTCAATATGGCACATATGGACTGGTCTGAGGCTCCTACATCGTCTGCCCCTCAGAGAAGGACTGCTGTCTGTGGTACATATGGACTGGTCTGAGGCTCCTGCACTGCCTGCCCTCAGAGAAGGACTGCTCTCTGTGGCACATATGGACTGGTCTGAGGCTCCTACACTGCTTGCCCTCTGAGAAGGACTGCTGTCTGTGGCACATATGGACTGGACTGAGGCTCCTACACTGCCTGCCCTCAGAGAAGGACTACTGTCTGTGGCATGTATGGACTGGTCTGAGGCTCCTACACGGACTGCTGTCTGTGGCACATATGGACTGGTCTGAGGCTCCTGCACTGCCTGCCCTCAGAAATGGACTGCTCGCTGTGGCACATATGGACTGGTCTGAGGCTCCTACACTGCCTGCCCTCAGAGAAGGACTGCTATCTGTGGCACATATGGACTGGTCTGAGGCTCCTACACCTCCTTCCCGTCAGAGAAGGACTGCTCTCTGTGGCACATATGGCCTGGTCTGAGGCACCTACACTGCCTGACCCTCAGAGAAGGACTGCTCTCTGTGGCACATATGGACTGGTCTGAGGCTCCTACACTGCTTGCCCTCTGAGAAGGACTGCTGTCTGTGGCACATATGGACTGGACTGAGGCTCCTACACTGCCTGCCCTCAGAGAACTATCTACTGTCTGTGGCACATATGGACTGGACTGAGGCTCCTACACCTTCTTCCCATCAGAGAACGACTGCTCTCTGTGGCACATATGGACTGGTCTGAGGCTCCTACTCCTTCTTCCCCTCAGAGAAGGACTGCACCCTGTGGCACATATAGACTGATCTGAGGCTCCTACACCTCCTTCCCCTCAGAGAAGGACTGCTCTCTGTGGCACATACGGACTGGTCTGAGGCTCCTACACTCCCTGCCCCTCAGAGAAGGACTGCTCTCTGTGGCACATATGGACTGGTCTGAGG
This sequence comes from Calotriton arnoldi, assembly GCA_963921515.1. NCBI lineage: Eukaryota > Metazoa > Chordata > Amphibia > Caudata > Salamandridae > Calotriton > Calotriton arnoldi. The sequence goes on from CAWUFW010000456.1 coordinate 3,650,888, forward strand.
CTCCTACACTGCCTGACCCTCAGAGAAGGAGTGCTCTCTGTGGCACATATGGACTGGTCTGAGGCTCCTACACCTTCTTCCCGTCAGAGAAGGACTGCTCTCTGTGGCACATATGGACTGGTCTGAGGCTCCTACACTGCCTGCCCTCAGAGAAGGACTGCACCCTGTGGCACATATAGACTGATCTGAGGCTCCTACACTGCCTGCCCTCAGAGAAGGACTGCTCTCTGTGGCACATATGGACTGGTCTGAGGCTCCTACATCTTCTTCCCGTCAGAGAACGACTGCTCTCTGTGGCACATATGGACTGGTCTGAGGCTCCTACACTGCCTGCCCTCAGAGAAGGACTGCTCTCTGTGGCACATATGGACTGGTCTGAGGCTCCTACACCTTCTTCCCGTCAGAGAACGACTGCTCTCTGTGGCACATATGGACTGGTCCGAGGCTCCTACACTGCCTGCCCATCGGAGAAGGACTGCTCTCTGTGGCACATATGGACTGATCTGAGGCTCCTACACTGCCAGCCCCTCAGAGAAGGACTGCTCTCTGTGGCACATATGGACTGGTCTGAGGCTCCTACACTGCCTGCCCTCGGAGAAGGACTGCTCTCTGTGGCACATATGGACTGATCTGAGGCTCCTACACTGCCTGCCCTCGGAGAAGGACTGCTCTCTGTGGCACATATGGACTGATCTGAGGCTCCTACACTACCTGCCCCTCAGAGAAGGACTGCTCTCTGTGGCACATATGGACTGATCTGAGGCTCCTACACTACCTGCCCCTCAGAGAAGGACTGCTGTCTGTGGCACATATGGACTGGTCTGAGGCTCCTACACTGCCTGCCCCTCGGAGAAGGACTGCTCTCTGTGGCACATATGGACTGATCTGAGGCTCCTACACTACCTGCCCCTCAGAGAAGGACTGCTTTCTGTGGCACATATGGACTGATCTGAGGCTCCTACACTACCTGCCCCTCAGAGAAGGACTGCTCTCGGTGGCATAAATGGACTGGTCTGAGGCTCCTACATTGTCTGCCCCTCAGGGAAGGACTGCTCTCTCTGGCACATATGGACTGGTCTGAGGCTCCTACATCACCTTCCCTTCAGAGAAGGACTGCTCAATATGGCACATATGGACTGGTCTGAGGCTCCTACATCGTCTGCCCCTCAGAGAAGGACTGCTGTCTGTGGTACATATGGACTTGTCTGAGGCTCCTGCACTGCCTGCCCTCAGAGAAGGACTGCTCTCTGTGGCACATATGGACTGGTCTGAGGCTCCTACACTGCTTGCCCTCTGAGAAGGACTGCTGTCTGTGGCACATATGGACTGGACTGAGGCTCCTACACTGCCTGCCCTCAGAGAAGGACTACTGTCTGTGGCATGTATGGACTGGTCTGAGGCTCCTACACGGACTGCTGTCTGTGGCACATATGGACTGGTCTGAGGCTCCTGCACTGCCTGCCCTCAGAAATGGACTGCTCGCTGTGGCACATATGGACTGGTCTGAGGCTCCTACACTGCCTGCCCTCAGAGAAGGACTGCTATCTGTGGCACATATGGACTGGTCTGAGGCTCCTACACCTCCTTCCCGTCAGAGAAGGACTGCTCTCTGTGGCACATATGGCCTGGTCTGAGGCACCTACACTGCCTGACCCTCAGAGAAGGACTGCTGTCTGTGGCACATATGGATTGGTCTGAGGCTCCTACACTGCCTGCCCCTCAGGGAAGGACTGCTCTCTGTGGCACATATGGACTGGTCTGAGTCTCCTACACCTCCTTCCCCTCAGAGAAGGACTGCTCTCTGTGGCACATATGGACTGGTCTGAGGCTCCTACACCTTCTTCCCATCAGAGAACGACTGCTCTCTGTGGAACATATAGACTGGTCTGAGGCTCCTACACTACCTGCCCCTCAGAGAAGGACTGCACCCTGTGGCACATATGGACTGATCTGAGGCTCCTACACCTCTTTCCCGTCAGAGAAGGACTGCTCTCTGTGGCACATATGGACTGGTCTGAGGCTCCTACACTGCCTGGCCCTTAGAGACGGACTGCTCTCTGTGGCACATATGGACTGGTCTGAGGCTCCTACATCGTCTGCCCCTCAGAGAAGGACTTCTCTCTGTGGCACATATGGACTGGTCTGAGGCTCCTACACTCCCTGCCCCTCAGAGAAGGACTGCCCCCTGTGGCACATATGGACTGGTCCGAGGCTCCTACACTGCCTGCCCCTCGGAGAAGGACTGCTCTCTGTGGGACATATGGACTGGTCTGAGGCTCCTACACTGCCTGGCCCTTAGAGACGGACTGCTCTCTGTGGCACATATGGACTGGTCTGAGGCTCCTACATCGTCTGCCCCTCAGAGAAGGACTACTCTCTGTGGCACATATGGACTGGTCTGAGGCTCCTACACTCCCTGCCCCTCAGAGAAGGACTGCCCCCTGTGGGACATATGGACTGGTCCGAGGCTCCTACACTGCCTGCCCCTCGGAGAAGGACTGCTCTCGGTGGCACATATGGACTGGTCTGAGGCTCCTACATCGTCTGCCCCTCAGGGAAGCACTGCTGTCTGTGACACATATGGACTGGTCTGAGGCTCATACATCGCCTGCCCTTCATAGAAGGACTGCTCTCTGTGGCACATATGGACTGGTCTGAGGCTCCTACATCACCTTCCCTTCAGAGAAGGACTGCTCAATGTGGCACATATGGACTGGTCTGAGGCCCCTACACCTCCTTCCCGTCCGAGAAGGACTGCTCTCTGTGGCACATATGGACTGATCTGAGGCTCCTACACTGCCTGACCCTCAGAGAAGGACTGCTCTCTGTGGCACATATGGATAGGTCTGAGGCTCCTAAACCTCCTTCTCGTCAGAGAAGGACTGCTGTCTGTGGTACATATGGACTGATCTGAGGCTCCTACACTGCCTGGCCCTCAAAGAAGGACTGCTCTCTGTGGCACATATGGACTGGTCTGAGGCTCCTACACTCCCTTCCCTTCAGAGAAGGACTGCTCTCTGTGGCACATATGGACTGGTCTGAGGCTACTAAACCTCCTTCTCGTCAGAGAAGGACTGCTGTCTGTGGTACATATGGACTGGTCTGAGGCTCCTGCACTGCCTGCCCTCAGAGAAGGACTGCTCTCTGTGGCACAAATGGACTGGTCTGAGGCTCCTACACTACCTGGCCCTAAGGGAAGGACTGCTCTCTGTGGCACATATGGACTGGTCTGAGGCTCCTACACTGCCTGCCCTCAGAGAAGGACTACTGTCTGTGGCACGTATGGACTGGTCTGAGGCTCCTACACGGACTGCTGTCTGTGGCACATATGGACTGATCTGAGGCTCCTACACCTCCTTCCCGTCAGAGAAAGACTGCTCTCTGTGGCACATATGGACTGGTCTGAGGCTCCTACACTGCCTGCCCTCAGAGAAAGACTGCTCTCTGTGGCACATATGAACTGGTCTGAGGCTCCTACACTGCCTGCCCTCAGAGAAGGACTGCTGTCTGTGGCACATATGGACTGGTCTGAGGCTCCTGCACTGCCTGCCCTCAGAGAAAGACTGCTCTCTGTGGCACATATGGGCTGGTCTGAGGCTGCTACATCGTCTGCTCTTCAGAGAAGGACTGCTCTCTGTGGCACATATGGACTGGTCTGAGGCTCCTACACTGCTTGCCCCTCAGAGAAGGACTGCTCTCTGTGGCACATATGGACTGGTCTGAGGCTCCTACACTGCCTGACCCTCAGAGAAGGAGTGCTCTCTGTGGCACATATGGACTGGTCTGAGGCTCCTACACATTCTTCCCCTCAGAGAAGGACTGCTGTCTGTGGCACATATGGACTGGTCTGAGGCTCCTACACTGCCTGCCCCTCAGGGAAGGACTGCTCTCTGTGGCACATATGAACTGGTCTGAGGCTCCTACACTCCCTGCCCCTCAGAGAAGGACTGCTCTCTGTGGCACATATGGACAGGTCTGAGGCTCCTACACTGCCTGGCACTCAGAGAAGGACTGCTGTCTGTGGCACATATGGACTGGTCTGATGCTCCCACATTCCCTGCCCCCCAGAGAAGGACTGCTCTCTGTGGCACATATGGACTGGTCCGAGGCTCCTACACTGCTTGCCCTCAGAGAAGGACTGGTGTCTGTGGCACATATGGACTGGACTGAGGCTCCTACACTGCCTGCCCTCAGAGAAGGACTGCTCTCTGTGGCACATATGGACTGGTCTGAGGCTGCTACATCGTCTGCTCTTCAGAGAAGGACTGCTCTCTGTGGCACATATGGACTGGTCTGAGGCTCCTACACTGCCTGGCCCTCAGAGAAGGACTTCTCTCTGTGGCACATATGGGCTGGTCTGAGGCTGCTACATCGTCTGCTCTTCAGAGAAGGACTGCTCTCTGTGGCACATATGGACAGGTCTGAGGCTCCTACACCTTCTTCCCGTCAGAGAACGACTGCTCTCTGTGGCACATATGGACTGGTCTGAGGCTCCTACACAACCTGGCCCTCAGAGAAGGACTGCTGTCTGTGGCACATATGGACTGGTCTGATGCTCCCACATTCCCTGCCCCCCAGAGAAGGACTGCTCTCTGTGGCACATATGGACTGGTCTGAGGCTCCTACACTGCCTAACCCTCAGAGAAGGACTGCTCTCTGTGGCACATATGGACTGGTCTGAGGCTCCTACACTTCCTGCCCTTCAGAGACGGACTGCTCTCTGGTGCCCATTTGGACTGGTCTGAGGCTCCTACACTGCCTGCCCCTCAGATAAGGACTGCTCTCTGTGGCACATATGGACTGGTCAGAGGCTCCTACACCTCCTTCCCCTCAGAGAAGGACTGCTCTCTGTGGCACATATGGACTGGTCCGAGGCTCCTACACTGCCTGCCCCTCGGAGAAGGACTGCTCTCTGTGGCACATATGGACTGGTCTGAGGCTCCTACACCTTCTTCCCGTCAGAGAAGGACTGCTGTCTGTGGCACATATGGACTGGTCTGAGGCTCCTACACTGCCTGCCCTCAGAGAAGGACTGCTCTCTGTGGCACATATGGACTGGTCTGAGGCTCCTACACTGCCTTCCCTCAGAGAAGGACTGCTGTCTGTGGCACATATGGACTGGTCTGAGGCTCCTACACTGCCTGCCCTCAGAGAAGGACTGCTCTCTGTGGCACATATGGACTGGTCCCAAGGCTCCGACACTGCCTGGCACTCAGAGAAGGACTGCTCTCTGTGGCACATATGGACTGGTCTGAGGCTCCTATGTTCCCTGCTCCCAGAGAAGGACTGCTCTCTGTGGCACATATGGACTAGTCTGAGGTCCTACACTGCCTTCCCCTCAGAGAAGGACTTCTCTCTGGCACATATGGAATGGTCTGAGGCTCCTACACTGCCTACCCCTCAAGGAAGGACTGCTCTGTGTGGCACATATGGACTGGTCTGAGGCTCCTAAACTGCCTGCCCTTCAGGGAAGGACTGCTCTCTGTGGCACCTATGGACTGGTCTGAGGCTCCTACACTGCCTGCCCCTCAGGGAAGGACTGCTCTCTGTGGCACATATGGACTGGTCTGAGGCTCCTACACTCCCTTTCCCTCAGAGAAGGACTGCCCCTGTGGCACATATATACTGGTCTGAGGCTCCTACACTGCCGGGCACTCGGAGAAGGACTGCTCTCTGTGGCACATATGGACAGGTCTGAGGCTCCTACACTGCCTGACCCTCAGAGAAGGACTGCTCTCTGTGCCACATATGGACTGGTCTGAGGCTCCTACACTTCCTGCCCTTCAGAGAAGGACTGCCCCCTGTGGCACATATGGACTGGTATGAGGCTCCTACACTGCCTGCCCTTCAGAGAAGGACTGCTCTCTGTGGCACATATGGCCTGGTCTGAGGCTCCTACACTGCCTTCCCTCAGAGAAGGACTGCTGTCTGTGGCACATATGGACTGGTCTGAGGCTCCTACACTGCCTGCCCTCAGAGAAGGACTGCTCTCTGTGGCACATATGGACTGGTCCCGAGGCTTCGACACTGCCTGGCACTCAGAGAAAGACTGCTCTCTGTGGCACATATGGACTGCTCCGAGGCTCCTACACTGCCTGACCCTCAGAGAAGGACTGCTCTCTGTGGCACATATGGACTGGTCTGAGGCTCCTACACTGCCTGCCCTCAGAGAAGGACTGCTCTCTGTGGCACATATGGACTGGTCCCGAAGCTTCGACACTGCCTGGCACTCAGAGAAGGACTGCTCTCTGTGGCACATATGGACTGGTCCGAGGCTCCTACACAGCCAGACCCTCAGAGAAGGACTGCTGTCTGTGGCACATATGGACTGGTCTGAGGCTCCTACACTGCCTGGCCCTTAGAGACGGACTGCTCTCTGTGGCACATATGGACTGGTCTGAGGCTCCTACATCGTCTGCCCTTCAGAGAAGGACTGCTCTCTGTGGCACATCTGGACTGGTCTTAGGCTCCTACATTGCCTGCTCTTCAGAGAAGGACTGCTCTCTGTGGCACATATGGACAGGTCTGAGGCTCCTACACTGCCTGGCCCTCAGAGATGAATTGCTCTCTGTGGCACATATGGACTGGTCTGAGGCTACTACATCGTCTGCCCTTCAGAGAAGGACTGCTCTCTGTGGCACATATGGACTGGTTTGAGGCTCCTACACTTCCTGCCCTTCAGAGACGGACTGCTCTCTGTGGCACATCTGGACTGGCCTGAGGCTCCTACACTGCCTGCTCTTCAGAGAAGGACTTCTGTCTGTGGCACATATGGACTGGCCTGAGGCTCCTACACTGCCTGGCCCTCATAGAAGGACTGCTCTCTGTGGCACATATGGACTGGTCTGAGGTTCCTACACTGCCTGCCCTCAGAGAAGGACTGCTGTCTGTGGCACATATGGACTGGTCTGAGGCTCCTACACTGCCTGCCCGCAGAGAAGGACTGCTCTCTGTGGCACATATGGACTGGTCTGAGGTTCCTACACTGCCTGCCCTCAGAGAAGGACTGCTGTCTGTGGCACATATGGACTGGTCTGAGGCTCCTACACTGCCTGGCCCTCAGAGAAGGACTGCTCTCTGTGGCACATATGGACTGGTCTGAGGCTCCTACACTACCTGCCCCTCAGAGAAGGACTGCACCCTGTGGCACATATGGACTGATCTGAGGCTCCTACACCTCCTTCCCATCAGAGAAGGACTGCTCTCTGTGGCACATATGGACTGGTCTGAGGCTCCTACACTCCCTGCCCCTCAGAGAAGGACTACTCTCTGTGGCACATATGGACTGGTCTGAGGCTCCTACACTCCCTGCCCCACAGATAAGGACTGCCCCCTGTGGCACATATGGACTGGTCCGAGGCTCCTACACTGCCTGCCCCTCGGAGAAGGACTGCTCTTGGTGGCACATATGGACTGGTCTGAGGCTCTTACATCGTCTGCCCCTCAGGGAAGGACTGCTCTCTCTGGCACATATGGACTGGTCTGAGCCTCATACATCGCCTGCCCTTCATAGAAGGACTGCTCAATGTGGCACATATGGACTGGTCTGAGGCCCCTACACCTCCTTCCCGTCAGAGAAGGACTGCTCTCTGTGGCACATATGGACAGGTCTGAGGCTCCTACACTGCCTGGCCCTCAGAGATGGACTGATCTCTGTGGCACATATGGACTGGTCTGAGGCTCCTACACTTCCTGCCCTTCAGAGAAGGACTGCCCCCTGTGGCACATATGGACTGGTATGAGGCTCCTACACTGCCTGCCCTTCAGAGAAGGACTGCTCTCTGTGGCACATATGTCCTGGTCTGAGGCTCCTACACTGCCTTCCCTCAGAGAAGGACTGCTGTCTGTGGCACATATGGACTGGTCTGAGGCTCCTACACTGCCTGCCCTCAGAGAAGGACTGCTCTCTGTGGCACATATGGACTGGTCCCGAGGCTCCGACACTGCCTGGCACTCAGAGAAGGACTGCTCTCTGTGGCACATATGGACTGCTCCGAGGTTCCTACACTGCCTGACCCTCAGAGAAGGACTGCTCTCTGTGGCACATATGGACTGCTCCGAAGCTCCTACACTGCCTGACCCTCAGAGAAGGACTGCTCTCTGTGGCACATATGGACTGGTCTGAGGCTCCTAAACCTCCTTCTCGTCAGAGAAGGACTGCTGTCTGTGGTACATATGGACTGGTCTGTGGCTCCTACACTCCCTTCCCTTCAGAGAAGGACTGCTTTCTGTGGTACATATCGACTGGTCTATGGCTCCTAAACCTCCTTTTCGTCAGAGAAGGACTGCTGTCTGTGGTACATATGGACTGGTCTGTGGCTCCTACACTCCCTTCCCTTCAGAGAAGGACTGCTCTCTGTGGCACATATGGACTGGTCTGAGGCTACTAAACCTCCTTCTCGTCAGAGAAGGACTACTGTCTGTGGCACGTATGGACTGGTCTGAGGCTCCTACACTGCCTGCCCTCAGAGAAGGACTACTGTCTGTGGCACGTATGGACTGGTCTGAGGCTCCTACACGGACTGCTCTCTGTGGCACATATGGCCTGGTCTGAGGCTCCTACACTGCCTGCCCTCAGAAATGGACTGATGTCTGTGGCACATATGGACTGGTCTGAGGCTCCTGCACTGCCTGCCCTCAGAGAAAGACTGCTCTCTGTGGCACATATGGGCTGGTCTGAGGCTCCTACACCTCCTTCCCGTCAGAGAAGTACTGCCCTCTGTGGCACATATGGTCTGGTCTGAGGCTCCTACACTGCCTGCCCCTCAGAGAAGGACTGCTCTCTGTGGCACATATGGACTGGTCTGAGGCTCCAACACTGCCTGACCCTCAGAGAAGGAGTGCTGTCTGTGGCACATATGGACTGGTCTGAGGCTCCTACTCCTTCTTCCCCTCAGAGAAGGACTGCTGTCTGTGTCACATATGGACTGGTCTGAGGCTCCTACTCCTTCTTCCCCTCAGAGAAGGACTGCTCTCTGTGGCACATATGGACTGGTCTGAGGCTCCTACTCCTTCTTCCCCTCAGAGAAGGACTGCTCTCTGTGGCACATATGAACTGGTCTGAGGCTCCTACTCCTTCTTCCCCTCAGAGAAGGACTGCTGTCTGTGGCACATATGGACTGGTCTGAGGCTCCTACTCCTTCTTCCCCTCAGAGAAGGACTGCTGTCTGTGGCACATATGAACTGGTCTGAGGCTCCTACTCCTTCTTCCCCTCAGAGAAGGACTGCTGTCTGTGGCACATATGGACTGGTCTGAGGCTCCTACTCCTTCTTCCCCTCAGAGAAGGACTGCTCTCTGTGGCACATATGAACTGGTCTGAGGCTCCTACTCCTTCTTCCCCTCAGAGAAGTCCTGCTGTCTGTGGCACATATGGACTGGTCTGAGGCTCCTACTCCTTCTTCCCCTCAGAGAAGGACTGCTGTCTGTGGCACATATGGACTGGTCTGAGGCTCATACTCCTTCTTCCCCTCAGAGAAGGACTGCTGTCTGTGGCACATATGAACTGGTCTGAGGCTCCTACTCCTTCTTCCCCTCAGAGAAGGCCTGCTGTCTGTGGCACATATGGACTGGTCTGAGGCTCCTACTCCTTCTTCCCCTCAGAGAAGGACTGCTCTCTGTGGCCCATATATACTGGTCTGAGGCTCCTACACTGCTGGGCCCTCGGAGAAGGACTGCTCTCTGTGGCACATATGGCCTGGTCTGAGGCTCCTACACTGCCTTCCCTCAGAGAAGGACTGCTGTCTGTGGCACATATGGACTGGTCTGAGGCTCCTACACTGCCTGCCCTCAGAGAAGGACTGCTCTCTGTGGCACATATGGACTGGTCCCGAGGCTCCGACACTGCCTGGCACTCAGAGAAGGACTGCTGTCTGTGGCACATATGGACTGCTCCGAGGCTCCTACACTGCCTGACCCTCAGAGAAGGACTGCTCTCTGTGGCACATATGGACTGCTCCGAAGCTCCTACACTGCCTGACCCTCAGAGAAGGACTGCTCTCTGTGGCACATATGGACTGCTCCGAAGCTCCTACACTGCCTGACCCTCAGAGAAGGACTGCTCTCTGTGGCACATATGGACTGCTCCGAAGCTCCTACACTGCCTGACCCTCAGAGAAGGACTGCTCTCTGTGGCACATATGGACTGCTCCGAAGCTCCTAAACTGCCTGACCCTCAGAGAAGGACTGCTCTCTGTGGCACATATGGACTGCTCCGAGGCTCCTACACTGCCTGACCCTCAGAGAAGGACTGCTCTCTGTGGCACATATGGACTGCTCCGAAGCTCCTACACTGCCTGACCCTCAGAGAAGGACTGCTCTCTGTGGCACATATGGACTGGTCTGAGGCTCTTACACCTCCTTCCCCTCAGAGAAGGACTGCTGTCTGTGGTACATATGGACTGGTATGAGGCTCCTACACTGCCTGATCCTCAGAGAAGGACTGCCCCCTGTGGCACATATGGACTGGTCTGAGGCTCCTAAACCTCCTTCCCGTCAGAGAAGGACTGCTCTCTGTGGCACATATGGACGGGTCTGAGGCTCCTACACTGCCTGGCCCTTAGAGAAGGACTGCTCTCTGTGGCCACTAGGTACCCACAGATTTTTTATTAGAGCTAGCAAAGATCTGCTTGAAGAATAATTTTTTTTCGTTTAAAAATGAGTTGTTTTTACAAATTAAGGGTGTGGCTATGGGGTGTTGTTTCGCCCCAGAAATAGCCAACCTTGTTATGGATCATTTTGAAAGACAATATATCTTCAATGAGGCGACACCGTTTAAAACAAATTTTGAATAGATGGGTGCGCTTCATTGACGATATATTTTTGATATGGGCTGGGAACCATGAAGAGCTAGAAGGGTTCCACATATGGCTGAACACCCGTACCCCTGACTTGAGGTTCACTAAGTCTGTAAGCAACGTCCGGATTAATTTCCTGGATGTATGGATTTTCGATAACGAGGGCGAGTTGGAAGTGAGTTTATATACAAAACCCACCGATAGAAACACACTGTTAGAGTTCACGTCAGGACATCCTAGAAGCCTCAAGAAAAATTTGCCCTGTGGGCAATTTTTAAGAATACATCGTAATTGTTCGAATAAGGTTGACTACTTTGAAAATGCGGAAAGTTTACAATATAAACTGTGTTCCAGAGGGTATCCCAAGAAATTGGTTAGAGCTGCCCTGAAAAGGGCATGGTATACACCAAGGGAAAGCTTGTTAACACCCAAAATAAAAGAGGATACGGAACAAATGACATGCGTCCTTACATTTAACCCCAAAGCCAATAAAGTGAAGCAGATTATCTTGAGAAACTGGAGACTTATTGAACATTTGGATATGCCTAAACCGCTTTTTTCATTTAGAAAAGGGAAAAACTTGAGACAACATTTAGTGAAAGCAATTAGGGAGCCAATGATCAAAAAAGACGTAAGAGGCTTACTAGGCTTACCCACACTGGTAGGACATTATCGTTGCAATAATTGTATTGCCTGTCCATTGACGAATGACTCAATTTGTGTTGATTAACAACAAAAGACACACTATGCAGACATTCTCTAATTGTAACACCAAAAATGTGGTGTATGTAGTGACTTGTCCTTGCAGGAAGTCATATATTGGACAAACGACTCAAGCTGTTAAAATGCGGGTTTTGCAACACAAATCCCGCATAAGGTGTAGAACGCAAGGAGCACCCCTCGTACAGCACTACATAGAGTGTGGGCATAGTGAGGATGATCTGGTCTGGTCGGTACTCGCAGTAGTGAAGGCCTTCAACAGGGGGCAATTGGAAATGATGTTGAACCGTATAGAAGCACGGTTAATAGAGAGATATCACACGGCCACAGAGGGCCTTAATGACAGTGATGAATTATGGGCATTAATCTAGAGGAGAGAAACTGTAACAGGAAGATATGAGCCTGGGTTATCAATTTGATAATGTTTATTAAATCAGTGGGTTCCCTTTGTCAGGTTTGTATATAATGTATGTTTTGATATATTTTGTGTGTTAATGCTGGTTGGAATGGATTGGTTTATGTTGTATATATGCGTGTTTTTTTTTGTGTAGAATTTGTATATAGACGGATGGTTAGAATGGAAGCCTCTTTTTTGACACACAGTACAACTGTTCTCCGTGGTGTGTGATGGAATACTGGGGAGTAGAGGCACGACTGGTACGGTGCCTCGTTTTATATGTATAATAAGATCGAGTGAGCGGCGCTTCATTAATATGATCCTGCGACACACACACACCCCTTGTTTGCCCTTTGAGTGTACTGTGGGTAGCTAGAGAATTAGTTTTCTTTAGCTTATGACGCTTGGGGTTTAATGTGAGTCGCTGAAGGCTTTAGTATTTTTAGCGTTCTTCCTTAATAATGCCTGTTTGCACAATTGATTTATTCACTGCCCGTTTCCTTACAGGAGACTATAGGTTATTGGTATGAGTGACTTTTCACCCTCATTATCTTAGTAGTTTTATTATGTTGAGATTGATTTTAGAGTTGTTCAGGAGTCTCTCCTCGATTGTAGGCAATTGAGAAGTGCCCGACAGTTTTTAGCGAGGTACGCGGGAGTCTTTCCTCCTTTTCTATTGTCATTTTGGCCTGACGTCGGACGACGTTGTTACGCACATTATGAGCGTTTGATTGAAGGGCCGCGTTTGACCAGTTTGGCCATGGCTACAAGAGACAGGATTTGATCGAGTGGTGTTTTAGATTACGGCAGGTACGTGGGAAGGGATTGAGACTGTGAGAACATTCTCGCTTAGAGATCGCTTTGAGTGTAACCCACTCGTTGTTGTTTAGGGATTAAGGCGAAGGAGCGGCTTACTTCTTGAGGAAACGATTGGCAATAAGAAGAGTGGGAGCCACTGCAGGTAATCGTATGTGTGTGGTCCACGTGCTTTTATAGATAGACGCTTCGTATTTTTTTGATACTTAGGAGAATTCCCTTTTTGACTTCTGTCGGCCCTTGTTGTACCGATAGGTTCCTAGATTCTTCATGGAACTTTGTAATATGGAGGGCGTACCTCCTGTGTAGTGGAGTTGTGTCGACCCCGACAGCTGAGACAATATTCCAGGTATTTTTATTGTGATCGGGTGTGTGATTAGTTACCCCTGGGGAACACTGAGTTAGTGACCGGATTTTATGACACACATATTTGGGTGTAGTAAGAGGGATAGTTTGATTGCGTGCACCCTCTCCCGCACTTTTTATTTGGTGTAGGTGGTTTTACGTTTGTGTGTTTTTTCCATCACCATCACGGAGTACTGTGTGGGCAAATATGGGATAGTTAAAGATATTAGACTAAATGTGTATATGTGTAATTGGAAGCTTCCATTATTATTGTAGATATTGTGTACCCTTGTCCTGAGGAAGCCGGAAGAAATTGACGGCTGAAACGCGACCGCGTCGACAGCTATAATTGAGGAGTCCAATCAGTTTGAGCATGGTTAAAATGTTATATGCGCACATAATTAAATGATAGAGAGGTGTGATACCTCATGTGCGAAGAGGACTATCTCTTGGTGTATCACTCAGATTTTTGAGTGCACACGAGTACGTGTAATCATTAGGGTACTGTAGATATTGTGTATATGTACATTTGTATGTTGTTTTGTGAAATTTATATATGTATTATTATTTGTATTTATGTGATTAATGTATGTAATATCTATTGATGTGCCGGAGACCTGCCCAATGGTATGTGTATCTAATTGAATCATTTGTATGTGTAGCAATATAAACTATTGAGATTGTCAGGGTAATTGATGGTGCCTTAGACGGAAATAAATGAATGATTTATCCCTCCATACTTTTTCTATTTTTCATCCTTGCTCTGTGGCATATATGGACTGGTCTGAGGCTCCTACACTGCCTGCCCTCAGAGAAGGACTGCTCTATGTGGCACATATGGACTGGTCCCGAGGCTCCGACACTGCCTGGCACTCAGAGAAGGACTGCTCTCTGTGGCACATATGGACTGCTCCGAGGCTCCTACACTGCCTGACCCTCAGAGAAGGACTGCTCTCTGTGGCACATATGGACTGCTCCGAGGCTCCTACACTGCCTGACCCTCAGAGAAGGACTTCTCTCTGTGGCACATATGGACTGGTCCTGAGGCTCCGACACTGCCTGGCACTCAGAGAAGGACTGCTCTCTGTGGCACATATGGACTGCTCCGAGGCTCCTACACTGCCTGACCCTCAGAGAAGGACTGCTCTCTGTGGCACATATGGACTGCTCCGAGGCTCCTACACTGCCTGACCCTCAGAGAAGTACTGCTCTCTGTGGCACATATGGACTGGTCCGAGGCTCCTACACTTCCTGCCCTTCAGAGAAGGACTGCTCTGTGGCACATATGGACTGGTCTGAGGCTCCTATACTGCCTGCCCTCGGAGAAGGACTGCTCTGTGGCACATATGGACTGGACTGAGGCTCCTACACAGCCTTGCCCTCAGAGACGGACCGCTCCCTGTGGCACATATGGACTGGTCTGAGGCTCCTACACTGCCTGGCCCTCAGAGACGGACTGCTCCCTGTGGCACATATGGGCTGGTCTGAGGCTTCTACACTGCCTGCCCTCAGAGAAGGACTGCTCTCTGTGGCACATATGGACTGGTCTGAGGCTCCTACACTGCCTGGCCCTCAGAGAAGGACTGCTCTCTGTGGCACATATGGACTGTTCTGAGGCTCCTACACTGCCTGGCACTCAGAGAAGGACTGCTCTCTGTGGCACATATGGGCTGGTCTGAGGCTGCTACATCGTCTGCTCTTCAGAGAAGGACTGCTCTCTGTGGCACATATGGACAGGTCTGAGGCTCCTACACTGCCTGGCACTCAGAGAAGGACTACTGTCTGTGGCACGTATGGACTGGTCTGAGGCTCTTACACCTCCTTCCCCTCAGAGAAGGACTGCTCTCTGTGGCACATATGGACTGGTCTGAGGTCCTACACTGCCTTCCCCTCAGAGAAGGACTTCTCTCTGGCACATATGGACTGGTCCCGAGGCTCCGACACTGCCTGCCCTCAGAGAAGGCCTGCTCTCTGTGGCACATATGGACTGGTCTGAGGCTCCGACACTGCCTGCCCTCAGAGAAGGACTGCTGTCTGTGGCACATATGGACTGGTCTGAGGCTCCTATACTGCCTGCCCTCAGAGAAGGACTGCTGTCTGTGGCACATATGGACTGGTCTGAGGCTCCTATACTGCCTGCCCTCAGAGAAGGACTGTTCTCTGTGGCACATATGGACTGGTCTGAGGCTCCTGCACTGCCTGCCCTCAGAGAAGGACTGCTCTCTGTGGCACATCTGGACTGGTCTGAGGCTCCTACACTGCCTGCCCCTCAGGGAAGGACTGCTCTCTGTGGCACATATGGACTGGTCTGAGGCTCCTACACTGCCTCCCCTCGGAGAAGGACTGCTCTCTGTGGCACATATGGACTGGTCCGAGGCTCCTACACTACCTGGCCCTCAGAGAAGGACTGCTCTCTGTGGCACATATGGACTGGTCTGAGGCTCCGACATCACCTTCCCTTCAGAGAAGGACTGCTGTCTGTGGCACATATCTATCCCAATGGATGGTCCAGCTCACTTGAAAGACTTATGATAACTAACACCATCCCAGTCCAACATTAGATTACAATACAAACCAACCATCTTCCTCAGAACTAACATCTCCCATTGGAGAATTCAGCCAGAGGTCCCCACGCCTGTGGCCACCCCAAGTCCGGCAAACCCTTTAAGACCCTGGTTTTTAACAAGACCTTCTGCCCTTTCTCTAGTCCAACCCCACCCTTTTCGTTCTTCTTCTCACCTCTATTGAATCTTATGGTCGCATCCAGATTTCCAAGTTTCAGGGTAGGAGGCTGCAGGTGTGGGCTGCTCAACAAGAGTACTAGAGTGGACAAAATTCCAGCAATTCTGTGTAGCGTGATCATGCAGAATTATCGGAAAATTCTGCTAGATTACACAAAACTGCACTAGAAGAGTAATTCTACATTTAGGGGCTCATTAGGATGTCAGGCGGAAAGCCTCCGCCTGACAGTCGGAATTTTCATGACCGCGTCGGAGCCCTTCCGACCGACTGAGTCAGTTTAAAGTCCGACCACCCGATCACGATGTTCGCAGCCGGAACGTAAACCGTCCGGTCATTCCGGCTTGGTTCTGACCGACTCACAGAGTATTCCTGTCGGTCGGAACCGCACAGTAACCTCCTATGGATGGCGTCTCTGCCGTCAGGATTACGATGTCGCTTTCCAACAGCCTTTCCGCGTCGGCCTGTCCGGAAAGTGACTTTGGGGGCTTTCTAAGTACAAAAATGCCCCTTTGTGTCTAAAATGGATGCAAGGATGCCTTTTCTTGTCAATAAATAGTGCTTAACGCAACAAAACATGAATAGCTAGCATGAGCGGCCGCATGCACTCATTAAATGTGCACTTTGGGTATGATTTTCCTCCAACTTACGCCTGGCATTCAGCGCTAGTTTATTAGTGCAAAATGCAGGATGTGCTTTGCACTCAGAAATTAGCGCTAAATGCAACAGATCATAAACAGCTGTGCGAGCAGCTGGTCATACTCGCTAATTCCTCATGGCAGGATGTTTTCCCCACAAATTACTCTTTATTACATGAGCAGGTGTAATCTTGTTATTGTTTTGTAATTCCGTGTCAAAAGTAACGCAGAATTACTGAAATTTCTCTGATAACTCCCATGTAATTGAAATTCCACAAATTCCTAAAGAATACTTGAGCAGAAGGCTGAAAATATATGTTTAATGAGATGTCACTGCAATGCAGGACATGTTGCAGAAGTGATAGAAATAAAATATGTAAATTAACATGTTCCATCCGGACCCTCTCATCCTTTAGCTTGTGCTCCATCAGACCAATTACTGTTCAGACCGCACTCATCTGTGTTCAGCAGCTTCAATCATCATAACCCTCTTATTATATATTTGTTTCCTACAGCGCTGACTTCATATTATTGCCAATTTGCATTTATTAATGGTCGCTTGTGTTCCATCAGAGACTTATTATTGTTTGAATGTTGTTCCATTAAAGTCTTTTTATATTAGAGATCTTTTTTTCACAATAGGTTTCTAATTCTTTTGCTTTTATCCTTTGTGAAGCCGGTCCCTTGTCTAGACTCTGTTCCATCTTAGAGCTCTCCTCGTCTAGCCTTCATTCCATCAGAGCCCTATACTTGTCTATCCTCTGTTCCATCAGAGCCCTATCCTCGTCTATCCTCTGTTCCATCAGAGCCCTATCCTCCTCTATCCTCTGTTCTGTCAGAGCCCTAACCTCGTCTATCCTCTGTTCCGTCAGACCCCAATCCTCGTCTATCCTCTGTTCCATCAGAGCCCTATCCTCCTCTATCCTCTGTTCTGTCAGAGCACTATCCTCGTCTATCCTCTGTTCCATCAGAGCCCTATCCTCCTCTATCCTCTGTTCCTTCAGAGCCCTATCCTCGTCTATCCTCTGTTCCGTCAGACCCCAATCCTCGTCTATCCTCTGTTCCGTCAGAGCCCTATCCTCATCTACCCTCTGTTCCATCAGAGCCCTATACTCGTCTATCCTCTGTTCCATCAGAGCCCTATCCTTGTCTATCCTCTGTTCCATCTTAGAGCTCTCCTCGTCTAGCCTTCATTCCATCAGATCCCTATCCTTGTCTATCCTGTGTTCCTTCAGAGCCCTATCCTTGTCTTTCCTCTGTTCCATCAGAGCCCTATTCTTGTCTATCCTCTGTTCCATCAGAGCCCTCTCCTTGTCTATCCTCTGCTCTATCAGAGTCTATACTTGTCTATCCTCTGCTCCATCAGTGCACTATCCTCTGTTCCTTCAGAGCCCTATCCTTGTCTATCCTCTGTTCCTTCAGAGCCCTATCCTTGTCTATCCTCTGTTCCATCAGAGCCCTAACCTTGTCTATCCTGTGTTCCATCAGAGCCCTATTCTTATCTATTCTCTGTTCTATCAGATTCTATCCTTGTCTATCCTCTGTTCCATCAGAGCCCTATCCTTGTCTATCCTCTGTTCATTCAGAGCCCTATCCTTGTCTATCCTGTGTTCCTTCAGAGCCCTATCCTTGTCTATCCTCTGTTCCATCAGAGCCCTATCCTTGTCTATCCTCTGTTCCTTCAGAGCCCTATCCTTGTCTATCCTGTGTTCCATCAAAGCCCTATCCTTGTCTATCCTCTGCTCTATCAGAGTCTATACTTGTCTATCCTCTGCTCCATCAGTGCCCTATCCTCTGTTCCGTCAGAGCCCTATCCTTGTCTATCCTCTGTTCCGTCAGAGCCCTATCCTTGTCTATCCTCTGTTCTATCAGAGTCTATCCTTGTCTATCCTCTGTTCCATCAGAGCCCTATCCTTGTATATCCTCTGTTCTATCAGAGCCCTATCCCTGTCTATCCTCGGTTCCATCAGAGCCCTATCCCTGTCTATCCTCTGTTCCATCAGAGCCCTATCCTTGTCTATCCTCTGTTCCGTCAGAGCCCTATCCTTGTCTATCCACTGTTCCATCAGAGCCCTATCCTTGTCTATCCTCTGTTCCATCAGAGCCCTATCCTCGTCTATCCACTGTTCCATCAGAGCCCTATCCTTGTCTATCCTCTGTCCCATCAGAGCCCTATCCTTGTCTATCCACTGTTCCATCAGAGCCCTATCCTTGTCTATCCTCTGTTCCATCAGAGCCCTATCCTCGTCTATCCTGTGTTCCATAAGAGCCCTATCCTCGTCTATCCTCTGTTTCTTCAGAGCCCCATCCTTCTCCATCCTCTGTTCCGTGAAGGAAGTGACCCAAAAAGGGCCACCCGGGTCACTCACAACCACCTTCTCTGCCTTCCCACAAATGAAGAGTCGGTCAGACAGTAGAGAATACAAACCAGATATTTATTGAGATTACACTGCAGTGGAGCCCAGTCTGACCAGCCTCTCGGGACGGCTGTCGAGGGACTGAAGCCCCTAAGCATACAATTACATTATGTACGTATGCAAAGTCCACAAAGGCACGCCTGCTATGGAAAAACACTAGCAGGTCTCGTAATACAATGGGGGTACAGAGCATAAGTTTCGATTCTGCAGCTGAGCACAGGCTATCTACTGCCCAAGGTCATTTGGCCTATCCTCCCTACCAGACGGGTGGGAGAAAGACTCCATCTAACAAGAAAGGTATGTACTAACAAGGATACTTGCAATTATAAAAGAAAAAGCTCAACCTTGGGAAACGAAACTTACCAAAGACCGTTTCTCGAAAATAACTAAGCAGCAGTTTCGATTATCATACAAAATGGCGTCCAGATTGCAAGATGGTGTCGCAATTGCTAAAATATACGGACAGAAGGGCTTCCCGATATTAACAAACCCTCCTGTTAGCATGAGCTAACCATCTACAATCGAAAATCAAAGCAGAAACATAAAGGAATAATAAAGCACATAGCCTTTTTATGCACGTCATGTTGTCAATAGTGGGAGTATATTCCAAGAGAAGAGAGGACGTTTCAAAAACACCCTCATCTATAGCCATGATGTCATCTATTTCTTTCTGTAACATTATTGCAGCATTAGTATCATGAATCGATATCTTCCTCTACGGAGCCAATACAGAGATACAGTATGTGCAGCACATTGGAAGACATTGAATAAGAACACAGCAAAATACCAATATAACAATGAAATATATTGCTTTTTCTATTAGCCACCCCCATGTTCCAAAAAGGGACCAACTCCAATTACCTGGTTCCATACCTTTGACATTCTCGATAATATCCAAGATATGCTTGGTGATATTGTTTTCCATATTTGTTATGCCCACTACGCACTGATCGCCAATAACTGCGCATGCACCACCATTCTTTGCTAAAATAAAGTCCACTGCATATCTAGTCTGTTCAGAATAGATCCTCATACTCTCTAATTGAATGGTGATGTCACGTAATGCTGCTACTGTGGTATTCGACAATATCTGTAATTTACAGCCAAAATATTCCCGAGCCTTTTCAGTCCCACTCATAGCCATTCCCCTTAATGTGAAAATGTCAGACAGGATATAACCAAAAGTAATACCATTACTGCAACTGTTGATCTCAATATCTGTTACTCCTTCGCAGAATTCCTTTGTAAGTGTTCTCTTTACCCATTTTATTTGTCTGTGGGCATATTTGCCAGGGACCCCCAGGGGCAGCACCATCCCAAGAGCTACATCATTGGTGCCATTATGAACATTTGAGTACGTTCCATTTGTGAGAAAGAAGAACCCGGGGTGGGCATATATCGGCCTATCATAATCCACAGCTGAATAACAAGATTTACCTGTAATGGTGTCCGAATATTTCGAACCTTTCAAAGGGAATGTCTGTTTGGATATGATCACCCCTGAACAGTTGATATACAAAATAGTATCAGTATTATTTATGATGGGGCAACAAGCAGGGTAATAGCCAGCTTTTCGGGGAACCGTCGCTTCTTTATAATGCCAACCCATCAATGTAATATTTTTTTCTTCGAGATAAATGTTATCACAGTGCGTATTATTGTTACAACCGGGGTACCCTATTCCAGTGGGTTGACGATGATGCAAGCATGGCCCTGGGTAGCCAAAACCAAACTCCCCTTTTACCTCAACAAAATTTGTCGGCTTAGAATATGTATAATTTATCAAAGACAGAGGGTAAGCGGTCCAAAGGCTAGTTACAGATTCAGTAGGATAATAAGCAACACCATTACCAAAAAATCTCTTATGAGTATCTAGGAAAACATTATTAGAAAGCATCCTTTTTCATCTTGGTGTGAAAAAGATATCATTGTCAGAAGTAGGCGAATTACTTGCATTTTCTAACGCCCAAAGAACTACACAAAGAATAATCATCAGCAGAATAGCAAAAAGAAGGAATATTACTCTCCGCTTTTTTACCCATGATGATCGGGGCAAAACAACAAAACCCAATGGCTGTTCTTCATCAATCATTGGCCTGCCAAACAGATGCATGATAGCAGAACGAAAAGGTACTATCAATCTAACCGTAATGAAACTAAGCAAACAATCTTCTTTCCAGCGTCCGTTTTTCTTCTCCTGTGAGCCTTGTTGGCAGGCTCCTATCGTTCATCCACGGTGGTGCTATCGAGCACTTCTCGTTGGAGCTACACAATTGCAGCCCTTGCTGAAGAAAATCTTCTCCTTTCAGGATAGGGTACTCTCCCTCCTGGGAAAACACCCCAGACGTATCCTGTCCAGTGTCTCGAACAATGCACCAATCTCTCTGTCCCTGCTCTATTTCCCTATTCTTCATCCATGAAGTCCATCCCTACTAGTCTGACTTTTCCTTCAGTGCACTGTCCCTTCGTCGAGGACGCAAATTGTACTTAACAACTCCAGGAACAGAGGGATCAAGAAACAAACATTCCCTTTCAGCTGTTTGGACTGATTCGGATTCAAACACAGACGGACCAGCTGACTGGAGCTCTTGGCTGGCCTTAACCTCAGGTGGCACTGCTTCATTCAGGACTGCATCACTCTCCTCCTCAGAAGGTGCCCACGTTATTCTGGCGGTGCAGAGCAGGAATATCGCCGCAAAAATATCGAGAGACATAAATATCGCCGCAAAAATATCGAGAGACATAAATATCGCCGCAAAAATATCGTGGGAAAGAAATATCGACAACAAAAATATCGTTGACAAGAATATCGACTAACAGGTAAGTAATATCGATTACAAAAATATCGACGTCTTAAATATCGTTTACAAAAATATAGTTGACAAAAATATCGAATTATTAATAATGTTATGTATTTTTGTGTTTTTAATGACAATTGTTTGTCATTTTATTATATGTTTTAAAATTTTACTAGTTATTAATTTATTTTAAGTTTAATTTTGTGTTTTTAGTTCTGTAGCGGGTTGTGGGTTTGTAGGGGAATAGGGTGGGAAGTAATTTAATTATATAGATTTAAATAATTATTTATAGTAGTTAATAATTTTTTTTTTATTGAATTTTGCATTTTTAGTTCCGTAGCGGGTTGTGGGTTTATAGGGGAATAGGGTGGGAAGTAATTTAATTATATAGATTTAAATAATTATTTATAGTAGTTAATAAAAAAAATGTAATTGAATTTTGCGTTTTTAGTTCCGTAGCGGGTTGTGGGTTTATAGGGGAATAGGGTGGGAAGTAATTTAATTATATAAAATGTATTGAATAATTAATATGTATAATTGTGAATTTATAGAGTTAAATGTGTTAATTGATTAATTAATAATTGTTTGATAATTAGTTGTTAATTAATTTCAATTAATCAATTAATAATTAATTATGTTAATTGTTTAATTAATTTTAGGTGTGTGTTGTGGTGTTTATATGTGTAAATGGTGTGAAGGGTGGTAAGTAATTAATTTTTTATTGATTAATTATTAAATATTTTTTAATTAATTTCCATTAATTAATTAGTCATTATTAATTGTAATTGTGTAATTAATTTTAGGTGTGTGTTGTGGATATTATAGTGTTAATTAATGTGTAATTAATGATTTTTTATTATCTTTGTTAATAATAATATGTTTAAATTTAAATATTAATTATGTTAATATTGGAAATTAAATTTAATAAAAATGTTGATGTTTTTGTTTTTTATTGTTGTGGGATCCAGCACTTTCCCTACTGTTGCACTCACTGGAGTGGGAATAGTAATTTTTACCCCTTTGCTATCCAGCGCTTTCCCTACTGTTGCACTCACTGGAGTAGGAATAGTAATTTTTACCCCTCCCCTATCCAGCGCTTTCCCTACTGTTGCACTCACTGGAGTGGGAATAGTAATTTTTACCCCTCCGCTATCCAGCGCTTTCCCTACTGTTGCACTCACTGGAGTGGGAATAGTAATTTTTACCCCTCCGCTATCCAGCGCTTTCCCTACTGTTGCACTCACTGGAGTGGGAATAGTAATTTTTACCCCTCCGCTATCCAGCGTTTTCCCTACTGTTGCATTCATTGGAGTGGGAATAGTAATTTTTACCCCTTTGCTATCCAGCGCTTTCCCTACTGTTGCACTCACTGGAGTGGGAATAGTGATTTATACCCCTCCGCTATCCAACGCTTTCCCTACTGTTGCACTCACTGGAGTGGGAATAGTAATTTTTACCCCTTTGCTATCCAGCGCTTTCCCTACTGTTGCACTCACTGGAGTGGGAATAGTAATTTTTACCCCTTTGCTATCCAGCGCTTTCCCTGCTGTTGCACTCACTGGAGTGGGATTAGTAATTTTTACCCCTCCGCTATCCAACGCTTTCCCTACTGTTGTACTCACTGGAGTGGGAATATTAATTTTTACCCCTCCGCTATCCAGCGCTTTCCCTACTGTTGCACTCACTGGAGTCGGAATAGTAATTTTTACCCCTCCGCTATCCAGCGCTTTTCCTACTGTTGCACTCACTGGAGTGGGAATAGTAATTTTTACCCCTCCGCTATCCAACGCTTTCCCTACTGTTGCACTCACTGGAGTGGGAATAGTAATTTTTACCCCTACGCTATCCAACGCTTTCCCTACTGTTGCACTCACTGGAGTGGGAATAGTAATTTTTACCCCTCCGCTATCCGGCGCTTTCCCTACTGTTGCACTTACTGGAGTGGGAATAGTAATTTTTACCCCCTCGCTATCCAACGTTTTCACTACTATTGTATTTATGTTATTAAATGTATGTTTTATTCTTTTTTTAATAGTTTAATGTGTTAATTAAATGTAGAATATTTTATTTTATTTTAAATTATTTATATATGTGTATATTTTATTTTTATATAATTTAAAAAGTTTATAAATTAAATAAAGATAATAGTTAATAAAATGTATTTAAGTAAATATATGTATATGTACACATTTTTGTGTGTTTATATTTATTAAATTAAGTTTATTTGTTATAATTAGGTAAAATATATTAAATTTAATTAATTTTGTTAATAATATTAATATTATTTATTTAATTTTATTTAAGTTATGTGATTTTTTAAAGTCGATATTTTTTACTTCTATATTTTTTACATCGATATTTTTGTGTCGATATTATTGTACTTACCTGTTTGAGTATAGGGAGTCGATATTTTTGTTATCGATATTTTTACATCAATATTTTTAACATCGATATTTTAACATGGATCCATTCTGGCATCGTAGAAAGGAGTGAAACGAGGAACCTTTTCCGTCTCAGAGTCCCCTATACCGTCGATCCTCCACTGGTCATACGGCAGGGGAAGTGGCACCTTCTTAGTATGCGTAGAGTGTATCCAATTCTTCCGGCCGTCCAATTTGACTGCAGTGCGGGTAGCGAATAATACTTGAAAAGGCCCCTTCCATCAGGGCTCCAAGCTGCCTTTTCGCTGGAAGTGCTTTATGAGAACATAGTCACCAGGCCGAAGGTCGTGGCCGGGTCCCTCTGTAGCGGATGGCAAGGCCTCTTGAATCTGCTGGTAAATAGAACGCACATTTTTAGTTAACTCGTATAGATAATCTATCAACAAGGGGTACTCTACTCTATATCGGAAAAGTGACGGGGTCTTGGAACTCCCCAGACATTAGCGGGCCTACCAAAAACAATCTCATAGGGGGACAGCCCTGTTCTTGTATGGGCTGTAACTCTCGTTGACAAGAAAGCCAATGGTAAAGCATCCGGCCACTTCAATCCTGTACTCTCCTGAATTTTGGCCATCTTTAGTTTGAGAGTACCATTGTACTTCTCAACTAAACCTGCTGACTGGGGGTGATTCGCAGCATGAAATTGTTTCTTAATGTGCAAGCCATCGCACACTAACTGGATGAATTTAGATGTCACTCAAAATCAAACGGGGCAAACCAAAGCGAGGGAAAAACTCCTTCAAAAGAGCTTTCGCTGCCGCTAGAGCTGTATTTTCCTTAGTAGGATAAGCCTCAACCCATTTACTGAATGTGCAAACCACCACCAACACATACTTCAAATTGTTCACCCGTTCCATCTCAATGAAGTCCATTTGCAGGACTTCGAATGGGAAAGAAGGGGGTGCAAAGTTACTCGAAGGTGTAGGGGTCCCCTTCCCTGGATTGTACAACATGCACACCATGCAATAATTTACTAAATGGGCAGCCGTCTTTGGAATATTATCATTCTGCCACACCGGATCAAGCAACTTGCAAATACCCCTAGCACTAATGTGAGCTGGTCCATGAGCCATAGTAACGACGGGGAGAACATATGCATCTGGCAACATCCATCTCTATTTCCCTGACTTGTCTATCCAACACCCATCATCATCCAACTGTGCTGTACGTTCTTGCCATATTGCTAATTCCTCAACCGTCGCCTCACTCTGGATTTCTTTCACACTATCTAGTGTGTCCTCAAGCATCGTGACTTCCGGCACCCATCTAGCAGGACCTGCTACAAACATCTTTTTCATCTTAGATCGGGCCGTCTCTTTAGCTGTTTGATCCGCAAAAGCATTTCCCCTCCCACATCATCAGTAATTGTTTTGTGAGCACTACACTTCACTATTGCCAGTTTCAACGCAGGGTCAACGCCGAAAAAAGTCTATTTATCAAAGGGTTGTGTTGAATCTTTGAACCATGGGAGGTAAGGAATCCCCTCTCTTTCCAGAGCCGCCCAAAATTATGAGCAACCCCAAAAGCATACTGGCTGTCAGTGTAAATATTAACCGCCAATCCCTGACTCAACTCACAAGCCCGAATTAGAGCTGCCAGCTCTGCAGCTTGGGCTGACTGATAGGGGACTCATGATGTCTCAACTATTGTGCGCAGTGTTGTGATTGCATAAGCAGCAGTTGTGGTGCCATTGGGCAATTTAAAACAAGAGCCATCGACATATGGTTCCCCTTGGGGGTCGGATAAGGGAACAACAGTCAAGTCTACCCGTCCCTTCGTCTCCTCATCAGTGCGAAACATACAATAATGTATGTCTATCTCCTCAGTCTCCGAAGGGAGGGGTAGTAACGTGGCAGGATTCAGAGTGGCACAGTGTTTGATCGTAATATGTGGTGCAAAAAGAGTTAGCTCATAGCCAGTCAAACGTGCACTGGTAAGGTGCTGTGTCTTTGTTCTGTTCAAAAGCGTATCCACAGCATGGGGTACCATAACTGTGAGATCAGTGTCAAGAACAAGCCCTGCCAATTGTCGAATAGAGACGGCCGCTGCCGCGGTCGCTCTTAAACAGCTCGGGAGGGCTTTCATGACGGGATCAAGCACAGCAGAAAAATACACACACGGCCTCTGATTACCTCCAAAAGCCTGTGTTAAGACAGAAAGCGCACAACCGGCCGACTCGTGTACATACAACACGAACGGCTTGTTATAATCAGGTGTGCCAAGCACAGGAGCCGAGCAAAGCGCAACCTTCAATTGCTCAAAAGCTTGTTGACATTCAGGCGTCCAAGGCAAAGGCTCATGCACATCTTTAGTTGTTAAATATAACAGTGGCTTTGTTAGTAAAGCAAAATTGGGTATCCAATGACGACAATAGGAAGTGATACCAATAAAGGCTCGCACATCCCTTTGGGTCCTTGGAACAGGCATGTTAATTATAGCGTTAATACATTCAGGAGTTAGTTTCCGATTTCTCCTTCGACAGTAGGTGACCTAAATAGGTGACCTCCTGTCGACAATATTGGAATATGGAAAGCGACACTTTATGTACATGCTGAGCCAAATGCAGCAACAATTTGACTGTAGCTGCTTTACATCCTTCTTCAGTATCAGACGCAATCAAAAGATCGTCCACATACTGCAGCAAATACATTACCTGGAGGAAGGGTTAGGGAGTCCAATTGACCCTTCAGAGCCTGGCTATATATACTAGGAATCTCAGTATAGCCCTGAGGAACCTGACAAAATCTAAAACTACGACCTGCCAGGGAGAACCCGAACAGGTGCCTGCTATTGGGATGAACAGGGATACTAAAGAAAGCGTTTTTCAAATCAATGACACAAAATAATTTGGCAGAAGAAGGAATCATAGTAAGAAGAGCAGTAATGTCAGGGACCACAGGGAACTGAGGGACTACTATCTTATTAACTTTGCGCAAATCAATCACAAAACGATAGACATCAGTAACATCATCAGGAGAACCCGGAGGCGGCCTCTTGAGAACAGGAAGGATGGGGCTATTGCACATATTCGCCGCTGTCTCTTCAACAACTCCTGACTGAATCAAATCTTGTATTATATGTAACAACGCCTGTTCTCCTGCATGCAAAATCATATACTGAGGAATACAAGGCAATATCGCATTTTCTTTAACCTGAATAGAAACTGGGGGTATTTGCAAAAGCCCACATCTGTATCACTTGTAGCCCACACCGTAGATAGAACATCTTTACACTCAACTGGGAGGGGGCATCTTTAGACAAGCATTGTATAGTACTACCCACACTCGGACCCATTGTCAAATGGACACCATCTAGAGAACAGTAAATAGTAGCATGTAGCTTTTTTAACAGATCTAATCTCAACAGATTCTCTCCGCAATTTGATGTTAGTAAAAACGGCGAATCAACGGTAAAGGGACCTGTAGTCTAGGCAAGGGGTTTGGAGATGGGGCTTACTACCGGCATACCGGAAAAAACAACCAAAACATTGTTATGGCCAGACAGGGCTGCCCCAGGGACCAGTGACCTCGCAACAGAACTATTCATTGCTCCTGCATCCACTAAAAATTTCTTCTCCGAGCCCTGCAAATCTACACTAATATAAGGTCCATGCTGATCTACAGGTATCGGAACTGGTCCCTTACCCTGTCCTTGGCTGTCCTAGCTATAAGACGACCCAGTCACATCCTCCAAATCATAGTCATCATGATAATACTGTCGGCTCCGAACGTCATCAAAGTAATTCTAATCGGTACGGCCCGATGACGTTCCAGTAGCCTGGTCCCCATCCTGACTGGCTGCTCCCCGTCCTCGCCCTCTCTGCCCCCGTCCTCTAGGAGCCGCAACCTTTTTCAGCAAAACTGGGCACTCGCTACGCCAGTGCCCTTCCTCCCTACAATACGCACATTGATTGGGGCCCACAGGCGCAGCACTCCGACTCGTACAAGGAAGCTGTCTGGCCGGTCCAATGCCTCGACCCCATGCCTGCCCCTGGATGCCTGTTGCATCAGTACCCTAGTCTTCAACTCCTTTGTTTTCTTTTCCACCTTCTCTTTCTCCTCATTCTCTCTATGTTCATAATACTGAGCCATACTCAATATCACCGAAAGGGTAGAAGTAGTCCATGTGCTTTTGGCAGCCTGCAACCGTGTAGCAATCTCTGGTAACAAATTTGTGATAAATCTATTAACAAACAACCTGATACCCCCTTCCAAGGACAAATCCTGACCACTAAAATCCAAAAACACACCTTCAAACCGAGTAAAAAAATCAGACACACTCTCATCCTTTTTCTGACAACATGCGGCTAGCTTATCCCAGTCCACCTTCCGGGGTGGAATAAGAGAGTGCATATAAGTAATGATGCGATCTGGCAAAGCCAAGATCTCAGCCTTAGGCTTATCACCAGGCTTCCACTCCTTATCCCACGCCTTAATCTCATCCCATGTACCACCCAATTCTAGGGCATGGTTCTGAGTGTGCACCTGTCGCCAGACATCCACTGGTACCAATAAGCCAAAAAACATTTCAATATCTGCCAATGTCATTATCGTTGATGCAGCAGCCTCTGTCAATTCCTTATAGTAAGCAGTAGGATTTTTCCTGGGGTCGGGCAACTGAGCCTTTATTGCGAGGACTTCACTCCTCTTCCATGGAGTATAAACCCATTGTTCTTGAAAACGGGCCTCTACTCTAGTCTAGTCACTTGATCATGTTGATCAGGTAACTCTGGTATCTCCGGGTGAAAAACAGGATGAACTTCCCTCATTGGGACCTGAGATATTACCGTCGGGGATTTTTGATGCAATCTACCACGATATCCAATCAGGGTAGTAACATTAGCAAAAACCTCATTGGGAGCCATGCCCGCAGCATATACTTGGTCCCTAATATCGTAAACAGCCTGAGGTGCAACACCTTTAAAACACTGTTCCCATAATCCAATCAAAGTGGCCGACATATGTTTAAGGGCATGCTGCTGAACAAATGGCTCATAATCCTTTAACACACTCCAAACATCCTCAACACCATAAATAGGACTACGGGCCCACCGGGCAGCCTGATTGGCCCCCATATTCTTCTCCACATCTCCCACATCAGACCGAATCAACACCCGTCCTAATCGCTCCTTTGCAACTGCCCCAGCTCCATCGTCCTGACCACGCACCAGTGTCTCTGCATCTAACAAGGGGGTAGGAGTAAAAACAGGGGCCAACATACTAGTGGAATCAAGGTCAACATCGGCTGAGTAGTGGGTGTCTGTGAAGGAGAAAGTGACATCATAACAACAGGGTTGGCAGGAGGACCGGCAGTCGCAGTGACTGTGGGGGACGGAGCCACAGAAGAAACTGATGATGCCGGAACCAAAGCACTTCGATCAATACCAGATACAACGGGAACAGGGGGGGCAGAGGCAGATGACGAGGGCTGTGGAACAACAGGGTATATTCTATTCGGGGCATAAGGGGGAGGCGGTCTGTCTTCCAATAGCTCTTCCACAAAAGTGTCTGTTTCCTCTCTAGTAACATAAGACTTATCACACTGCAATCGAATCCTCCTATCTGCACATTCTATACCCTTCTCCACTTTCTCCTTATCATGTGCCATCACTTTCTGAGTCAATGTCTGCGTTTTCTCCCTCTGTGGCTCCCATTCCGCCCTCAGCCGTCTCTGTTTACTTTCCTTCCACCACACCTGAAGGTAATCAAACATCGACTGCCTACTACGTTTAGCAAAAATCTTTCCTCTAAATAATTCAATTTTTGTTCATCAAAGGTGCCTATTGACAGCCACTGCAATTCAGCGTTGTCCCTGGTATATTTGTGCCATAATGTACTAAATATAATAGGGCCAAGGCCATGCTTAATATACATATCATAATTCGGTGTGCCCTCTGCGGGCGCAGGCTGCTTCTCTTCCAATCGAGCATCAGCAGAACAACAACGGCATCCCACACAGCACAACTTGCTAAAGCAAGGCATTCTTACCTCTACACACACACACACAGCGCGCTCAACCAAGTATCTCACAAACAGCTCTTCCAAAGCAGGTCAACAGACCCCTTCCACCAAAGTATTGGTACCAAAACCAAAAGTTCAAATATTCTAAGCGCTTAGTCCAAAACGATTCTCAGTTCGTACCAAAGTCAAACTAACGGTGCACCATGTTCACAAAGAACCCAAACAAATGCAAGCGCTTGTTCCAAAAGCAGTTCACAGACTGCACCAAAGAGAGACAGGCTCAAGCCCCAGACATTTTCAAAAGTAAGCCAAATTCACTCAGTTGCCTGGCAGGGTATCCGCAGATACCCTGTATCTCCAAACGGTCCGCAGACCTACCAAGTTCAAACAACTAAGATGGCGCCATATTTACCAGGAATCAAGACAAACTAACCTGGTGCACACAGGTCAAACAAAGTTATTCTCCACTGCCGACTCTTCGGACCAAACGGTCAAATCCAAGGGTTTCGCCATTCAGGACCTCAGTCGGGATGACCACTGGGCAGGGCACCGCCCGATCAGGCAGGCGGGGCAGCTGCAAGTGCGAAACTCTATCATGCAGGGGTCCCACGATCCACCTATCTGAGCCAACGCGGCCCTGTCCTCCTCACCCATCAGCGGGCGAGGATGAGGTCACCCGATGGAGTCCCTGTTCGGGCGCCAACTGAAGGAAGTGACCCGAAAAGGGCTACCCGGGTCACTCACGACCACCTTCTCTGCCTTCCCACAAAAGAATAGTCAGTCAGACAGTAGAGAATACAAACCAGATATTTATTGAGAATTCACTGCAGTGGAGCCCAGTCTGACCAGCCTCTCGGGACGGCTGTCGAGGGACTGAAGCCCCTAAGCATACAATTACATTATGTACATTTGCAAAGTACACAAAGGCATGCCTACTATGGAAAAACACTAGCAGGTCTCGTAATACAATGGGGGTACAGAGCATAAGTTTCGATTCTGCATCTGGGCACAGGCTATCTACTGCCCAAAGTCTATCCTCTGTTCCTTCAGAGCCCTATCCCTGTCTATCCTCTGTTCTATCAGAGCCATATCCTTGTCTATCCTTTGTTTCATCAAAGCCCTATCCCTGTCTATCCTCTGTTCCTTCAGAGCACTATCACTGTCTTTCCTCTCTTCCACCAGAGCCCTATCCCTGTCTATCCTCTGTTCAATCACAGCCCTATCCCTGTCTATCCTCTGTTCCATCAGAGCCCTATCCTTGTCTATCCTTTGTTCATTCAGAGCCCTATCCCTGTCTATCCTCTGTTCCTTCAGAGCCCTATCCTTGTCTATACTTTGTTCCATCAGAGCCCTATCCCTGTCTATCCTCTGTTCCTTCAGAGCCCTATCTCTGTCTATCCTCTGTTCCAGCAGAGCCCTATCCCTGTCTATCCTCTGTTCCATCAGAGCCCTATGACTGTCTATCCTCTGTTCCATCAGAGCCCTATCCTTGTCTATCCTCTGTTCATTCAGAGCCCTATGCCTGTCTATCCTCTGTTCCTTCAGAGCCCTATCCTTGTCTATCCTTTGTTCCATCAGAGCCCTATCCCTGTCTATCCTCTGTTCATTCAGAGCCCTATCCCTGTATGTCCTCCGTTCCATCAGAGCCCTATCCTTGTCTATCCTCTGTTCCTACAGAGCCCAATCCTTTTCTAACCTCTGTTCCATCAGAGCCCTATCCCTGTCTCTCCCCCGTTGCGTCAGAGCCATATCCTCGTCTCTCCTCTGTTCCGTCAGAGCCCTATCCTCGTCTATCCTCTTTTCTGTCAGAACCCTATCCTCGTCTATCCTCTTTTCTGTCAGAGCCCTATCCTTGTCTATCCTCTGTTCCGTCAGAGCTCTATTCTTATCTATCCTCTGTTCCGTCAGAGCCCTATCCTTGTGTATCCTCTGATCCTTCAGAGACCTATCCTTGTCTATCATCTGTTCTATCAGAGTCAATCCTTGTCTATCCTCAGTTCCATCAGAGTTCTATCCTCGTCTATCCTGTGTTCCATCTAGGCCTGGGCGGAAAACTACGCTACGCTCGCGTAGTTTGCGAAGTTTGCGCTACTTCGCACAACGCGAATTGCACGTAGCACAGTGCAAACACGCGTAGCGTAGCGTAGCGTAGTGCAGCAGTCATTTTTTGCTTGCTCGCGGTCCTCAACGTCAAGTTGGCGACCGCGAGCAAGCAAAATGACATCCCGGCGAGACTTTTTCTGCGTTCGCGATCAGCAACACAAGTTGCCGATCGCGAGCGTGGAAAATAAACCTCCCGGCGAGATTCTCAACGCGGGAGGTCAGGTTTCTCATTGCGAGTGGTCGCGTATGCTCGCGATGAGAAACTACCAGTCCGCGTTGAGAGAGCTGCCGCTCGAGTAAAAATCTACTCGAGCGGCAGTAAAAGACAGCTCGCACTGTGCAAGATGCCGTTTTCAATGATTGCACAGTGCGGACAAGCATCCGGCACTGTGTAATCATTGCGAACACGCACTACGCAGTTCGCGTAGTGCTACGCGAAGCTCGCGTAGTGCGAACCTCACTTTGCGTAGCTTCGCGAAGCGCTACTTCGCGAACTACGCCCAGGGTTAGTTCCATCAGAGCCCTACCCTCGTCTATCCTCTGTTCCTTCAGAGACCTATCCTCGTCTATCCTCTGTTCCTTCAGAGCCCTATCCTTGTCTATCCTCTGTTCCATCAGAGCCCTATCCTTCTCCATCCTCTGTTCTGTCAGAGCCCTATCCTCGTCTATTCTCTGTTCCTTCAGAGCACTATCCTCGTCTATCCTCTGTTCCTTCAGAGCCCTATCCTCGTCTATCCTCTGTTCCATCAGAGCCCTATCCTTCTCCATCCTCTGTTCCGTCAGAGCCCTATTCTTGTCTATCCTCTGTTTCGCCAGAGCCCTATCCTTCTCTATCTTCTGTTCCGTCAGAGCCCTATCCTTGTCTAGCGTCTGTTCTGTCAGAGCCCTATCCTTGTCTAGCATCTGTTCCATCAGAGCCCTATCCTTGTCTATCCTCTGTTCCGTCAGAGCCCTATCCTTGTCTATCCTCTGTTCCGTCAGAGCCCTATCCTTGTCTATCCACTGTTCCTTCAGAGCGCTATCCTTGTCTATCCTCTGTTCCGTCAGAGCCCTATCCTTGTCTATCCTCTGTTCCATCAGAGCCCTATCCCTTTCTATCCTCTGTTCCGTCAGAGCCCTATCCTTGTCTATCCTCTGTTCCGTCAGAGCCCTATCCCTGTCTATCCTCTGTTCCATCAGAGCCCTATGCCTGTCTATCCTCTGTTCCATCAGAGCCCTATCCTTGTCTATCCTCTGTTCCTTCAGAGCCCTATCCCTGTCTATCCTCTGTTCCTTCAGAGCCCTATCCTTGTCTATCCTTTGTTCCATCAGAGCCCTATCCCTGTCTATCCTCTGTTCCTGCAGAGCCCTATCCCTGTCTATCCTCTGTTCCATCAGAGCCCTATCCTTGTCTATCCTCTGTTCCTTCAGAGCCCTATCCTTGTCTAACCTCTGTTCCATCAGAGTCCTATCCCTGTCTATCCCCCGTTGCATCAGAGCCCTATCCTCGTCTCTCCTCTGTTCCATCAGAGCCCTATCCTCATCTATCCTCAGTTCTGTCAGAGCCCTATCCTCGTCTATCCTCTGTTCCATCAGAGCCCTATCCTTGTCTATACTCTGTTCTGTCAGAGCCCTATCCTTGTCTATCCTCTGTTCCATCAGAGCCCTATCCCTTTCTATCCTCTGTTCCGTCAGAGCCCTATCCTTGTCTATCCTCTGTTCCGTCAAAGCCCTATCCCTGTCTATCCTCTTTTCCATCAGAGCCCTATCACTGTCTTTCTTCTTTTCCATCAGAGCCCTATCCCTGTCTATCCTCTGTTCAATCAGAGCCCTATCCCTGTCTATCCTCTGTTCCATAAGAGCCCTATCCTTGTCTATCCTTTGTTCATTCAGAGCCCTATCCCTGTCTATCCTCTGTTCCTTCAGAGCCCTATCCTTGTCTATCCTTTGTTCCATCAGAGCCCTATCCCTGTCTATCCTCTGTTCCTTCAGAGCCCTATCTCTGTCTATCCTCTGTTCCATCAGAGCCCTATCCCTGTCTATCCTCTGTTCCATCAGAGCCCTATGCCTGTCTATCCTCTGTTCCATCAGAGCCCTATCCTTGTCTATCCTCTGTTCATTCAGAGCCCTATCCCTGTCTATCCTCTGTTCCTTCAGAGCCCTATCCTTCTCTATCCTTTGTTCCATCAGAGCCCTATCCCTGTCTATCTTCTGTTCCTTCAGAGCCCTATCCCTGTCTATCCTCCGTTCCATCAGAGCCCTATTCTTGTCTATCCTCTGTTCCTACAGAGCCCTATCCTTGTCTAACCTCTGTTCCATCAGAGCCCTGTCCCTGTCTATCCCCCGTTGCGTCAGAGCCCTATCCTCATCTCTCCTCTGTTCTGTCAGAGCCCTATCCTCGTCTATCCTCTGTTCCGTCAGAGCCCTATCCTCATCTATCCTCTTTTCCATCAGAGCCCTATCCTTGTCTATCCTCTGTTCCGTCAGAGCCCTATCCTTGTCTATCCTCTGTTCCGTCAGAGCTCTATTCTTATCTATCCTCTGTTCCGTCAGAGCCCTATCCTTGTGTCTCCTCTGATCCTTCAGAGACCTATCCTTGTCTATCCTCTGTTCTATCAGAGTCAATCCTTGTCTATCCTCAGTTCCATCAGAGTTTTATCCTCGTCTATCCTGTGTTCCATCAGAGCCCTACCCTCGTCTATCCTCTGTTCCTTCAGAGCCCTATCCTCGTCTATCCTCTGTTCCTTCAGAGCCCTATCCTTGTCTATCCTCTGTTCCATCAGAGCCCTATCCTTCTCGATCCTCTGTTCTGTCAGAGCCCTATCCTCGTCTATCCTCTGTTCCTTCAGAGCCCTATCCTCGTCTATCCTCTGTTCCTTCAGAACCCTATCCTTGTCTATCCTCTGTTTCGCCAGAGCCCTATCCTTCTCTATCTTCTGTTCCGTCAGAGCCCAATCCTTGTCTAGCATCTGTTCCGTCAGAGCCCTATCCTTGTCTATCCTCTGTTCCGTCAGAGCCCTATCCTTGTCTATCCTCTGTTCCGTCAGAGCCCTATCCTTGTCTATCCACTGTTCCCTCAGAGCGCTATCCTTGTCTATCCTCTGTTGCATCAGAGCCCTATCCTTGTCTATCCTCTGTTCCATCAGAGCCCTATCCTTGTCTATTCTCTGTTCCATCAGAGCCCTATCCCTGTCTATCCTGCGTTCCATCAGAGCCCTATCCCTGTCTATCTTCTGTTCCATCAGAGCCCTATTCCTGTCTATCCTCTGTTCCATCAGAGCCCTATCCCTGTCTATCCTCTGTTCCATCATAGCCCTATCCCTTTCTATCCTCTATTCCATCAGAGCCCTATCCTTGTCTATCCTCTGTTCCGTCAGAGCCCTATCCCTGTCTATCCTCTGTTCCATCAGAGCCCTATCACTGTCTTTCCTCTCTTCCATCAGAGCGCTATCCCTGTCTATTCTCTGTTCCATCAGAGCCCTATCCATGTCTATCCTCTGTTCCATCAGAGCCCTATCCTTGTCTATCCTCTGTTCCTTCAGAGCCCTATCCCTGTCTATCCTCTGTTCCTTCAGAGCCCTATCCTTGTCTATCCTTTGTTCCATCAGAGCCCTATCCCTGTCTATCCTCTGTTCCTTCAGAGCCCTATCCCTGTCTATCCTCTGTTCCAGCAGAGCCCTATCCTTGTCTATCCTCTGTTCCTTCAGAGACCTATCCTTGTCTATCCTCTGTTCCGTCAGAGCCCTATCCCTGTCTATCACCCGTTCCGTCAGAGCCCTATCCTCGTCTATCCTCTGTTCCTTCAGAGCCCTATCCTCGTCCATCCTCTGTTCCGTCAGAGCCCTATCCTCGTCTATCCTTTGTTCCGTCAGAGCCCTATCCTCGTCTATCCTCTGGTCCGTCAGAGCCCTATCCTCGTCTATCCTCTGTCCCATCAGAGCCCTATCCTCGTCTATCCTCTGTTCCGTCAGAGCCCTATACCTGTCTATCCTCTGTTCCTTCAGAGCCATATCCCTGCCTATCCTCTGTTCCATCATATCCCTATCCCTGTCTATCCTCTGTTCCATCAGAGCCCTATCTGTGTCTATCCTCTGTTCCATCATAGCCCTATCCTTGTCTATCCTCTGTTCCATCAGAGCCCTATCCCTGTATATCCTCTGTTCCATCACAGCCCATTCCCTGTCTATCCTTTGTTCCATCAGAGCCATATCCTTGTCTATCCTCTGTTCCATCAAAGCCCTATCACTGTATATCCTCTGTTCCTTCAGAGCCCTATCTGTGTCTATCCTCTGTTCCATCATAGCCCTATCTTTGTCTATCCTCTTTTCCTTCAGAGCCCTACCTTGTCTATCCTCTGTTCTATCAGAGTCTATCCTTGTCTATCCTCTATTCCATCAGAGCCCTATCCTTTTCTACCCTGTGTTTCATCAGAGCCCTATCCTTGTCTATCCTCTGTTCCTTCAGAGCCCTATCCTTGTCTATCCTCTCTTCCATCAGAGCCCTATCCTTGTCTATCCTCTGTTCCTTTAGAGCCCTATTCTTGTCTATCCTGTGTTCCATCAGGGCCCTAACCTTGCTATCCTCTGATCTATCAGAGTCTATCATTGTCTGTCCTATGTTCCATCAGAGACCTATCCTTGTCTATCCTTTGTTCCATCAGAGCCCTATCCTTCTCCATCCTCTGTTCCGTCAGAGCCCTATGATTCTCTATCCTCTGTTCCGTCAGAGCCCTATCCTTTTCTAGCATCTGTTCCATCAGAGCCCTATCCTTGTCTTTCCTCTGTTCCATCAGAGCCCTATCCTTGTCTATCCTCTGTTCCATCAGAGCCCTATTCTTGTCTATCCTCTGTTCCATCAGAGCCCTATCCCTGTCTTTCCTCTGTTCCATCAGAGCCCTATCCCTGTCTATCCTCTGTTCCATTAGAGCCCTATCCTTCTCTATCCTCTGTTCCATCAGAGCCCTATCCTTGTCTATCCTCTGTTCCATCAGAGCCCTATCCTTGTCTATCCTCTGTTCCTTCAGAGACCTATCCTTGTCTATCCTCTGTTCCGTCAGAGCCCTATCCCTGTCTATCACCCGTTCCGTCAGAGCCCTATCCTCGTCTATCCTCTGTTCCTTCAGAGCCCTATCCTCGTCCATCCTCTGTTCCGTCAGAGCCCTATCCTCGTCTATCCTTTGTTCCGTCAGAGCCCTATCCTCGTCTATCCTCTGTTCCGTCAGAGCCCTATCCTCGTCTATCCTCTGTCCCATCAGAGCCCTATCCTCGTCTATCCTCTGTTCCGTCAGAGCCCTATACCTGTCTATCCTCTGTTCCTTCAGAGCCATATCCCTGCCTATCCTCTGTTCCATCATATCCCTATCCCTGTCTATCCTCTGTTCCATCAGAGCCCTATCTGTGTCTATCCTCTGTTCCATCATAGCCCTATCCTTGTCTATCCTCTGTTCCATCAGAGCCCTATCCCTGTATATCCTCTGTTCCATCACAGCCCATTCCCTGTCTATCCTTTGTTCCATCAGAGCCATATCCTTGTCTATCCTCTGTTCCATCAAAGCCCTATCACTGTCTATCCTCTGTTCCTTCAGAGCCCTATCTGTGTCTATCCTCTGTTCCATCATAGCCCTATCTTTGTCTATCCTCTTTTCCTTCAGAGCCCTACCTTGTCTATCCTCTGTTCTATCAGAGTCTATCCTTGTCTATCCTCTATTCCATCAGAGCCCTATCCTTTTCTACCCTGTGTTTCATCAGAGCCCTATCCTTGTCTATCCTCTGTTCCTTCAGAGCCCTATCCTTGTCTATCCTCTCTTCCATCAGAGCCCTATCCTTGTCTATCCTCTGTTCCTTTAGAGCCCTATTCTTGTCTATCCTGTGTTCCATCAGGGCCCTAACCTTGCTATCCTCTGATCTATCAGAGTCTATCATTGTCTGTCCTATGTTCCATCAGAGACCTATCCTTGTCTATCCTTTGTTCCATCAGAGCCCTATCCTTCTCCATCCTCTGTTCCGTCAGAGCCCTATGATTCTCTATCCTCTGTTCCGTCAGAGCCCTATCCTTTTCTAGCATCTGTTCCATCAGAGCCCTATCCTTGTCTATCCTCTGTTCCATCAGAGCCCTATCCTTGTCTATCCTCTGTTCCATCAGAGCCCTATTCTTGTCTATCCTCTGTTCCATCAGAGCCCTATCCCTGTCTTTCCTCTGTTCCATCAGAGCCCTATCCCTGTCTATCCTCTGTTCCATTAGAGCCCTATCCTTCTCTATCCTCTGTTCCATCAGAGCCCTATCCTTGTCTATCCTCTGTTCCATCAGAGCCCTATCCTTCTCTAGCCTCTGTTCCATCAGAGCCCTATCCTTGTCTAGCATCTGTTCCATCAGAGCCCTATCCCTGTCTATCCTCTGTTCCATCAGAGCCCTATCCTTGTCTATCCTCTGCTCCATCAGAGCCCTATCCTTGTCTATCCTCTGTCCCATCAGAGCCCTATCCTTGTCTATCCTCTGTTCTATCATAGCCCTATCCCAGTCTATCCTCAGTTCCATCAGAGCATCATCTTCTCCATTCTCTGTTTCATCAGCACCCTGTTCTTGTATATCCTCTGTCCCATCAGAGCCCTATCCTTGTCTATCCTCTATTTATCAGAGTCTATCCTTGTCTATCCTCTGTTTCATGAGAGCCCTATCCTTGTCTATCCTCTGTTCCATCAGAGCCCTATCCCTGTCTATCCTCCGTTCCATCAGAGACCTATCCTCGTCTATCCTCTGTTCCTTCAGAGCCCTATCCCCGTCTATCCTCTGTTCCATCAGTGCCCTATCCTTCTCCATCCTCTGTTCCATTAGAGTCCTATCCCTGTCTATCCTCTGTTCCGTCAGAGCCCTATCCTTCTCCATCCTCTGTTCCATCAGAGCCCTATCCTTGTCTATCCTCTGTTCCATCAGAGCCCTATCCTTGTCTATCCTCTGTTCCATCAGAGCCCTATCCCTGTCTATCCTCTGTTCCATCAGAGCCCTATCTCTGTCTAACCCTCTGTTCCTTCCGATCCCTATCCTTGTCTATCGTCTGTTCTTTCAGAGCCCTATCCGTGTCTATCCACTGTTCCATCAGAGCCCTATCCTTGTCTATCCTGTGTTCCATCAGAGCCCTATCCTTGTCTATCCTCTGTTCTATCAGAGTCTATCCTTGTCTATCCTGTGTTCCATCAGAGCCCTATCCTTGTCTATCCTCTGTTCCAACAGAGCCCTATCCTTGTCTATCCTCTGTTCCGTCAGAGCCCTATTCTTGTCTATCCTCTGTTCCTTCAGAGCCCTATCCTTGGCTATCCTCTGTTCCTTCAGAGACCTATCCTTGTATGACCTCTGTTCCTTCAGAGCCCTATCCTTGGCTATCCTCTGTTCCATCAGAGTCTATCCTTGTCTATCCTCTGTTCCATCAGAGCCATATTCTTGTCTATGCTCTCTTCCATCAGAGCCCTATCCTTGTCTATCCTCTGTTGCGTCAGAGCCCTATCCTTGTCTATCCTCTGTTCCATCAGAGCACTATCCTTGTCTATCCTCTGTTCCGTCAGAGCCCTATCCTTGTGAATCCTCTGTTCCTTCAGAGCCCTATCCCTGTCTATCTTCTGTTCCTTCCGAGCCCTATCACTGTCTTTCCTCTCTTCCATCAGAGCCCTATCCCTGTCTATCCTCTGTTCAATCAGAGCCCTATCCCTGTCTATC
This sequence comes from Calotriton arnoldi, assembly GCA_963921515.1. NCBI lineage: Eukaryota > Metazoa > Chordata > Amphibia > Caudata > Salamandridae > Calotriton > Calotriton arnoldi. The sequence continues at coordinate 3,690,742 of CAWUFW010000456.1, forward strand.
CTCTGTTCCATCAGAGCCCTATCCTTGTCTATCCTCTGTTCCTACAGAGCCCTATCCTTGTCTAACATCTGTTCCATCAGAGCCCTATCCCTGTCTATCCCCCGTTGCGTCAGAGCCCTATCCTCGTCTCTACTCTGTTCCGTCAGAGCCCTATCCTCGTCTATCCTCTGTTCCGTCAGAGCCCTATCCTCGTCTATCCTCTTTTCTGTCAGAGCCCTATCCTTGTCTATCCTCTGTTCCGTCAGAGCGCTATCCTTGTCTATCCTCTGTTCCGTCAGAGCTCTATTCTTGTCTATCTTCTGTTCCGTCAGAGCCCTATCCTTGTGTATCCTCTGATCCTTCAGAGATCTATCCTTGTCTATCCTCTGTTCTATCAGAGTCAATCCTTGTCTATCCTCAGTTCCATCAGAGTTCTATCCTCGTCTATCCTGTGTTCCATCAGAGCCCTATCCTCGTCTATCCTCTTTTCCTTCAGAGCCCTATCCTCGTCTATCCTCTGTTCCTTCAGAGCCCTATCCTTGTGTATCCTCTGATCCTTCAGAGACCTATCCTTGTCTATCCTCTGTTCTATGAGAGTCAATCGTTGTCTATCCTCAGTTCCATCAGAGTTCTATCCTCGTCTATCCTGTGTTCCATCAGAGCCCTACCCTCATCTATCCTCTGTTCCTTCAGAGCCCTATCCTCGTCTATCCTCTGTTCCTTCAGAGCCCTATCCTTGTCTATCCTCTGTTCCATCAGAGCCCTATCCTTCTCCATCCTCTGTTTTGTCAGAGCCCTATCCTCGTCTTTCCTCTGTTCCTTCAGAGCCCTATCCTTGTCTATCCTCTGTTCCGTCAGAGCCCTATCCTTGTCTATCCTCTGTTCCGTCAGAGCCCTATCCTTGTCTATCCTCTGTTCCGTCAGAGCCCTATACTTGTCTATCCACTGTTCCGTCAGAGCCCTATCCTTGTCTATCCTCTATTCCATCAGAGCCCTATCCTTGTCTATCCTCTGTTCCATCAGAGCCCTATCCCTTTCTATCCTCTGTTCCGTCAGAGCCCTATCCCTGTCTATCCTCTGTTCCATCAGAGCCCTATGCCTGTCTATCCTCTGTTCCATCAGAGCCCTATCCTTGTCTATCTTCTGTTCCGTCAGAGCCCTATCCCTGTCTATCCTCTATTCCATCAGAGCCCTATGCCTGTCTATCCTCTGTTCCATCAGAGCCCTATCCCTGTCTATCCTCTGTTCCTTCAGAGCCCTATCCTTGTCTATCCTTTGTTCCATCAGAGCCCTATCCCTGTCTATCCTCTGTTCCTTCAGAGCCCTATCCCTGTCTATCCTCTGTTCCATCAGATCCCTATCCTTGTCTATCCTCTGTTCCTTCAGAGCCCTATCCTTGTCTAACCTCTGTTCCATCAGAGCCCTATCCCTGTCAATCCCCCGTTGCGTCAGAGCCCTATCCTCGTCTCTCCTCTGTTCCATCAGAGCCCTATCCTCGTCTATCCTCTGTTCTGACAGAGCCCTATCCTCGTCTATCCTCTGTTCCATCAGAGCCCTATCCTTGTCTATACTCTGTTCTGTCTGAGCCCTATCCTTGTCTATCCTCTGTTCCATCAGAGCCCTTTACATTTCTATCCTCTGTTCCGTCAGAGCCCTATCTTCTCCATCCTCTGTTCCGTCAGAGCCCTATTCTAGTCTATCCTCTGTTCCGCCAGAGCCCTATCCTTCTCTGTCTTCTGTTCCATCAGAGTCCTATCCTTGTCTAGCATCTGTTCCATCAGAGTCCTATCCTTGTCTATCCTCTGTTCCATCAGAGCCCTATTCTTGTCAATCCTCTGTTCCATCAGAGCCCTATCCTTGTCTATCCTCTGTTCCTCTGTTCCATCAGAGCCCTATCCCTGTCTATCCTCTGTTCCATCAGAGCCCTATCCTTCTCTATCCTGTGTTCCATCAGAGCCCTATCCCTGCCTATCCTCTGTTCCGTGAGAGCCCTATCCCTGTCTATCCTCTATTCCATCAGAGCCCTATCCTTGTCTATCCTCTGTTCCATCAGAGTCCTATCCTTGTCTATCCTCTGTTCCATCAGAGCACTATCCTTGTCTATCCTCTGTTTCATCAGATCCCTATCCTTCTCTATCCTCTGTTCCATCAGAGCCCTATCCTTGTCTATCCTCTGTTCCATCAGAGTCCTATCCTTGTCTATCCTCTGTTCCATCAGAGCCCTATTCTTGTCTATCCTCTGTCCCATCAGAGCCCTACCCCTGTCTATCCTCTGTTCTTTCAGAGCCCTATCCCTGTCTTTCCTCTGTTCCGTGAGAGCCCTATCCTTGTCTATCCTCTGTTCCATCAGAGCCCTATCCTTCTCTATCCTCTGTTCCGTCAGAGCCCTATCCTTGTCTATCCTTTATTCCGTCAGAGCCCTATCCTTGTCTATCCTCTTTTCCGTCAGAGCACTATCCTTGCCTATCCTCTGTTCCATCAGAGCATCATCTTCTCCATCCTCTGTTCATCAGAGCATCATCTTCTCCATCCTATGTTCCGTCAGAGCCCTATCCTTGTGTATCCTCTGTTCCTTCAGAGCCCTATCCTTGTCTATCCTCTGTTCTATCAGAGTCTATCCTTATCTATCCTCTGTTCCATCAGAGCCCTATCCTCGTCTATCCTGTGTTCCATCAGAGCCCTACCCTCGTCTATCCTCTGTTCCTTCAGAGCCCTATCCTTGTCTATCCTCTGTTCCATCAGAACCCTATCCTTCTCCATCCTCTGTTCTGTCAGAGCCCTATCCTCGTCTATCCTCTGTTCCTTCAGAGCCCTATCCTCGTCAATCCTCTGTTCCTTCAGAGCCCTATCCTCGTCTATCCTCTGTTCCGTCAGAGCCCTATCTTCTCCATCCTCTGTTCCTTCAGAGCCCTATTCTAGTCTATCCTCTGGTCCGCCAAAGCCCTATCCTTCTCTATCTTCTGTTCCATCAGAGTCCTATCCTTGTCTAGCATCTGTTCCGTCAGAGCCCGATCCTTGTCTATACTCTGTTACGTCAGAGCCCTATCCTTGTCTATCCTCTGTTCCGTCAGAGCCCTATCCTTGTCTATCCTCTGTTCCGTCAGAGCCCTATCCTTGTCTATCCACTGTTCCCTCAGAGCGCTATCCTTGTCTACCCTCTATTTCGTCAGAGCCCTATCCTTGTCTATCCTCTGTTCCATCAGAGCCCTATCCTTGTCTACCATATGTTCCATCAGAGCCCTATCCTTGTCTATCCTCTGTTCCATCAGAGCCCTATCCTTGTCTATTCTCCGTTCCATCAGAGCCCTATCCCTGTCTATCCTCTGTTCCATCAGAGCCCTATCTCTGTCTAACCCTCTGTTCCTTCCGAGCCCTATCCTTGTCTATCGTCTGTTCCTTCAGAGCCCTATCCCTGTCTATCCTCTGTTCCATCAGAGCCCTATCCCTGTCTATCCTCTGTTCAATCAGAGCCCTATCTCTGTCTAACCCTCTGTTCCTTCCGAGCCCTATCCTTGTCTATCGTCTGTTCCTTCAGAGCCCTATCCGTGTCTATCCTCTGTTCCATCAGAGCCCTATCCTTGTCTATCCTGTGTTCCATCAGAGCCCTATCCTTGTCTATCCTCTGTTCTATCAGAGTCTATCCTTGTCTATCCTGTGTTTCATCAGAGCCCTATCCTTGTCTATCCTCTGTTCCAACAGAGCCCTATCCTTGTCTATCCTCTGTTCCGTCAGAGCCCTATTCTTGTCTATCCTCTGTTCCTTCAGAGCCCTATCCTTGGCTATCCTCTGGTCCTTCAGAGACCTATCCTTGTATATCCTCTGTTCCTTCAGAGCCCTATCCTTGGCTATCCTCTGTTCCATCAGAGTCTATCCTTGTCTATACTCTGTTCCATCAGAGCCATATTCTTGTCTATGCTCTCTTCCATCAGAGCCCTATCCTTGTCTATCCTCTGTTGCGTCAGAGCCCTATCCTTGTCTATCCTCTGTTGCGTCAGAGCCCTATCCTTGTCTATCCTCTGTTCCATCAGAGCCCTATCCTTGTCTATCCTCTGTTCCGTCAGAGCCCTATCCTTGTGTATCCTCTGTTCCTTCAGAGCCCTATCCCTGTCTATCTTCTGTTCCTTCAGAGCCCTATCACTGTCTTTCCTCTCTTCCATCAGAGCCCTATCCCTGTCTATCCTCTGTTCAATCAGAGCCCTATCCATGTCTATCCTCTGTTCCATCAGAGCCCTATCCTTGTCTATCCTCTGTTCCTACAGAGCCCTATCCTTGTCTAACCTCTGTTCCATCAGAGCCCTATCCCTGTCTATCCCCCGTTGCGTCAGAGCCCTATCCTCGTCTATCCTCTGTTCCGTCAGAGCCCTTTCCTCGTCTATCCTCTGTTCTGTCAGAGCCCTATCCTTATCTATCCTCTGTTCCGTCAGAGCCCTATCCTTGTCTATCCTCTGTTCCATCAGAGCTCTATTCTTGTCTATCCTCTGTTCCATCAGAGCCCTATCCTTGTGTATCCTCTGATCCTTCAGAGATCTATCCTTGTCTATCCTCTGTTCTATCAGAGTCAATCCTTGTCTATCCTCAGTTCCATCAGAGTTCTATCCTCATCTATCCTGTGTTCCATCAGAGCCCTATCCTCGTCTATCCTCTGTTCCTTCAGAGCCCTATCCTCGTCTATCCTCTGTTCCTTCAGAGCCCTATCCTTGTCTATCCTCTGTTCCGTGAGAGCCCTATCCTTGTCTATCCTCTGTTCCATCAGAGCCCTATCCTTCTCTATCCTCTGTTCCGTCAGAGCCCTATCCTTGTCTATCCTTTATTCCGTCAGAGCCCTATCCTTGTCTATCCTCTTTTCCGTCAGAGCACTATCCTTGCCTATCCTCTGTTCCATCAGAGCATCATCTTCTCCATCCTCTGTTCATCAGAGCATCATCTTCTCCATCCTATGTTCCGTCAGAGCCCTATCCTTGTGTATCCTCTGTTCCATCAGAGCCCTATCCTTGTCTATCCTCTGTTCTATCAGAGTCTATCCTTATCTATCCTCTGTTCCATCAGAGCCCTATCCTCGTATATCCTGTGTTCCATCAGAGCCCTACCCTCGTCTATCCTCTGTTCCTTCAGAGCCCTATCCTTGTCTATCCTCTGTTCCATCAGAACCCTATCCTTCTCCATCCTCTGTTCTGTCAGAGCCCTATCCTCGTCTATCCTCTGTTCCTTCAGAGCCCTATCCTCGTCAATCCTCTGTTCCTTCAGAGCCCTATCCTCGTCTATCCTCTGTTCCGTCAGAGCCCTATCTTCTCCATCCTCTGTTCCTTCAGAGCCCTATTCTAGTCTATCCTCTGGTCCGCCAAAGCCCTATCCTTCTCTATCTTCTGTTCCATCAGAGTCCTATCCTTGTCTAGCATCTGTTCTGTCAGAGCCCTATCCTTGTCTAGCATCTGTTCCGTCAGAGCCCGATCCTTGTCTATACTCTGTTACGTCAGAGCCCTATCCTTGTCTATCCTCTGTTCCGTCAGAGCCCTATCCTTGTCTATCCTCTGTTCCGCCAGAGCCCTATCCTTGTCTATCCACTGTTCCCTCAGAGCGCTATCCTTGTCTACCCTCTATTTCGTCAGAGCCCTATCCTTGTCTATCCTCTGTTCCATCAGAGCCCTATCCTTGTCTACCATATGTTCCATCAGAGCCCTATCCTTGTCTATCCTCTGTTCCATCAGAGCCCTATCCTTGTCTATTCTCCGTTCCATCAGAGCCCTATCCCTGTCTATCCTCTGTTCCATCAGAGCCCTATCTCTGTCTAACCCTCTGTTCCTTCCGAGCCCTATCCTTGTCTATCGTCTGTTCCTTCAGAGCCCTATCCCTGTCTATCCTCTGTTCCATCAGAGCCCTATCCCTGTCTATCCTCTGTTCAATCAGAGCCCTATCTCTGTCTAACCCTCTGTTCCTTCCGAGCCCTATCCTTGTCTATCGTCTGTTCCTTCAGAGCCCTATCCGTGTCTATCCTCTGTTCCATCAGAGCCCTATCCTTGTCTATCCTGTGTTCCATCAGAGCCCTATCCTTGTCTATCCTCTGTTCTATCAGAGTCTATCCTTGTCTATCCTGTGTTTCATCAGAGCCCTATCCTTGTCTATCCTCTGTTCCAACAGAGCCCTATCCTTGTCTATCCTCTGTTGCGTCAGAGCCCTATCCTTGTCTATCCTCTGTTGCGTCAGAGCCCTATCCTTGTCTATCCTCTGTTCCATCAGAGCCCTATCCTTGTCTATCCTCTGTTCCGTCAGAGCCCTATCCTTGTGTATCCTCTGTTCCTTCAGAGCCCTATCCCTGTCTATCTTCTGTTCCTTCAGAGCCCTATCACTGTCTTTCCTCTCTTCCATCAGAGCCCTATCCCTGTCTATCCTCTGTTCAATCAGAGCCCTATCCCTGTCTATCCTCTGTTCCATCAGAGCCCTATCCTTGTCTATCCTCTGTTCCTACAGAGCCCTATCCTTGTCTAACCTCTGTTCCATCAGAGCCCTATCCCTGTCTATCCCCCGTTGCGTCAGAGCCCTATCCTCGTCTATCCTCTGTTCCGTCAGAGCCCTTTCCTCGTCTATCCTCTGTTCTGTCAGAGCCCTATCCTTGTCTATCCTCTGTTCTATCAGAGTCAATCCTTGTCTATCCTCAGTTCCATCAGAGTTCTATCCTCATCTATCCTGTGTTCCATCAGAGCCCTATCCTCGTCTATCCTCTGTTCCTTCAGAGCCCTATCCTTGTCTATCCTCTGTTCCGTCAGAGCTCTATTCTTGTCTATCCTCTGTTCCATCAGAGCCCTATCCTTGTGTATCCTCTGATCCTTCAGAGATCTATCCTTGTCTATCCTCTGTTCTATCAGAGTCAATCCTTGTCTATCCTCAGTTCCATCAGAGTTCTATCCTCATCTATCCTGTGTTCCATCAGAGCCCTATCCTCGTCTATCCTCTGTTCCTTCAGAGCCCTATCCTCGTCTATCCTCTGTTCCTTCAGAGCCCTATCCTTGTGTATCCTCTGATCCTTCAGAGACCTATCCTTGTCTATCCTCTGTTCTATCAGAGTCAATCGTTGTCTATCCTCAGTTCCATCAGAGTTCTATCCTCGTCTATCATGTGTTCCATCAGAGCCCTACCCTCATCTATCCTCTGTTCCTTCAGAGCCCTATCCTCGTCTATCCTCTGTTCCTCTGTTCCATCAGAGCCCTATCCCTGTCTATCCTCTGTTCCATCAGAGCCCTATCCTTCTCTATCCTGTGTTCCATCAGAGCCCTATCCCTGCCTATCCTCTGTTCCGTGAGAGCCCTATCCCTGTCTATACTCTATTCCATCAGAGCCCTATCCTTGTCTATCCTCTGTTCCATCAGAGTCCTATCCTTGTCTATCCTCTGTTCCATCAGAGTACTATCCTTGTCTATCCTCTGTTTCATCAGATCCCTATCCTTCTCTATCCTTTGTTCCATCAGAGCCCTATCCTTGTCTATCCTCTGTTCCATCAGAGTCCTATCTTTGTCTATCCTCTGTTCCATCAGAGCCCTATTCTTGTCTATCCTCTGTCCCATCAGAGCCCTACCCCTGTCTATCCTCTGTTCTTTCAGAGCCCTATCCCTGTCTTTCCTCTGTTCCGTGAGAGCCCTATCCTTGTCTATCCTCTGTTCCATCAGAGCCCTATCCTTCTCTATCCTCTGTTCCGTCAGAGCCCTATCCTTGTCTATCCTTTATTCCGTCAGAGCCCTATCCTTGTCCATCCTCTTTTCCGTCAGAGCCCTATCCTTGCCTATCCTCTGTTCTATCAGAGTCTATCCTTATCTATCCTCTGTTCCATTAGAGCATCATCTTCTCCATCCTCTGTTCCGTCAGAGCCCTATCCTTGTGTATCCTCTGTTCCTTCAGAGCCCTATCCTTGTCTATCCTCTGTTCTATCAGAGTCTATCCTTATCTATCCTCTGTTCCATCAGAGCCCTATCCTCGTCTATCCTGTGTTCCATCAGAGCCCTACCCTCGTCTAGCCTCTGTTCCTTCAGAGCCCTATCCTTGCATATCGTCTGTTCCTTCAGAGCCCTATCCTTGGCTATCCTCTGTTCCATCAGAGTCTATCCTTGTCTATCCTCTGTTCCATCAGAGCCATATTCTTGTCTATGCTCTCTTCCATCAGAGCCCTATCCTTGTCTATCCTCTGTTGCGCCAGAGCCCTATCCTTGTCTATCCTCTGTTCCATCAGAGCCCTATCCTTGTGTATCCTCTGTTCCGTCAGAGCCCTATCCTTGTGTATCCTCTGTTCCTTCAGAGCCCTATCCCTGTCTATCTTCTGTTCCTTCAGAGCCCTATCACTGTCTTTCCTCTCTTCCATCAGAGCCCTATCCCTGTCTATCCTCTGTTCAATCAGAGCCCTATCCCTGTCTATCCTCTGTTCCATCAGAGCCCTATCCTTGTCTATCCTCTGTTCCTACAGAGCCCTATCATTGTCTAACCTCTGTTCCATCAGAGCCCTATCCCTGTCTATCCCCCGTTGCGTCAGAGCCCTATCCTCGTCTCTACTCTGTTCCGTCAGAGCCCTATCCTCGTCTATCCTCTGTTCCGTCAGAGCCCTATCCTCGTCTATCCTCTTTTCTGTCAGAGCCCTATCCTTGTCTATCCTCTGTTCCGTCAGAGCCCTATCCTTGTCTATCCTCTGTTCCGTCAGACCTCTATTCTTGTCTATCCTCTGTTCCGTCAGAGCCCTATCCTTGTGTATCCTCTGATCCTTCAGAGATCTATCCTTGTCTATCCTCTGTTCTATCAGAGTCAATCCTTGTCTATCCTCAGTTCCATCAGAGTTCTATCCTCGTCTATCCTGTGTTCCATCAGAGCCCTATCCTCGTCTATCCTCTGTTCCTTCAGAGCCCTATCCTCGTCTATCCTCTGTTCCTTCAGAGCCCTATCCTTGTGTATCCTCTGATCCTTCAGAGACCTATCCTTGTCTATCCTCTGTTCTATCAGTCAATCGTTGTCTATCCTCAGTTCCATCAGAGTTCTATCCTCGTCTATCCTGTGTTCCATCAGAGCCCTACCCTCATCTATCCTCTGTTCCTTCAGAGCCCTATCCTCGTCTATCCTCTGTTCCTCTGTTCCATCAGAGCCCTATCCCTGTCTATCCTCTGTTCCATCAGAGCCCTATCCTTCTCCATCCTGTGTTCCATCAGAGCCCTATCCCTGCCTATCCTCTGTTCCGTGAGAGCCCTATCCCTGTCTATCCTCTATTCCATCAGAGCCCTATCCTTGTCTATCCTCTGTTCCATCAGAGTCCTATACCTGTCTATCCTCTGTTCCATCAGAGCACTATCCTTGTCTATCCTCTGTTTCATCAGATCCCTATCCTTCTCTATCCTCTGTTCCATCAGAGCCCTATCCTTGTCTATCCTCTGTTCCATCAGAGTCCTATCCTTGTCTATCCTCTGTTCCATCAGAGCCCTATCCTCGTCTATCCTGTGTTCCATCAGAGCCCTACCCTCGTCTAGCCTCTGTTCCTTCAGAGCCCTATCCTTGCATATCGTCTGTTCCTTCAGAGCCCTATCCTTGGCTATCCTCTGTTCCATCAGAGTCTATCCTTGTCTATCCTCTGTTCCATCAGAGCCATATTCTTGTCTATACTCACTTCCATCAGAGCCCTATCCTTGTCTATCCTCTGTTGCGTCAGAGCCCTATCCTTGTCTATCCTCTGTTCCATCAGAGCCCTATCCTTGTCTATCCTCTGTTCCGTCAGAGCCCTATCCTTGTGTATCCTCTGTTCCTTCAGAGCCCTATCCCTGTCTATCTTCTGTTCCTTCAGAGCCCTATCACTGTCTTTCCTCTCTTCCATCAGAGCCCTATCCCTGTCTATCCTCTGTTCAATCAGAGCCCTATCCCTGTCTATCCTCTGTTCCATCAGAGCCCTATCCTTGTCTATCCTCTGTTCCTACAGAGCCCTATCCTTGTCTAACCTCTGTTCCATCAGAGCCCTATCCCTGTCTATCCCCCGTTGCGTCAGAGCCCTATCCTCGTCTCTACTCTGTTCCGTCAGAGCCCTATCCTCGTCTATCCTCTGTTCCGTCAGAGCCCTATCCTCGTCTATCCTCTTTTCTGTCAGAGCCCTATCCTTGTCTATCCTCTGTTCCGTCAGAGCCCTATCCTTGTCTATCCTCTGTTCCGTCAGAGCTCTATTCTTGTCTATCCTCTGTTCCGTCAGAACCCTATCCTTGTGTATCCTCTGATCCTTCAGAGATCTATCCTTGTCTATCCTCTGTTCTATCAGAGTCAATCCTTGTCTATCCTCAGTTCCATCAGAGTTCTATCCTCGTCTATCCTGTGTTCCATCAGAGCCCTATCCTCGTCTATCCTCTGTTCCTTCAGAGCCCTATCCTTGTGTATCCTCTGATCCTTCAGAGACCTATCCTTGTCTATCCTCTGTTCTATCAGTCAATCGTTGTCTATCCTCAGTTCCATCAGAGTTCTATCCTCGTCTATCCTGTGTTCCATCAGAGCTCTACCCTCATCTATCCTCTGTTCCTTCAGAGCCCTATCCTCGTCTATCCTCTGTTCCTCTGTTCCATCAGAGCCCTATCCCTGTCTATCCTCTGTTCCATCAGAGCCCTATCCTTCTCTATCCTGTGTTCCATCAGAGCCCTATCCCTGCCTATCCTCTGTTCCGTGAGAGCCCTATCCCTGTCTATCCTCTATTCCATCAGAGCCCTATCCTTGTCTATCCTCTGTTCCATCAGAGTCCTATCCCTGTCTATCCTCTGTTCCATCAGAGCACTATCCTTGTCTATCCTCTGATTCATCAGATCCCTATCCTTCTCTATCCTCTGTTCCATCAGAGCCCTATCCTTGTCTATCCTCTGTTCCATCAGAGTCCTATCTTTGTCTATCCTCTGTTCCATCAGAGCCCTATTCTTGTCTATCCTCTGTCCCATCAGAGCCCTACCCCTGTCTATCCTCTGTTCTTTCAGAGCCCTATCCCTGTCTTTCCTCTGTTCCGTGAGAGCCCTATCCTTGTCTATCCTCTGTTCCATCAGAGCCCTATCCTTCTCTATCCTCTGTTCCGTCAGAGCCCTATCCTTGTCTATACTTTATTCCATCAGAGCCCTATCCTTGTCTATCCTCTTTTCCATCAGAGCCCTATCCTTGCCTATCCTCTGTTCCATCAGAGCATCATCTTCTCCATCCTCTGTTCCATCAGAGCATCATCTTCTCCATCCTCTGTTCCGTCAGAGCCCTATCCTTGTGTATCCTCTGTTCCTTCAGAGCCCTATCCTTGTCTATCCTCTGTTCTATCAGAGTCTATCCTTATCTATCCTCTGTTCCATCAGAGCCCTATCCTCGTCTATCCTGTGTTCCATCAGAGCCCTACCCTCGTCTATCCTCTGTTCCTTCAGAGCCCTATCCTTGTATATCCTCTGTTCCTTCAGAGCCCTATCCTTGGCTATCCTCTGTTCCATCAGAGTCTATCCTTGTCTATCCTCTGTTCCATCAGAGCCATATTCTTGTCTATGCTCTCTTCCATCAGAGCCCTATCCTTGTCTATCCTCTGTTGCGTCAGAGCCCTATCCTTGTCTATCCTCTGTTCCATCAGAGCCCTATCCTTGTCTATCCTCTGTTCCATCAGAGCCCTATCCTTGTGTATCCTCTGTTCCTTCAGAGCCCTATCCCTGTCTATCTTCTGTTCCTTCAGAGCCCTATCACTGTCTTTCCTCTCTTCCATCAGAGCCCTATCCCTGTCTATCCTCTGTTCAATCAGAGCCCTATCCCTGTCTATCCTCTGTTCCATCAGAGCCCTATCCCTGTCTATCCCCCGTTGCGTCAGAGCCCTATCCTCATCTCTACTCTGTTCCGTCAGAGCCCTATCCTCGTCTATCCTCTGTTCCGTCAGAGCCCTATCCTCGTCTATCCTCTTTTCTGTCAGAGCCCTATCCTTCTCTATCCTGTGTTCAATCAGAGCCCTATCCCTCTCTATCATCTGTTCCATCAGAGCCCTATCCTTGTCTATCCTGTGTTCCATCAGAGCCCTATCCTTGTCTATCCTCTGTTCTATAAGAGTCTATCCTTGTCTATCCTGTGTTTCATCAGAGCCCTATCCTTGTCTATCCTCTGTTCCAACAGAGCCCTATCCTTGTCTATCCGCTGTTCCGTCAGAGCCCTATTCTTGTCTATCCTCTGTTCCTTCAGAGCCCTATCCTTGGCTATTCTCTGTTCCTTCAGAGACCTATCCTTGTATATCCTCTGTTCCTTCAGAGCCCTATCCTTGGCTATCCTCTGTTCCATCAGAGTCTATCCTTGTCTATCCTCTGTTCCATCAGAGCCATATTCTTGTCTATGCTCTCTTCCATCATAGCCCTATCCTTGTCTATCCTCTGTTGCGTCATAGCCCTATCCTTGTCTATCCTCTGTTCCATCAGAGCCCTATCCTTGTCTATCCTCTGTTCCGTCAGAGCCCTATCCTTGTGTATCCTCTGTTCCTTTAGAGCCCTATCCCTGTCTATCTTCTGTTCCTTCAGAGCCCTATCACTGTCTTTCCTCTCTTCCATCAGAGCCATATCCCTGTCTATCCTCTGTTCAATCAGAGCCCTAACCCTGTCTATCCTCTGTTCCATCAGAGCCCTAGCCTTGTCTATCCTCTGTTCCTACAGAGCCCTATCCTTGTCTAACCTCTGTTCCATCAGAGCCCTATCCCTGTCTATCCCCCGTTGCGTCAGAGCCCTATCCTCGTCTCTACTCTGTTCCGTCAGAGCCCTATCCACGTCTATCCTCTGTTCCGTCAGAGCCCTATCCTCGTCTATCCTCTTTTCTGTCAGAGCCCTATCCTTGTCTATCCTCTGTTCCGTCAGAGCCCTATCCTTGTCTATCCTCTGTTCCGTCAGAGCTCTATTCTTGTCTATCCTCTGTTCCGTCAGAGCCCTATCCTTGTGTATCCTCTGATCCTTCAGAGATCTATCCTTGTCTATCCTCTGTTCTATCAGAGTCAATCCCTGTCTATCCTCAGTTCCATCGGAGTTCTATCCTCGTCTATCCTGTGTTCCATCAGAGCCCTATCCTCGTCTATCCTCTGTTCCTTCAGAGCCCTATCCTCGTCTATCCTCTGTTCCTTCAGAGCCCTATCCTTGTGTATCCCCTGATCCTTCAGAGACCTATCCTTGTCTATCCTCTGATCTATCAGAGTCAATCGTTGTCTATCCTCAGTTCCATCAGAGTTCTATCCTCGTCTATCCTGTGTTCCATCAGAGCCCTACCCTCATCTATCCTCTGTTCCTTCAGAGCCCTATCCTCGTCTATCCTCTGTTCCATCAGAGCCCTATCCTTCTCTATCCTGTGTTCCATCAGAGCCCTATCCCTGCCTATCCTCTGTTCCGTGAGAGCCCTATCCCTGTCTATCCTCTATTCCATCAGAGCCCTATCCTTGTCTATCCACTGTTCCATCAGAGTCCTATCCTTGTCTATCCTCTGTTCCATCAGAGCACTATCCTTGTCTATCCTCTGTTTCATCAGATCCCTATCCTTCTCTATCCTCTGTTCCATCAGAGCCCTATCCTTGTCTATCCTCGGTTCCATCAGAGTCCTATCCTTGTCTATCCTCTGTTCCATCAGAGCCCTATTCTTGTCTATCCTCTGTCCCATCAGAGCCCTACCCCAGTCTATCCTCTGTTCTTTCAGAGCCCTATCCCTGTCTTTCCTCTGTTCCGTGAGAGCCCTATCCTTGTCTATCCTCTGTTCCGTCAGAGCCCTATCCTTGTCTATCCTTTATTCCGTCAGAGCCCTATCCTTGTCTATCCTCTTTTCCGTCAGAGCCCTATCCTTGCCTATCCTCTGTTCCATCAGAGCATCATCTTCTCCATCCTCTGTTCCATCAGAGCATCATCTTCTCCATCCTCTGTTCCGTCAGAGCCCTATCCTTGTGTATCCTCTGTTCCTTCAGAGCCCTATCCTTGTCTATCCTCTGTTCTATCAGAGTCTATCCTTATCTATCCTCTGTTCCATTAGAGCCCTATCCTCGTCTATCCTGTGTTCCATCAGAGCCCTACCCTCGTCTATCCTCTGTTCCTTCAGAGCCCTATCCTTGTCTATCCTCTGTTCCATCAGAACCCTATCCTTCTCCATCCTCTGTTCTGTCAGAGCCCTATCCTCGTCTATCCTCTGTTCCTTCAGAGCCCTATCCTCGTCAATCCTCTGTTCCTTCAGAGCCCTATCCTCGTCTATCCTCTGTTCCGTCAGAGCCCTATCTTCTCCATCCTCTGTTCCGTCAGAGCCCTATTCTAGTCTGTCCTCTGTTCCGCCAGAGCCCTATCCTTCTCTATCTTCTGTTCCATCAGAGTCCTATCCTTGTCTAGCATCTGTTCTGTCAGAGCCATATCCTTGTCTAGCATCTGTTCCGTCAGAGCCCGATCCTTGTCTATACTCTGTTCCGTCAGAGCCCTATCCTTGTCTATCCTCTGTTCCGTCAGAGCCCTATCCTTGTCTATCCTCTGTTCCGTCAGAGCCCTATCCTTGTCTATCCACTGTTCCCTCAGAGCGCTATCCTTGTCTACCCTCTATTTCGTCAGAGCCCTATCCTTGTCTATCCTCTGTTCCATCAGAGCCCTATCCTTGTCTACCATATGTTACATCAGAGCCCTATCCTTGTCTATCCTCTGTTCCATCAGAGCCCTATCCTTGTCTATTCTCCGTTCCATCAGAGCCCTATCCCTGTCTATCCTCTGTTCCATCAGAGCCCTATCTCTGTCTAACCCTCTGTTCCTTCCAAGCCCTATCCTTGTCTATCGTCTGTTCCTTCAGAGCCCTATCCCTGTCTATCCTCTGTTCCATCAGAGCCCTATCCCTGTCTATCCTCTGTTCCATCAGAGCTCTATCCCTGTCTATCCTCTGTTCCATCAGAGCCCTATCTCTGTCTAACCCTCTGGTCCTTCCGAGCCCTATCCTTGTCTATCGTCTGTTCCTTCAGAGCCCTATCCTTGTCTATCCTCTGTTCCATCAGAGCCCTATCCTTGTCTATCCTGTGTTCCATCAGAGCCCTATCCTTGTCTATCCTCTGTTCTATCAGAGTCTATCCTTGTCTATCCTGTGTTCCATCAGAGCCCTATCCTTGTCTATCCTCTGTTCCAACAGAGCCCTATCCTTGTCTATCCTCTGTTCCGTCAGTGCCCTATTCTTGTCTATCCTCTGTTCCTTCAGAGCCCTATCCTTGGCTATCCTCTGTTCCTTCAGAGACCTATCCTTGTTTATCCTCTGTTCCTTCAGAGCCCTATCCTTGGCTATCCTCTGTTCCATCAGAGTCTATCCTTGTCTATCCTCTGTTCCATCAGAGCCATATTCTTGTCTATGCTCTCTTCCATCAGAGCCCTATCCTTGTCTATCCTCTGTTGCGTCAGAGCCCTATCCTTGTCTATCCTCTGTTCCATCAGAGCCCTATCCTTGTCTATCCTCTGTTCCGTCAGAGCCCTATCCTTGTGTATCCTCTGTTCCTTCAGAGCCCTATCCCTGTCTATCTTCTGTTCCTTCAGAGCCCTATCACTGTCTTTCCTCTCTTCCATCAGAGCCCTATCCCTGTCTATCCTCTGTTCCATCAGAGCCCTATCCCTGTCTATCCTCTGTTCCATCAGAGCCCTATCCCTGTCTATCCTCTGTTCAATCAGAGCCCTATCCCTGTCTATCCCCTGTTCCATCAGAGCCCTATCCTTCTCTATCCTTTGTTCATTCAGAGCCCTATCCCTGTCTGTTAGACTTGGCATCTTTTGGCGTGTTTCCCCTGACTTTTTGCTTTCTGACCTCCCGGTTTTGACTCTGTTTTTGCTGGTGTAATGATTCTGCGCACTTCCCTCACTGCTGTCCAGTGGGAAAGTGCAAGTGCTCCTGTATAAAATGTGTTATGGATTAGTGTTTCCATGATTGGCCTATTTGGTTTATGTGTCAGTCCCTTGTAAAGTGCACTGCGAGTGCCAGGGCCTATAGACCAAATGCTGTTGGTGGGCTGCAGCACTGGATTGTGCCACCCACGCAAACAGCCCGTAAAAGTGTAACTCGGGCCTGACATCGCAGAGCCTGTGCGCAGCCTGGGGCTGCCATGTCGACTTGGCAAGTGCACACACTTGCAAGTCCCTAAACCTTCCCTTTTCTACATGTAAGTCACCCCTAAGGTAGGCCCAAGGTACCCCTGTGGGCAGGGTGCGTTGTATACGAAAGGTAGGACATGCCCTGGTGTGTGTGGCATGTCCTGATAGTGAATTACAGCCTAGTTCGTTTTTCACTATTGCAAGGCTACCTGTTCCCCTAGGCCAGAACGGGCAGTTTTGATTATTACAGCTTATAATCCTAACTGACCCCGGAACATGGTAGAAATTCGAGTTTAGTACGCTCTGGACTCAGAATGATAAAATGCATCTTTTAGTGAAGTTGGTTTTAACATTCTGTGTTTGAAAATACCACTTTTAGAAAGTGGGTATTTTATTGTCTAACCATCCAAGCCTGCCTCTGCGAGGTTGTGTATTCCTTGTCTGGAGTGTGAGTGACAGGGGCTGGGGGATGCCAGGAGACAGGGTGAGTCAGCACAGGGCTGAATAGCAAGATCTACATGTAGATGGGTGGGAGGAGTTGCACCTGGGCCCTGAATAGGACAGTGCCTTCCCTCCACAATGCTGGCTCCACCTCCTGTGGTGCGTCTGATGTCCCTGGCCTACTCACTGAAAGAAGGGACGGAGACTTGTCAACAAAGTGCTCCAGAACTGGTTTGGACTAGGCAAAGGCCTCTCTGCCTTCAGAGAACAAAGGAATTTGGGATATAAATATTGGGGCCCTGACCCCATGAATTTAGATCTCGCTGGAATCAAGGAACCTGCCAAGACGAAGAGCTGGAAGAGCTGCCAGGAGGAGTACTGCCCCTTTGCTGTGTTG
This sequence comes from Calotriton arnoldi, assembly GCA_963921515.1. Classification (NCBI taxonomy): domain Eukaryota; kingdom Metazoa; phylum Chordata; class Amphibia; order Caudata; family Salamandridae; genus Calotriton; species Calotriton arnoldi. The sequence goes on from CAWUFW010000456.1 coordinate 3,707,611, forward strand.
TTGCTTTGTTGGGTTGGCCTGCAGTTGCTGCTTCTGTCTTGGGCAGTGAAAGGACTGGACTGAACTTTCTACAAGCTTGTGCTGAGTATCTCCAAGGGCCTGGAACCGAGCTGGCCTCCTGTTAAGAAGTCTCAGGGACTGCAAAGACTTCACAAGCCTCTGGGTACCGCTTCTGGAACGCTGTTTCAGTTGCCACAGAGGAAGGGAACCGCAACCGACTCCGTCAACCGAATCCATCCCTGGCCGGTGACCTGTTTGCACCGCAGACCGCATCGCCCCGCTTCGCATCGCAACCCTGGTCTCACCGTAGGCGACGTCCGACGCCGTCCACATCGAGCCGCTGCTTGCACCGTGACCTGTGGGCACCGCCGTTCGCATCGCATCGCTTCACTGAACCAGCCGGACCCGACCGACGCGGTCGCTGCAACTGGCTCAAGAGTCGTGACCGCATCGCATTTGGGGCACCGCTCGCACGTCTGCGACGCACCGCTCCGACTCGCACCGCTGTCCGACGCCAGCTCCCGCACTCCGGCTTGGTCGCCTGCATCGCAACCTGTCAGCACCGCATCGAGCATCGTCTCACCCTGCATCGCACGCCTTGGACTCACTGACTCCGTCTGCACGACGCTCATCGAGCCGCTGCCTGCACCGCATCGAGGGACACCGCACCTTGCATCGCTCCGTCTTGCACCGCAACCGCGACGAACGCCGACCGGCTCGTACACTCCGTACCAGCCACAATGAGAAAGGTACTGTGACCGAGTCTGTTCACGACTCTGCTGGCCCGTATCAACGCGGTCGGCTGGAACTGTTAGACTCTGTGGTTTTCAGCATCGCGGTAGGCTCGGACGGAGCTACCGACTCGTACGAACTTTGTTTTTGAACTATTCCTGCAAAGAAGAAGTTACCTTATCAAGCATTCGTTTTTAAAGTATAGTATTGTGGATTTTCATCGTAATTGGTCTTGTCTTGAGTATATAAAAATTGGTTATTTTTCTAAACTGGTGTGGTGTCCGTTTGTAGTGCTTACACTGTATTACTGTTAGTTATGTGCAAATGCTTTACACACTGCCTCTGAATTAAGCCTGACTGCTCGTGCCAAGCTACCACGAGGGTGAGCAGGGGTTACTTCACGAGTGTAACACCCTTACCCTGACTAGGAAGAAGGGTCCATACTTGGACAAAGGTGCGGGCCCTTGCCAACTAGAGATCCCATTTCTAACACTGTCTATCCTCTGTTCCATCAGAGCCCTATCCCTGTCTATCCTCTGTTCCTTCAGAGCCCTATCTCTGTCTATCCTCTGTTCCAGCAGAGCCCTATCCCTGTCTATCCTCTGTTCCATCAGAGCCCTATCCCTGTCTATCCTCTGTTCCATCAGAGCCCTATCCTTGTCTATCCTCTGTTCATTCAGAGCCCTATCCCTGTCTATCCTCTGTTCCTTCAGAGCCCTATCCTTGTCTATCCTTTGTTCCATCAGAGCCCTATCCCTGTCTATCCTCTGTTCCATCAGAGCCCTATCCTTGTCTATTCTCTGTTCCATCAGAGCCCTATCCCTGTCTATCCTCTGTTCCATCAGAGCCCTATCCTTGTCTATCCTGTGTTCCATCAGAGCCCTATCCTTGCTATCCTCTATTCCGTCAGAGCCCTATCCTTGTCTATCCTCTGTTTCATCAGATCCCTATCCTTGTCTATCCTCTGTCCCATCAGAGCCCTATCCTTGTCTATTCTATCAGAGTCCTATCCTTGTCTATCCTCTGTTCCATCAGAGCCCTATTCTTGTCTATCCTCTGTCCCATCAGAGCCCTACCTCTGTCTATCCTCTGTTCTTTCAGAGCCCTATCCCTGTCTATCCTCTGTTCCATCAGAGCCCTATCCCTGTCTATCCTCTGTTCCATCAGAGCCCTATCCTTCTCTATCCTCTGTTCCATCAGAGCCCTATCCTTCTCTATCCTCTGATCCGTCAGAGCCCTATCCTTGTCTATCCTCTATTCCGTCAGAGCCCTATCCTTGTCTATCCTCTTTTCCGTCAGAGCCCTATCCTTGCCTATCCTCTGTTCCATCAGAGCATCATCTTCTCCATCCTCTGTTCCATCAGAGCATCATCTTCTCCATCCTCTGTTCCATCAGAGCCCTATCCTTCTCTATCCTCTATTCCATCAGAGCCCTACTCTTGTCTATCCTCTATTCCGTCAGAGCCCTATCCTTGTCTATCCTCTGTTCCATCAGAGCCCTATCCCTGTGTATCCTCTGTTCCATCAGAGCCCTATCCCTGTCTATCCTCTGTTCCATTAGAGCCCTATCCTTGTCTATCCTCTGTTCCATCAGAGCCCTATCCTTCTCTATCCTCTGTTCCATTAGAGCCCTATCCTTGTCTATCCCCTATTCCGTCAGAGCCCTATCCTTGCCTATCCTCTGTTCCATCAGAGCATCATCTTCTCCATCCTCTGTTCCATCAGAGCATCATCTTCTCCATCCTCTGTTCCATCAGAGCCCTATCCTTGTCTATCCTCTGTTCCGTCAGAGCCCTATCCTTGTCTATCCTCTGTTCCATCAGAGCCCTATCCTTGTCTATCCTGTGTTCCATCAGAGCCCTATCCTTGTCTATCCTCTATTCCGTCAAAGCCCTATCCTTGTCTATCCTGTGTTCCATCAGAGCCCTATCCTTCTCTATCCTCTATTCCGTCAGAGCCCTATCCTTGTCTATCCTCTATTCCATCAGAGCCCTATCCTTGTTTATCCTCTTTTCCATCAGAGCCCTATCCTTGCCTATCCTCTGTTCCATCAGAGCATCATCTTCTCCATACTCTGTTCCATCAGAGCATCATCTTCTCCATCCTCTTTTCCATCAGAGCCCTATCCTTGTCTATCCTCTGTTCCATCAGAGCCCTATCCTTGTCTATCTTCTGTTCCGTCAGAGCCCTATCCTTGTCTATCCTGTGTTCCATCAGAGCCCTATCCTTGTCTATCCTCTGTTCCGTCAGAGCCCTATCCTTGTCTATCTTCTGTTCCGTCAGAGCCCTATCCTTCTCTATCCTCTATTCCGTCAGAGCCCTACTCTTGTCTATTCTGTGTTCCATCAGAGCCCTATCCTTGTCTATGCTGTGTTCCATCAGAGCCCTATCCTTGTCTATCCTCTGTTCCGTCAGAGCCCTATCCTTGTCTATCCTCTGTTCCATCAGAGCCCTATCCCTGACTATCCTCTGTTCCATCAGAGCCCTATCCCTGTCTATCCTGTGTTCCATCAGAGCCATATCCTTGTCTATCCTCTATTCCGTAAGAGCCCTATCCTTGTCTATCCTGTGTTCCATCAGAGCCCTATCCTTCTCTATCCTCTGTTCCGTCAGAGCCCTATCCTTGTCTATCCTCTATTCTGTCAGAGCCCTATCCTTGTCTATCCTCTTTTCCGTCAGAGCCCTATCCTTGCCTATTCTCTGTTTCATCAGAGCATCTTCTTCTCCATCCTCTGTTCCATCAGAGCATCATCTTCTCCATCCTCTGTTCCATCAGAGCCCTATCCTTGTCTATCCTCTGTTCTGTCAGAGCCCTATCCTTGTCTATCCTCTGTCCTATCAGAGCCCTATCCTTCTCTAATCTTTATTCCGTCAGAGCCCTATCCTTGTCTATCCTCTTTTCCGTCAGAGCCCTGTCCTTGCCTATCCTCGTTTCCGTCAGAGCCCTATCCTTGTCTATCCTCTTTTCCGTCAGAGCCCTATCCTTGCCTATCCTCTGTTCCATCAGAGCATCATCTTCTCCATCCTCTGTTCCATCAGAGCCCTATCCTTGTCTATCCTCTGTTCCATCAGACCCCTATCCTTGTCTATCCTCTGTTCCATCAGAGCCCTATCCTTGTCTATACTCTGTTCCATCAGAGCCCTATGATTCTCTATCCTCTATTCCGTCAGAGCCCTATCCTTCTCTCTTCTCTGTTCCGTCAGAGTCTATCCTTCTCTACCCTCTGTTCCATCAGAGCCCTATCCTTGTCGATCCTCTGTTCCATCAGAGCTGTATCCTTGTCTATCCTCTGTTCCGTCAGAGCCCTATGATTCTCTATCCTCTATTCCGTCAGAGCCCTATCCTTCTCTCTTCTCTGTTCCGTCAGAGTCTATCCTTCTCTATCCTCTGTTCCATCAGAGCCCTATCCTTGTCGATCCTCTGTTCCATCAGAGCCGTATCCTTGTCTATCCTGTGTTCCATCAGAGCCCTATCCTTGTCTATCCTCTATTCCGTCAGAGCCCTATCCTTGTCTATCCTCTGCTCCATCAGAGCATCATCTTCTCCATCCTCTGTTTCATCAGCATCCTGTCCTTGTTTATCCTCTGTTCATACCCACCACATTTGTACATGATAATGTATCATCCAATTTCCTGCCCATGTTCCGAGGTGCCCAGATCCCTTTTGAATGGTAAACCATCATTCTTCTCAGCTCCTCATTAACTATTCATTTTGCTTTTGTATAGTAAACACATGCTGAAATACATTTTATCACATTTTTCTTTAAACCATTCTTGTATTTGCTAATTGACACATCCATGTTAATTAGCATTGTGCATAATAGATTGAGGGCCAGGTCCCTCAAGGTTTTGTTTCGCCCGTGCACCACGCAAGGGGACGCTAGAGCATTTCAAACCCTACGTTTGATTATCAAGGCACGCAAAGCCACCTTGCATGGCCCTTTGCAGCTTGATAAATCCAGAGTCACGCAACGCAGCACAAATCGCTGCCTTGTGTTACTCTGCACCAGGGAGGCGTTCCATGGGTGGAGCGTGGGCGTTCCATGGGTGGAGTGTGGGTGTTCCATGGTTGGAGCGTGGGCGTTCCATGGGTGGAGCGTGGGTGTTCCATGGGTGGAGCGTGGGTGTTCAATGGGTGGAGCGTGGGTGTTCCCACTCATCCACCCATGGATTCTGAAGCATTTACAGATTTCCCATTAGTGGCTGGCCTGGGAAAGAGTCAAAATGCTACACCTCCCCAAGTGAGGCCTAAGAAGGAGAAATATCTTTATTTCTGGTAGATTTTTCCTCTATTTAGAGGAAAATGGCTTTCAGGATTGTTTTTGTGCAGGAAAGTGCCCCTTCCTGCATAAAAACAATCCTGCCTACAATGCAGGCACCCTTGCACCATGAATTAAGCAAGGGTGCCTGTGTTGCCGTTAGGCTTCCAAAAGTGTGCTGGCGCTAGAAAAGGACAGGACTCCACCGTATAATGGTAAATATGGTGCATCCCTGGCCTTTCCATTATACGCAGCGCGGTGCAGCAAGGTGGCTTGCTGCGTTGTGCTGCGTGAAAGAATGATAAATCTTGCCCTATATTTTTATACAACTCAGAGCACTCAGAATCTGTGACACTGATTACCTCCCCCTGATCCTCCCCACCAACCAATTTCAGTACATTTGCTTAATCGAGCACCAGTCCAAGCTCCGTAGGAATTCTGAAAATGCACAAAAAAAGTGACAAAATGTGATTTTCCAGCATCATTTCCTAAAGCAGAGCTAAAGAGCACAATCTATTCCAGGTAGTTAAAAACCTGATTAGACACTATTTTTTTTTAAATACACCATTGTTGGATGTTCTTAACAACAAATGCAGCATCTTTCCAAGCTTAATATTGTCGATTAGACTTCCTTCAATAATTCACAATCACAGGTTGTAGACAGCTGAGCCAGTCAAGGCACAGGCAGCTCAGACAGATGTGCCAGGCACAGGCAGCTGAGACAGATGTGCAAGGCCAGGCACAGGCAGCTGAGACAGATGTGCCAAGCCAGGCATAGGCAGCGCAGAAAGATGTGCCAAGCCAGGCACAGTCAGCTCAGACAGATGTGCAAGGCCAGGCACAGGCAGCTCAGCCAGATGTGCCAGGCACAGGCAGCGCAGACAGATGTGCCAGTCCAGACAGATGTGCCAGTCCAGGCACAGGCAGCTCAGACAGATGTGCCAGGCACAGGCAGCTGAGACAGATGTGCAAGGCCAGGCACAGGCAGCTGAGACAGATGTGCCAGTCCAGACAGATGTGCAAGGCCAGGCACAGGCAGCTCAGACAGATGTGCCAGGCACAGGCAGCTGAGACAGATGTGCAAGGCCAGGCACAGGCAGCTGAGACAGATGTGCCAAGCCAGGCATAGGCAGCGCAGACAGATGTGCCAAGCCAGGCATAGGCAGCGCAGACAGATGTGCCAAGCCAGGCACAGTCAGCTCAGACAGATGTGCCAGGCCAGGCACAGGCAGTTCAGACAGATGTGCCAGGCCAGGCACAGGCCACGCAGACAGATGTGCGAGTCCAGACAGATGTGCCAGTCCAGGCACCTCAGACCGATGTGCCAGTCCAGGCACAGGCAGCTCAGACAAATGTGCCAGGCACAGGCAGTTCAGATAGATGTGCCAGGCCAGGCACAGGCCGTGCAGACAGATGTGCCAGGCCAGGCACCTCAGACAGATGTGCCAGTCCAGGCACCTCAGACAGATGTTCCGGTCCAGGCACAGTCAGCTCAGACAAATGTGCCAAGCACAGGCAGCGCAGACAGATGTGCCAGGCCAGGCACAGGCAGTTCAGACAGATGTGCCAGGCCAGGCACAGGCCACGCAGACAGATGTGCCAGGCCAGGCAGCTCAGACAGATGTGCCAGTCCAGGCACAGGCAGCTCAGACAGATGTGCCAGGCACAGGCAGCTCAGACAGATGTGCCAGGCACAGGCAGCTCAGACAGATGTGCCAGGCCAGGCACAGGCAGCTCAGACAGATGTGCCAGGCACAGGCAGCTCAGACAGATGTGCCAGGCACAGGCAGCTCAGACAGATGTGCCAGGCAAGTCACAGGCCGCGCAGACAGATGTGCCACCGCTGAGTTACATAAGAGCTGCCTTGTGGAGCCAGCAGACATGTGCCTCAATCTTACATGCCCAGGCGGTGCACTGATGATGTCATAAAAAGACTCAGCAGCACTAGAAATTATGAAGTGTCTCAAAATAAGACGTGACGTAGCCAGGGGGTAAGTGCCTTCTGGTTCGTGGAAATCTGAAACATCAGTACACTTTCAAAACTCTGTAAATATATTTCAGAAATTTTCAACTGAAAATCTACTTATAAGTTTCTGAAAATACAGACATTTTACTACTAAATACCAAATATTCATTTCCCCCACACCAAAGCTCGTCATTTCCATAAAGAAAAACAGTACTTTTATTATACCAAAGTGCAAGATTTCAGTTTTTAGCATTTGTGTTTCCTGAACATCAGCGTCATTTGCACGCACACATTCCACAGTCACATCTGGACAGACTCTGCCCTTCATGCCCATGTATCACCATCATCAACATCACTTACCAGGAATGGTCATTATATGGCAGGCGTTTTCACCACCCTTGTGCCAGGGACATTCACCATCATGTCAGGAAGTGACACAATAAGCAGAGAAGAGCACCATTATGCAAATGCCGCACAGTGTGTTAAGGACACCCACCATTGTGTCAAGAGCCCACGGTGTGTTAAGGACGGACCACCCATTGTGTCAAGAGCCCCACAGTGTGTTAAGGACACCCACCATTGTGTCAAGAGCCCACAGTGTGTTAACGACGGACCACCATTGTGTCAAGAGCCTACAGTGTGTTAAGGACTCCCACCATTGTCTCAAGAGCCCCACAGTGTGTTAAGGACGGACCACCATTGTGTCAAGAGCCTACAGTGTGTTAAGGACTCCCACCATTGTCTCAAGAGCCCACAGTGTGTTAAGGACTCCCACCATTGTGTCAAGAGCCCCACAGTGTGTTAAGGACTTCCACCATTGTGTCAAGAGCCCACAGTGTGTTAAGGACTCCCACCATTGTGTCAAGAGCCCACAGTGTGTTAAGGACGGACCACCATTGTGTCAAGAGCCCCACAGTGTGTTAAGGACACCCACCATTGTGTCAAGAGCCCGCAGTGTGTTAAGGGCTCCCACCATTGTGTCAAGAGCCCCACGGTGTGTTAAGGACTCCCGCCATTGTGTCAAGAGCCCGCAGTGTGTTAAGGACGGACCACCATTGTGTCAAGAGCTCCATAGTGTGTTAAGGACTCCTGCCATTGTGTCAAGAGCCCCACAGTGTGTTATGGACTCCCACCATTGTGTCAAGAGCCCACAGTGTGTTAAGGACGGACCACCATTGTGTCAAGAGCCCACAGTGTGTTAAGGACGGACCACCATTGTGTCAAGAGCCCCACAGTGTGTTATGGACGGACCACCATTGTGTCAAGAGCCCCACAGTGTGTTATGGACTCCCACCATTGTGTCAAAAGCCCCACAGTGTGTTAAGGACGGACCACCATTGTGTCACGAGCCTGCAGTGTGTTAAGGTTGCCCGCCATTGTGTCAAGAGCCTCACAGTGTGTTAAGGACACCGGCCATTGTGTCAAGATCCCCACAGTGTGCTACGGACACCCACCATTGTGTCAAGAGCCCACAGTGTGTTAAGGGCGGACCACCATTATGTCAAGAGCCCCACAATGTGTTAAGGACTCCCACCATTGTGTCAAGAGCCCACAGTGTGTTAAGGGCTCCCACCATTGTGTCAAGAGCCCCACGGTGTGTTAAGGACTCCCGCCATTGTGTCAAGAGCCCGCAGTGTGTTAAGGACGGACCACCATTGTGTCAAGAGCTCCATAGTGTGTTAAGGACTCCTGCCATTGTGTCAAGAGCCCCACAGTGTGTTAAGGACTCCTGCCATTGTGTCAAGAGACCCACAGTGTGTTATGGACTCTCACCATTGTGTCAAGAGCCCACAGTGTGTTAAGGACAGACCACCATTGTGTCAAGAGCCCACAATGTGTTAAGGACAGACCACCATTATGTCAAGAGCCCACAATGTGCTAAGGACGGACCACCATGTGTTAAGGACACCCACCACTGTGTCAAGAGCCCGCAGTGTGTTAAGGGCTCCCACCATTGTGTCAAGAGCCCCACAGTGTGTTAAGGACGGACCACCATTGTGTCAAGAGCCCCACAGTGTGTTAAGGACTCCTGCCATTGTGTCAAGAGACCCACAGTGTGTTATGGACTCTCACCATTGTGTCAAGAGCCCACAGTGTGTTAAGGACAGACCACCATTGTGTCAAGAGCCCACAATGTGTTAAGGACAGACCACCATTATGTCAAGAGCCCACAATGTGTTAAGGACGGACCACCATTGTGTCAAGAGCGCACAGTGTGTTAAGGACGGACCACCATTGTGTCAAGAGCCCCACAGTGTGTTAAGGATTCCCACCATTGTGTCAAGAGCCCACAGTGTGTTAGGGACTCCCGCCATTGTGTCAAGAGCTACACTGTGTGTTAAGGACTCCTGCCATTGTGTCAAGAGCCCCACAGTGTGTTAATGACACTCACCATTGTGTCAAGAGCCCGCAGTGTGTTAAGGACGGACCACCATTGTGTCAAGAGCCCCACAGTGTGTTAAGGACTCCTGCCATTGTGTCAAGAGCCCCACAGTGTGTTATGGACGGACCACCATTGTGCCAAGAGCCCAACAGTGTGTTAAGGACGCCTGCCATTGTGTCAAGAGCCCACAGTGTGTTATGGATGGACCACCATTGTGTCAAGAGCCCCACAGTGTGTTAAGGACGCCTGCCATTGTGTCAAGAGCCCACAGTGTGTTAAGGACTCCTGCCATTGTGTCAAGAGCTCCACTGTGTATTAAGGACTCCTGCCATTGTGTCAAGAGCCCCACAGTGTGTTATGGACACCCACAATTGTGTCAAGAGCCCACAGTGTGTTAAGGACTCCCGCCATTGTGTCAAGAGCCCACAGTGTTTTAAGGACTCCCACCATTGTGTCAAGAGCCCCACAGTGTGTTAAGGACTCCCACCATTGTGTCAAGAGCCCACAGTGTGTTAAGGACTCCCACCATTGTGTCAAGCGCCCACAGTGTGTTAAGGACGGATCACCATTGTGTCAAGAGCCCACAGTGTGTTAAGGACGGACCACCATTGTGTCAAGAGCCCCACAGTGTGTTAAGGACTCCCGCCATTGTGTCAAGAGCCCCACAGTGTGTTAAGGACTCCTGCCATTGTGTCAAGAGACCCACAGTGTGTTATGGACTCTCACCATTGTATCAAGAGCCCACAGTGTGTTAAGGACAGACCACCATTGTGTCAAGAGCCCACAATGTGTTAAGGACAGACCACCATTATGTCAAGAGCCCACAATGTGTTAAGGACGGACCACCATTGTGTCAACAGCGCACAGTGTGTTAAGGACGGACCACCATTGTGTCAAGAGCCCCACAGTGTGTTAAGGACTCCCACCATTGTGTCAAGAGCCCACAATGTGTTAGGGACTCCCGCCATTGTGTCAAGAGCTACACTGTGTGTTAAGGACTCCTGCCATTGTGTCAAGAGCCCCACAGTGTGTTATGGACTACCACCATTGTGTCAAGAGCCCGCAGTGTGTTAAGGACTCCCGCCATTGTGTCAAGAGCCCCACAGTGTGTTAATGACACCCACCATTGTGTCAAGAGCCCGCAGTGTGTTAAGGACGGACCACCATTGTGTCAAGAGCCCCACAGTGTGTTAAGGACTCCTGCCATTGTGTCAAGAGCCCCACAGTGTGTTATGGACGGACCACCATTGTGCCAAGAGCCCAACAGTGTGTTAAGGACGCCTGCCATTGTGTCAAGAGCCCACAGTGTGTTATGGATGGACCACCATTGTGTCAAGAGCCCCACAGTGTGTTAAGGACGCCTGCCATTGTGTCAAGAGCCCACAGTGTGTTAAGGACTCCTGCCATTGTGTCAAGAGCTCCACTGTGTATTAAGGACTCCTGCCATTGTGTCAAGAGCCCCACAGTGTGTTATGGACACCCACCATTGTGTCAAGAGCCCGCAGTGTGTTAAGGACGCCCACCATTATGTCAAGAGCCCCACAGTGTGTTAAGGAATCCCACCATTGTGTCAAGAGCCCACAGTGTGTTAAGGACTCCCACCATTGTGTCAAGAGCACCACAGTGTGTTAAGGACTCCCACCATTGTGTCAAGAGCCCCACAGTGTGTTATGGACGGACCACCATTGTGTCTAGAGCCCAACAGGGTGTTAAGGACGGACCACCATTGTGTCAAGAGCTCCATAGTGTGTTAAGGACGGACCACCATTGTGTCAAGAGCCCACAGTGTGTTAAGGACTCCTGCCATTGTGTCAAGAGCCCCACAGTGTTTTATGGACACCCACCATTGTGTCAAGAGCCCGCAGTGTGTTAAGGACGCCCACCATTATGTCAAGAGCCCCACAGTGTGTTAAGGACTCCCACCATTGTGTCAAGAGCCTACAGTGTGTTAAGGACGGACCACCATTGTGTCAATAGCCCCACAGTGTGTTAAGGACTCCCACCATTGTGTCAAGAGCCCACAGTGTGTTAAGGACTCCCGCCATTGTGTCAAGAGCTCCACTGTGTGTTAAGGACGGACGACCATTGTGTCAAGAGCCTACAGTGTGTTATGGACTTCCACCATTGTGTCAAGGGCCCACAGTGTGTTATGGACTTCCACCATTGTGTCAAGGGCCCACAGTGTGTTAAAGATGGACCACCATTGTGTCAAGAGCCCACAGTGTGTTAAGGGCTCCCACCATTGTGTCAAGAGCCCCACGGTGTGTTAAGGACTCCCGCCATTGTGTCAAGAGCCCGCAGTGTGTTAAGGACGGACCACCATTGTGTCAAGAGCTCCATAGTGTGTTAAGAACTCCTGCCATTGTGTCAAGAGCCCCACAGTGTGTTAAGGACTCCTGCCATTGTGTCAAGAGACCCACAGTGTGTTATGGACTCTCACCATTGTGTCAAGAGCCCACAGTGTGTTAAGGACAGACCACCATTGTGTCAAGAGCCCACAATGTGTTAAGGACAGACCACCATTATGTCAAGAGCCCACAATGTGTTAAGGACGGACCACCATTGTGTCAACAGCGCACAGTGTGTTAAGGACGGACCACCATTGTGTCAAGAGCCCCACAGTGTGTTAAGGATTCCCACCATTGTGTCAAGAGCCCACAGTGTGTTAGGGACTCCCGCCATTGTGTCAAGAGCTACACTGTGTGTTAAGGACTCCTGCCATTGTGTCAAGAGCCCCACAGTGTGTTAATGACACTCACCATTGTGTCAAGAGCCCACAGGGTGTTAAGGACGGACCACCATTGTGTCAAGAGCCCCACAGTGTGTTAAGGACTCCTGCCATTGTGTCAAGAGCCCCACAGTGTGTTATGGACGGACCACCATTGTGCCAAGAGCCCAACAGTGTGTTAAGGACGCCTGCCATTGTGTCAAGAGCCCACAGTGTGTTATGGATGGACCACCATTGTGTCAAGAGCCCCACAGTGTGTTAAGGACGCCTGCCATTGTGTCAAGAGCCCACAGTGTGTTAAGGACTCCTGCCATTGTGTCAAGAGCTCCACTGTGTATTAAGGACTCCTGCCATTGTGTCAAGAGCCCCACAGTGTGTTATGGACACCCACAATTGTGTCAAGAGCCCACAGTGTGTTAAGGACTCCCGCCATTGTGTCAAGAGCCCACAGTGTTTTAAGGACTCCCACCATAGTGTCAAGAGCCCCACAGTGTGTTAAGGACTCCCACCATTGTGTCAAGAGCCCACAGTGTGTTAAGGACTCCCACCATTGTGTCAAGCGCCCACAGTGTGTTAAGGACGGATCACCATTGTGTCAAGAGCCCACAGTGTGTTAAGGACGGACCACCATTGTGTCAAGAGCCCCACAGTGTGTTAAGGACGGACCGCCATTGTGTGAAGAGCCCCACAGTGTGTTAAGGACTCCCACCATTGTGTCAAGAGCCCACAGTGTGTTAAGGACGGATCACCATTGTGTCAAGAGCCCACAGTGTGTTAAGGACGGACCACCATTGTGTCAAGAGCCCACAGTGTGTTAAGGACGGACCACCATTGTGTCAAGAGCCCCACAGTGTGTTAAGGACTCCCACCATTGTGTCAAGAGCCCCACAGTGTGTTAAGGACTCCCACCATTGTGTCAAGAGCCCACAGTGTGTTAAGGACTCCCGCCATTGTGTCAAGAGCCCCACAGTGTATTAAGGACTCCTGCCATTGTGTCAAGAGACCCACAGTGTGTTATGGACTCTCACCATTGTATCAAGAGCCCACAGTGTGTTAAGGACAGACCACCATTGTGTCAAGAGCCCACAATGTGATAAGGACAGACCACCATTATGTCAAGAGCCCACAATGTGTTAAGGACGGACCACCATTGTGTCAACAGCGCACAGTGTGTTAAGGACGGACCACCATTGTGTCAAGAGCCCCACAGTGTGTTAAGGACTCCCACCATTGTGTCAAGAGCCCACAGTGTGTTAGGGACTCCCGCCATTGTGTCAAGAGCTACACTGTGTGTTAAGGACTCCTGCCATTGTGTCAAGAGCCCCACAGTGTGTTATGGACTACCACCATTGTGTCAAGAGCCCGCAGTGTGTTAAGGACTCCCGCCATTGTGTCAAGAGCCCCACAGTGTGTTAATGACACCCACCATTGTGTCAAGAGCCCGCAGTGTGTTAAGGACGGACCACCATTGTGTCAAGAGCCCCACAGTGTGTTAAGGACTCCTGCCATTGTGTCAAGAGACCCACAGTGTGTTATGGACGGACCACCATTGTGCCAAGAGCCCAACAGTGTGTTAAGGACGCCTGCCATTGTGTCAAGAGCCCACAGTGTGTTATGGATGGACCACCATTGTGTCAAGAGCCCCACAGTGTGTTAAGGACGCCTGCCATTGTGTCAAGAGCCCACAGTGTGTTAAGGACTCCTGCCATTGTGTCAAGAGCTCCACTGTGTATTAAGGACTCCTGCCATTGTGTCAAGAGCCCCACAGTGTGTTAAGGATTCCCACCATTGTGTCAAGAGCCCACAGTGTGTTAGGGACTCCCGCCATTGTGTCAAGAGCTACACTGTGTGTTAAGGACTCCTGCCATTGTGTCAAGAGCCCCACAGTGTGTTATGGACTACCACCATTGTGTCAAGAGCCCGCAGTGTGTTAAGGACTCCCGCCATTGTGTCAAGAGCCCCACAGTGTGTTAATGACACCCACCATTGTGTCAAGAGCCCGCAGTGTGTTAAGGACGGACCACCATTGTGTCAAGAGCCCCACAGTGTGTTAAGGACTCCTGCCATTGTGTCAAGAGACCCACAGTGTGTTATGGACGGACCACCATTGTGCCAAGAGCCCAACAGTGTGTTAAGGACGCCTGCCATTGTGTCAAGAGCCCACAGTGTGTTATGGATGGACCACCATTGTGTCAAGAGCCCCACAGTGTGTTAAGGACGCCTGCCATTGTGTCAAGAGCCCACAGTGTGTTAAGGACTCCTGCCATTGTGTCAAGAGCTCCACTGTGTATTAAGGACTCCTGCCATTGTGTCAAGAGCCCCACAGTGTGTTATGGACACCCACAATTGTGTCAAGAGCCCACAGTGTGTTAAGGACTCCCGCCATTGTGTCAAGAGCCCACAGTGTTTTAAGGACTCCCACCATTGTGTCAAGAGCCCCACAGTGTGTTAAGGACTCCCACCATTGTGTCAAGAGCCCACAGTGTGTTAAGGACTCCCACCATTGTGTCAAGAGCCCACAGTGTGTTAAGGACGGACCACCATTGTGTCAAGAGCCCACAGTGTGTTAAGGACGGACCACCATTGTGTCAAGAGCCCCACAGTGTGTTAAGGACGGACCGCCATTGTGTGAAGAGCCCCACAGTGTGTTAAGGACTCCCACCATTGTGTCAAGAGCCCACAGTGTGTTAAGGACGGATCACCATTGTGTCAAGAGCCCACAGTGTGTTAAGGACGGACCACCATTGTGTCAAGAGCCCACAGTGTGTTAAGGACGGACCACCATTGTGTCAAGAGCCCCACAGTGTGTTAAGGACTCCCACCATTGTGTCAAGAGCCCCACAGTGTGTTAAGGACTCCCACCATTGTGTCAAGAGCCCACAGTGTGTTAAGGACTCCCGCCATTGTGTCAAGAGCCCCACAGTGTGTTAAGGACTCCTGCCATTGTGTCAAGAGACCCACAGTGTGTTATGGACTCTCACCATTGTATCAAGAGCCCACAGTGTGTTAAGGACAGACCACCATTGTGTCAAGAGCCCACAATGTGTTAAGGACAGACCACCATTATGTCAAGAGCCCACAATGTGTTAAGGACGGACCACCATTGTGTCAACAGCGCACAGTGTGTTAAGGACGGACCACCATTGTGTCAAGAGCCCCACAGTGTGTTAAGGACTCCCACCATTGTGTCAAGAGCCCACAATGTGTTAGGGACTCCCGCCATTGTGTCAAGAGCTACACTGTGTGTTAAGGACTCCTGCCATTGTGTCAAGAGCCCCACAGTGTGTTATGGACTACCACCATTGTGTCAAGAGCCCGCAGTGTGTTAAGGACTCCCGCCATTGTGTCAAGAGCCCCACAGTGTGTTAATGACACCCACCATTGTGTCAAGAGCCCGCAGTGTGTTAAGGACGGACCACCATTGTGTCAAGAGCCCCACAGTGTGTTAAGGACTCCTGCCATTGTGTCAAGAGCCCCACAGTGTGTTATGGACGGACCACCATTGTGCCAAGAGCCCAACAGTGTGTTAAGGACGCCTGCCATTGTGTCAAGAGCCCACAGTGTGTTATGGATGGACCACCATTGTGTCAAGAGCCCCACAGTGTGTTAAGGACGCCTGCCATTGTGTCAAGAGCCCACAGTGTGTTAAGGACTCCTGCCATTGTGTCAAGAGCTCCACTGTGTATTAAGGACTCCTGCCATTGTGTCAAGAGCCCCACAGTGTGTTATGGACACCCACCATTGTGTCAAGAGCCCGCAGTGTGTTAAGGACGCCCACCATTATGTCAAGAGCCCCACAGTGTGTTAAGGAATCCCACCATTGTGTCAAGAGCCCACAGTGTGTTAAGGACTCCCACCATTGTGTCAAGAGCACCACAGTGTGTTAAGGACTCCCACCATTGTGTCAAGAGCCCCACAGTGTGTTATGGACGGACCACCATTGTGTCAAGAGCCCAACAGGGTGTTAAGGACGGACCACCATTGTGTCAAGAGCTCCATAGTGTGTTAAGGACGGACCACCATTGTGTCAAGAGCCCACAGTGTGTTAAGGACTCCTGCCATTGTGTCAAGAGCCCCACAGTGTTTTATGGACACCCACCATTGTGTCAAGAGCCCGCAGTGTGTTAAGGACGCCCACCATTATGTCAAGAGCCCCACAGTGTGTTAAGGACTCCCACCATTGTGTCAAGAGCCTACAGTGTGTTAAGGACGGACCACCATTGTGTCAATAGCCCCACAGTGTGTTAAGGACTCCCACCATTGTGTCAAGAGCCCACAGTGTGTTAAGGACTCCCGCCATTGTGTCAAGAGCTCCACTGTGTGTTAAGGACGGACGACCATTGTGTCAAGAGCCTACAGTGTGTTATGGACTTCCACCATTGTGTCAAGGGCCCACAGTGTGTTATGGACTTCCACCATTGTGTCAAGGGCCCACAGTGTGTTAAAGACGGACCACCATTGTGTCAAGAGCCCACAGTGTGTCAAGGACGGACCACCATTGAGTCAAGAGCCCACAGTGTGTTAAGGACGGACCACCATTGTGTCAAGAGCCCCACAGTGTGTTAAGGACTCCCACCATTGTGTCAAGAGCCCACAAGGTGTTAAGGACTCCCGCCATTGTGTCAAGAGCTCCACTGTGTGTTAAGGACTCCTGCCATTGTGTCAAGAGCCCCACAGTGTGTTATGGACTCCCACCATTGTGTCAAGAGCCCGCAGTGTGTTAAGGACTCCCACCATTGTGTCAAAAGCCCCACAGTGTGTTAAGGACTCCCGAAATTGTGTCAAGAGCCCCACAGTGTGTTAAGGACACCCACCATTGTGTCGAGAGCCCACAGTGTGTTAAGGACGGACCACCATTGTGTCAAGAGCCCCACCGTGTGTTAAGGACTCCCGCCATTGTGTCAAGAGCCCCACAGTGTGTTATGTACGGACCACCATTGTGTTAAGAGCCCAACAGTGTGTTAAGGACGGGCCACCATTGTGTCAAGAGCTCCATAGTGTGTTAAGGACGGACCACCATTGTGTCAAGAGCCCCACAGTGTGTTAAGGACGCCCGCCATTGTGTCAAGAGCCCACAGTGTGTTAAGGACTCCTGCCATTGTGTCAAGAGCTCCACTGTGTGTTAAGGACTCCTGCCATTGTGTCAAGAGCCCCACAGAGTGCTATGGACACCCACCATTGTGTCAAGAGCCCGCAGTGTGTTAAGGACTCCCACCATTGTGTCAAGAGCCCCACAGTGTGTTAAGGACTCCCGCCATTGTGTCAAGAGCCCCACAGTGTGTTAAGGACACCCACCATTCTGTCAAGAGCCCGCAGTTTGTTAAGGGCTCCCACCATTGTGTCAAGAGCCCCACAGTGTGTTAAGGACTCCCGACATTGTGTCAAGAGCCCCACAGTTTGTTAAGGATGCCCGCTATTGTGTCAAGAGCCTACAGTGTGTTAAGGATGCCCGCCATTGTGTCAAGAGCACCACAGTGTGTTAAGTTCGCTTACCATTGTGTCAAGAGCCTACTGTGTGTTAAGGACGCCCGCCATTGTGTCAAGAGCCCCACAGAGTGTTAAGGACACCTACCATTGTGTCAAGAGCCCACAGTGTGTTAAGGACGGACCTCCATTGTGTCAAGGCCCACAGTGTGTTAAGGATGCCCGCCATTGTGTCAAGAGCCCCACAGTGTGTTAAGGACTCCTGCCATTGTGTCAAGGGCCCCACAGTGTGTTAAGGACGCCCACCATTGTGTCAAGAGCCCCACAGTGTTTTAGGGACGCCCGCCATTGTGTCAAGCACCCCACAGTGTGTTAAGGTCTCCCGCCATTGTGTCAAGAGCCCTGCAGTGTGTTAAGGACACTCGCCATTGTGTCAAGAACCCTACAGTGTGTTAAGGACACCGGCTATTGTGTCAAGAGCCCCACAGTGTGTTAAGGACGCCCATCATTGTGTCAAGAGCCCCACAGTTTTTAAGGACACCCGCTACTGATTCAAGAGCCCTACTGTGTGTTAAGAATGCCCGCCATTGTGTCAAGAACCCCACAGAGTTATAAGGACTCCCGTCATTGTGTCAAGAGCCTACAGTGTGTTAAGGACGCCCGCCATTGTGTCAAGAGGCCAACAGTGTGTTAAGTACGGACCACCATTGTGTCAAGAGCCCCACAGTGTGTTAAGGACGACCGCCATTGTGTCAAGAGCCCCACAGTGTGTTAAGGACTCCCGCCATTGTGTCAAGAGCCCACAGTGTGTTAAGGAAGGACCACCATTGTGTCTAGAGCCCCACAGTGTGTTAAGGACACCCACCACTGTGTCAAGAGCCCGCAGTGTGTTAAGGGCTCCCACCATTGTGTCAAGAGCCCCACAGTGTGTTAAGGACACCCACCATTGTGTCAAGAGCCCGCAGTGTGTTAAGGATGGACCACCATTGTGTCAAGAGCTCCATAGTGTGTTAAGGACTCCTGCCATTGTGTCAAGAGCCCACAGTGTGTTAAGGACGGACCACCATTGTGTCAAGAGCCCACAGTGTGTTAAGGACGGACCACCATTGTGTCAAGAGCCCCACAGTGTGTTAAGGACGGACCGCCATTGTGTCAAGAGCCCCACAGTGTGTTAAGGACTCCCACCATTGTGTCAAGAGCGCACAGTGTGTTAAGGACGGACCACCATTGTGTCAAGAGCCCACAGTGTGTTAAGGACGGACCACCATTGTGTCAAGAGCCCACAGTGGGTTAAGGATGGACCACATTGTGTCAAGAGCCCCACAGTGTGTTAAGGACTCCCACCATTGTGTCAAGAGCCCACAGTGTGTTGAGGACTCCGGCCATTGTGTCAAGAGCCCCACAGTGTGTTATGGACTCCCACCATTGTGTCAAGAGCCCCACAGTGTGTTAAGGACTCCTGCCATTGTGTCAAGAGCCCCACAGTGTGTTATGGACTCCCACCATTGTGTCAAGAGCCCACAGTGTGTTAAGGACGGACCACCATTGTGTCAAGAGCCCACAGTGTATTAAGGACTCCGGCCATTGTGTCAAGAGCCCCACAGTGTGTTATGGACTCCCACCATTGTGTCAAGAGCCGCACAGTGTGTTAAGGACTCCTGCCATTGTGTCAAGAGCCCCACAGTGTGTTATGGACTCCCACCATTGTGTCAAGAGCCCACAGTGTGTTAAGGACGAACCACCATTGTGTCAAGAGCCCCACAGTGTGTTAAGGACTCCCACCATTGTGTCAAGAGCCCACAGTGTGTTAAGGACTCCCGCCATTGTGTCAAGAGCTCCACTGTGTGTTAAGGACTTCTGCCACTGTGTCAAGAGCCCCACAGTGTGTTATGGACTCCCACCATTGTGTCAAGACCCCGCAGTGTGTTAAGGACTCCCACCATTGTGTCAAGAGCCCACAGTGTGTTAAGGACTCCCACCATTGTGTCAAGAGCCCACAGTGTGTTAAGGAATCCCGCCATTGTGTCAAGAGCTCCACTTTGTGTTAAGGACTTCTGCCACTGTGTCAAGAGCCCCACAGTGTGTTATGGACTCCCACCATTGTGTCAAGAGCCCCACAGTGTGTTAAGGGCTCCCACCATTGTGTCAAGAGCCCACAGTGTGTTGAGGACTCCGGCCATTGTGTCAAGAGCCCCACAGTGTGTTATGGTCTCCCACCATTGTGTCAAGAGCTCCCACAGTGTGTTATGGACTCCCACCATTGTGTCAAGAGCCCACAGTGTGTTAAGGACGGACCACCATTGTCTCAAGAGCCCACAGTGTATTAAGGACTCCGGCCATTGTGTCAAGAGCCCCACAGTGTGTTATGGACTCCCACCATTGTGTCAAGAGCCCCACAGTGTGTTAAGGACTCCTGCCATTGTGTCAAGAGCCCCACAGTGTGTTATGGACTCCCACCATTGTGTCAAGAGCCCACAGTGTGTTAAGGACGAACCACCATTGTGTCAAGAGCCCACAGTGTGTTAAGGACTACTGCCATTGTGTCAAGAGCTCCACTGTGTATTAAGGACTCCTGCCATTGTGTCAAGAGCCCCACAGTGTGTTAGCCCCACAGTGTGTTAAGGACTCCCACCATTGTGTCAAGAGCCCACAGTGGGTTAAGGACTCCCGCCATTGTGTCAAGAGCCCCACAGTGTGTTATGGATGGACCACCATTGTGCCAAGAGCCCAACAGTGTGTTAAGGACAGACTGCCATTGTGTCAAGAGCTCCATAGTGTGTTAAGGATGGACCACCATTGTGTCAAGAGCCCCACAGTGTGTTAAGGACGCCCGCCATTGTGTCAAGAGCCCACAGTGTGTTAAGGACTCCCGCCATTGTGTCAAGAGCTCCATTGTGTGTTAGGACTCCTGCCATTGTGTCAAGAGCCCCACAGTGTGTTATGGACACCCACCATTGTGTCAAGAGCCTGCAGTGTGTTAAGGACTCCCACCATTGTGTCAAGAGCCCCACAGTGTGTTAAGGACTCCCGCCATTGTGTCAAGAGCCCCACAGTGTGTTAAGGACACCCACCATTGTGTCAGGAGCCGCAGTGTGTTAAGGGCTCCCACCATTGTGTCAAGAGCCCCACAGTGTGTTAAGGACTCCCGACATTGTGCCAAGAGCCCCACAGTGTATTAAGGATGCCCGCTATTGTGTCAAGAGCCTACAGTGTGTTAAGGATGCCCGCCATTGTGTCAAGAGCACCACAGTGTGTTAAGTACGCTTACCATTGTGTCAAGAGCCTACAGTGTGTTAAGGACGCCCGCCATTGTGTCAAGAGCCCCACAGAGTGTTAAGGACACCTACCATTGTGTCAAGAGCCCACAGTGTGTTAAGGACGGACCACCATTGTGTCAAGAGCCCACAGTGTGTTAAGGATGCCCGCCATTGTGTCAAGAGCCCCACAGTGTGTTAAGGACTCCTGCCATTGTGTCAAGAGCCCCACAGTGTGTTAAGGACGCCCACCATTGTGTCAAAAGCCCCGCAGTGTATTAAGGATGCCCGCTATTGTGTCAAGAGCCTACAGTGTGTTAAGGATGCCCGCCATTGTGTCAAGAGCACCACAGTGTGTTAAGTACGCTTACCATTGTGTCAAGAGCCTACAGTGTGTTAAGGACGCCCGCCATTGTGTCAAGAGCCCCACAGAGTGTTAAGGACACCTACCATTGTGTCAGGAGCCCACAGTGTGTTAAGGACGGACCACCATTGTGTCAAGAGCCCACAGTGTGTTAAGGATGCCCGCCATTGTGTCAAGAGCCCCACAGTGTGTTAAGGACTCCTGCCATTGTGTCAAGAGCCCCACAGTGTGTTAAGGACGCCCACCATTGTGTCAAGAGCCCCGCAGTGTTTTAAGGATGCCCGCCATTGAGTCAAGCACCCCACAGTGTGTTAAGGTCACCAGGCATTGTGTCAAGAGCCCTACAGTGTGTTAAGGACACCGGCTATTATGTCAAGAGCCCCACAGTGTGTTAAGGACACCCGATATTGTGTCAAGAGCCCTACTGTGTGTTAAGAACGCCCGCCATTGTGTCAAGAACCCTACAGTGTGTTAAGGACTCCCGCCATTGTGTCAAGAGCCTACAGTGTGTTAAGGACGCCCGCCATTGTGTCAAGAGGCCAACAGTGTGTTAAGGATGCCCACCATTGTGTCAAGAGCCCCACAGTGTGTTAAGGACTCCCGCCATTGTGTCAAGAGCCCTACAGTGTGTTATGGACGGACCACCATTGTGTCAAGAGCCCACAGTGTGTTAAGGACGGACCACCATTGTGTCAAGAGCCCCACAGTGTATTAAGGATGCCCGCAATTGTGGTAAGAGCCCACAGTGTGTTAAGGACTCCCGCCATTGTGTCAAGAGCTCCACTGTGTGTTAAGGACTCCTGCCATTGTGTCAAGAGCCCCACAGTGTGTTATGGACACCCTCCATTGTGTGAAGAACCCGCAGTGTGTTAAGGACTCCCACCATTGTGTCAAGAGCCCCACAGTGTGGTAAGGACTCCCGCCATTGTGTCAGGAGCCCCACAGTGTGTTAAGGACACCCACCATTGTGTCAAGAGCCCGCAGTGTGTTAAGGGCTCCCACCATTGTGTCAAGAGCCCCACAGTGTGTTAAGGACTCCCGCCATTGTGTCAAGAGCCCCACAGTGTATTAAGGATGCCTGCCATTGTGTCAAGAGTCTACAGTGTGTTAAGGATCCCCGCCATTGTGTCAAGAGCCCCACAGTGTGTTAAGTACGCTTACCATTGTGTCAAGAGCCTACAGTGTGTTAAGGACGCCAGCCATTGTGTCAAGAGCCCCACAGAGTGTTAAGGACACCTACCATTGTGTCAAGAGCCCACAGTGTGTTAAGAACGGATCACCATTGTGTCAAGAGCCCACAGTGTGTTAAGGATGCCCGCCATTGTGTCAAGAGCCCCACAGTGTGTTAAGGACTCCTGCCATTGTGTCAAGAGCCCCACAGTGTTTTAAGGATGCCCACCATTGTGTCAAGAGCCCCACAGTG
Source organism: Calotriton arnoldi (assembly GCA_963921515.1). Lineage (NCBI taxonomy): Eukaryota > Metazoa > Chordata > Amphibia > Caudata > Salamandridae > Calotriton > Calotriton arnoldi. The sequence goes on from CAWUFW010000456.1 coordinate 3,730,144, forward strand.
TTTTAAGGACGCACGCCATTGAGTCAAGCACCCCACAGTGTGTTAAGGTCGCCCGCCATTGTGTCAAGAGCCCTGCAGTGTGTTAAGGACACCCGCCATTGTGTCAAGAGCCCTGCAGTGTGTTAAGGACGCCCGCTATTGTGTCAAGAGCCCCATGGTGTGTTAAGTATGCTTACCATTGTGTCAAGAGCCTACAGTGTGTTAAGGACTCCCGCCATTGTGTCAAGAGCCCACAGTGTGTTAAGGACGGACCACCATTGTGTCAAGAGCCCACAGTGTGTTAAGGACGGACCACCATTGTGTCAAGAGCCCACAGTGTGCTAAGGACAGACCACCATTGTGTCAAGAGCCCACAGTTTGTTAAGGATGGACCACCATTGTGTCAAGAACCCCACAGTGTGTTAAGGACTCCCACCATTGTATCAAGAGCCCACAGTGTGTTAAGGACTCCCGCCATTGTGTCAAGAGCTCCACTGTGTGTTAAGGACTCCTGCCATTGTGTCAAGAGCCCCACAGTGTGTTAAGGATTCCCACCATTGTGTCAAGAGCCCACAGTGTGTTAGGGACTCCCGCCATTGTGTCAAGAGCTACACTGTGTGTTAAGGACTCCTGCCATTGTGTCAAGAGCCCCACAGTGTGTTAATGACACTCACCATTGTGTCAAGAGCCCGCAGTGTGTTAAGGACGGACCACCATTGTGTCAAGAGCCCCACAGTGTGTTAAGGACTCCTGCCATTGTGTCAAGAGCCCCACAGTGTGTTATGGATGGACCACCATTGTGCCAAGAGCCCAACAGTGTGTTAAGGACGCCTGCCATTGTGTCAAGAGCCCACAGTGTGTTATGGATGGACCACCATTGTGTCAAGAGCCCCACAGTGTGTTAAGGACGCCTGCCATTGTGTCAAGAGCCCACAGTGTGTTAAGGACTCCTGCCATTGTGTCAAGAGCTCCACTGTGTATTAAGGACTCCTGCCATTGTGTCAAGAGCCCCACAGTGTGTTATGGACACCCACAATTGTGTCAAGAGCCCACAGTGTGTTAAGGACTCCCGCCATTGTGTCAAGAGCCCACAGTGTTTTAAGGACTCCCACCATTGTGTCAAGAGCCCCACAGTGTGTTAAGGACTCCCACCATTGTGTCAAGAGCCCACAGTGTGTTAAGGACTCCCACCATTGTGTCAAGAGCACACAGTGTGTTAAGGACGGACCACCATTGTGTCAAGAGCCCACAGTGTGTTAAGGACGGACCACCATTGTGTCAAGAGCCCCACAGTGTGTTAAGGACGGACCGCCATTGTGTGAAGAGCCCCACAGTGTGTTAAGGACTCCCACCATTGTGTCAAGAGCCCACAGTGTGTTAAGGACGGATCACCATTGTGTCAAGAGCCCACAGTGTGTTAAGGACGGACCACCATTGTGTCAAGAGCCCACAGTGTGTTAAGGACGGACCACCATTGTGTCAAGAGCCCCACAGTGTGTTAAGGACTCCCACCATTGTGTCAAGAGCCCCACAGTGTGTTAAGGACTCCCACCATTGTGTCAAGAGCCCACAGTGTGTTAAGGACTCCCGCCATTGTGTCAAGAGCCCCACAGTGTGTTAAGGACTCCTGCCATTGTGTCAAGAGACCCACAGTGTGTTATGGACTCTCACCATTGTATCAAGAGCCCACAGTGTGTTAAGGACAGACCACCATTGTGTCAAGAGCCCACAATGTGTTAAGGACAGACCACCATTATGTCAAGAGCCCACAATGTGTTAAGGACGGACCACCATTGTTTCAACAGCGCACAGTGTGTTAAGGACGGACCACCATTGTGTCAAGAGCCCCACAGTGTGTTAAGGACTCCCACCATTGTGTCAAGAGCCCACAGTGTGTTAGGGACTCCCGCCATTGTGTCAAGAGCTACACTGTGTGTTAAGGACTCCTGCCATTGTGTCAAGAGCCCCACAGTGTGTTATGGACTACCACCATTGTGTCAAGAGCCCGCAGTGTGTTAAGGACTCCCGCCATTGTATCAAGAGCCCCACAGTGTGTTAATGACACCCACCATTGTGTCAAGAGCCCGCAGTGTGTTAAGGACGGACCACCATTGTGTCAAGAGCCCCACAGTGTGTTAAGGACTCCTGCCATTGTGTCAAGAGCCCCACAGTGTGTTATGGACGGACCACCATTGTGCCAAGAGCCCAACAGTGTGTTAAGGACGCCTGCCATTGTGTCAAGAGCCCACAGTGTGTTATGGATGGACCACCTTTGTGTCAAGAGCCCCACAGTGTGTTAAGGAAGCCTGCCATTGTGTCAAGAGCCCACAGTGTGTTAAGGACTCCTGCCATTGTGTCAAGAGCTCCACTGTGTATTAAGGACTCCTGCCATTGTGTCAAGAGCCCCACAGTGTGTTATGGACACCCACCATTGTGTCAAGAGCCCGCAGTGTGTTAAGGACGCCCACCATTATGTCAAGAGCCCCACAGTGTGTTAAGGACTCCCACCATTGTGTCAAGAGCCCACAGTGTGTTAAGGACTCCCACCATTGTGTCAAGAGCCCCACAGTGTGTTAAGGACTCCCACCATTGTGTCAAGAGCCCACAGTGTGTTATGGACGGACCACCATTGTGTCAAGAGCCCAACAGGGTGTTAAGGACGGACCACCATTGTGTCAAGAGCTCCATAGTGTGTTAAGGACGGACCACCATTGTGTCAAGAGCCCACAGTGTGTTAAGGACTCCTGCCATTGTGTCAAGAGCCCCACAGTGTTTTATGGACACCCACCATTGTGTCAAGAGCCCGCAGTGTGTTAAGGACGCCCACCATTATGTCAAGAGCCCCACAGTGTGTTAAGGACTCCCACCATTGTGTCAAGAGCCTACAGTGTGTTTAGGACGGACCACCATTGTGTCAATAGCCCCACAGTGTGTTAAGGACTCCCACCATTGTGTCAAGAGCCCACAGTGTGTTAAGGACTCCGGCCATTGTGTCAAGAGCTCCACTGTGTGTTAAGGACGGACGACCATTGTGTCAAGAGCCTACAGTGTGTTATGGACTTCCACCATTGTGTCAAGGGCCCACAGTGTGTTATGGACTTCCACCATTGTGTCAAGGGCCCACAGTGTGTTAAAGACGGACCACCATTGTGTCAAGAGCCCACAGTGTGTCAAGGACGGACCACCATTGTGTCAAGAGCCCACAGTGTGTTAAGGACGGACCACCATTGTGTCAAGAGCCCCACAGTGTGTTAAGGACTCCCACCATTGTGTCAAGAGCCTCACAGTGTGTTAAGGACACCGGCCATTGTGTCAAGATCCCCACAGTGTGCTACGGACACCCACCATTGTGTCAAGAGCCCACAGTGTGTTAAGGGCGGACCACCATTATGTCAAGAGCCCCACAATGTGTTAAGGACTCCCACCATTGTGTCAAGAGCCCACAGTGTGTTAAGGGCTCCCACCATTGTGTCAAGAGCCCCACGGTGTGTTAAGGACTCCTGCCATTGTGTCAAGAGCCCGCAGTGTGTTAAGGACGGACCACCATTGTGTCAAGAGCTCCATAGTGTGTTAAGGACTCCTGCCATTGTGTCAAGAGCCCCACAGTGTGTTAAGGACTCCTGCCATTGTGTCAAGAGACCCACAGTGTGTTATGGACTCTCACCATTGTGTCAAGAGCCCACAGTGTGTTAAGGACAGACCACCATTGTGTCAAGAGCCCACAATGTGTTAAGGACAGACCACCATTATGTCAAGAGCCCACAATGTGCTAAGGACGGACCACCATGTGTTAAGGACACCCACCACTGTGTCAAGAGCCCGCAGTGTGTTAAGGGCTCCCACCATTGTGTCAAGAGCCCCACAGTGTGTTAAGGACGGACCACCATTGTGTCAAGAGCCCCACAGTGTGTTAAGGACTCCTGCCATTGTGTCAAGAGACCCACAGTGTGTTATGGACTCTCACCATTGTGTCAAGAGCCCACAGTGTGTTAAGGACAGACCACCATTGTGTCAAGAGCCCACAATGTGTTAAGGACAGACCACCATTATGTCAAGAGCCCACAATGTGTTAAGGACGGACCACCATTGTGTCAAGAGCGCACAGTGTGTTAAGGACGGACCACCATTGTGTCAAGAGCCCCACAGTGTGTTAAGGATTCCCACCATTGTGTCAAGAGCCCACAGTGTGTTAGGGACTCCCGCCATTGTGTCAAGAGCTACACTGTGTGTTAAGGACTCCTGCCATTGTGTCAAGAGCCCCACAGTGTGTTAATGACACTCACCATTGTGTCAAGAGCCCGCAGTGTGTTAAGGACGGACCACCATTGTGTCAAGAGCCCCACAGTGTGTTAAGGACTCCTGCCATTGTGTCAAGAGCCCCACAGTGTGTTATGGACGGACCACCATTGTGCCAAGAGCCCAACAGTGTGTTAAGGACGCCTGCCATTGTGTCAAGAGCCCACAGTGTGTTATGGATGGACCACCATTGTGTCAAGAGCCCCACAGTGTGTTAAGGACGCCTGCCATTGTGTCAAGAGCCCACAGTGTGTTAAGGACTCCTGCCATTGTGTCAAGAGCTCCACTGTGTATTAAGGACTCCTGCCATTGTGTCAAGAGCCCCACAGTGTGTTATGGACACCCACAATTGTGTCAAGAGCCCACAGTGTGTTAAGGACTCCCGCCATTGTGTCAAGAGCCCACAGTGTTTTAAGGACTCCCACCATTGTGTCAAGAGCCCCACAGTGTGTTAAGGACTCCCACCATTGTGTCAAGAGCCCACAGTGTGTTAAGGACTCCCACCATTGTGTCAAGCGCCCACAGTGTGTTAAGGACGGATCACCATTGTGTCAAGAGCCCACAGTGTGTTAAGGACGGACCACCATTGTGTCAAGAGCCCCACAGTGTGTTAAGGACGGACCGCCATTGTGTGAAGAGCCCCACAGTGTGTTAAGGACTCCCACCATTGTGTCAAGAGCCCACAGTGTGTTAAGGACGGATCACCATTGTGTCAAGAGCCCACAGTGTGTTAAGGACGGACCACCATTGTGTCAAGAGCCCACAGTGTGTTAAGGACGGACCACCATTGTGTCAAGAGCCCCACAGTGTGTTAAGGACTCCCACCATTGTGTCAAGAGCCCCACAGTGTGTTAAGGACTCCCACCATTGTGTCAAGAGCCCACAGTGTGTTAAGGACTCCCGCCATTGTGTCAAGAGCCCCACAGTGTATTAAGGACTCCTGCCATTGTGTCAAGAGACCCACAGTGTGTTATGGACTCTCACCATTGTATCAAGAGCCCACAGTGTGTTAAGGACAGACCACCATTGTGTCAAGAGCCCACAATGTGTTAAGGACAGACCACCATTATGTCAAGAGCCCACAATGTGTTAAGGACGGACCACCATTGTGTCAACAGCGCACAGTGTGTTAAGGACGGACCACCATTGTGTCAAGAGCCCCACAGTGTGTTAAGGACTCCCACCATTGTGTCAAGAGCCCACAGTGTGTTAGGGACTCCCGCCATTGTGTCAAGAGCTACACTGTGTGTTAAGGACTCCTGCCATTGTGTCAAGAGCCCCACAGTGTGTTATGGACTACCACCATTGTGTCAAGAGCCCGCAGTGTGTTAAGGACTCCCGCCATTGTGTCAAGAGCCCCACAGTGTGTTAATGACACCCACCATTGTGTCAAGAGCCCGCAGTGTGTTAAGGACGGACCACCATTGTGTCAAGAGCCCCACAGTGTGTTAAGGACTCCTGCCATTGTGTCAAGAGACCCACAGTGTGTTATGGACGGACCACCATTGTGCCAAGAGCCCAACAGTGTGTTAAGGACGCCTGCCATTGTGTCAAGAGCCCACAGTGTGTTATGGATGGACCACCATTGTGTCAAGAGCCCCACAGTGTGTTAAGGACGCCTGCCATTGTGTCAAGAGCCCACAGTGTGTTAAGGACTCCTGCCATTGTGTCAAGAGCTCCACTGTGTATTAAGGACTCCTGCCATTGTGTCAAGAGCCCCACAGTGTGTTAAGGATTCCCACCATTGTGTCAAGAGCCCACAGTGTGTTAGGGACTCCCGCCATTGTGTCAAGAGCTACACTGTGTGTTAAGGACTCCTGCCATTGTGTCAAGAGCCCCACAGTGTGTTAATGACACTCACCATTGTGTCAAGAGCCCGCAGTGTGTTAAGGACGGACCACCATTGTGTCAAGAGCCCCACAGTGTGTTAAGGACTCCTGCCATTGTGTCAAGAGCCCCACAGTGTGTTATGGATGGACCACCATTGTGCCAAGAGCCCAACAGTGTGTTAAGGACGCCTGCCATTGTGTCAAGAGCCCACAGTGTGTTATGGATGGACCACCATTGTGTCAAGAGCCCCACAGTGTGTTAAGGACGCCTGCCATTGTGTCAAGAGCCCACAGTGTGTTAAGGACTCCTGCCATTGTGTCAAGAGCTCCACTGTGTATTAAGGACTCCTGCCATTGTGTCAAGAGCCCCACAGTGTGTTATGGACACCCACAATTGTGTCAAGAGCCCACAGTGTGTTAAGGACTCCCGCCATTGTGTCAAGAGCCCACAGTGTTTTAAGGACTCCCACCATTGTGTCAAGAGCCCCACAGTGTGTTAAGGACTCCCACCATTGTGTCAAGAGCCCACAGTGTGTTAAGGACTCCCACCATTGTGTCAAGAGCCCACAGTGTGTTAAGGACGGACCACCATTGTGTCAAGAGCCCACAGTGTGTTAAGGACGGACCACCATTGTGTCAAGAGCCCCACAGTGTGTTAAGGACGGACCGCCATTGTGTGAAGAGCCCCACAGTGTGTTAAGGACTCCCACCATTGTGTCAAGAGCCCACAGTGTGTTAAGGACGGATCACCATTGTGTCAAGAGCCCACAGTGTGTTAAGGACGGACCACCATTGTGTCAAGAGCCCACAGTGTGTTAAGGACGGACCACCATTGTGTCAAGAGCCCCACAGTGTGTTAAGGACTCCCACCATTGTGTCAAGAGCCCCACAGTGTGTTAAGGACTCCCACCATTGTGTCAAGAGCCCACAGTGTGTTAAGGACTCCCGCCATTGTGTCAAGAGCCCCACAGTGTGTTAAGGACTCCTGCCATTGTGTCAAGAGACCCACAGTGTGTTATGGACTCTCACCATTGTATCAAGAGCCCACAGTGTGTTAAGGACAGACCACCATTGTGTCAAGAGCCCACAATGTGTTAAGGACAGACCACCATTATGTCAAGAGCCCACAATGTGTTAAGGACGGACCACCATTGTGTCAACAGCGCACAGTGTGTTAAGGACGGACCACCATTGTGTCAAGAGCCCCACAGTGTGTTAAGGACTCCCACCATTGTGTCAAGAGCCCACAATGTGTTAGGGACTCCCGCCATTGTGTCAAGAGCTACACTGTGTGTTAAGGACTCCTGCCATTGTGTCAAGAGCCCCACAGTGTGTTATGGACTACCACCATTGTGTCAAGAGCCCGCAGTGTGTTAAGGACTCCCGCCATTGTGTCAAGAGCCCCACAGTGTGTTAATGACACCCACCATTGTGTCAAGAGCCCGCAGTGTGTTAAGGACGGACCACCATTGTGTCAAGAGCCCCACAGTGTGTTAAGGACTCCTGCCATTGTGTCAAGAGCCCCACAGTGTGTTATGGACGGACCACCATTGTGCCAAGAGCCCAACAGTGTGTTAAGGACGCCTGCCATTGTGTCAAGAGCCCACAGTGTGTTATGGATGGACCACCATTGTGTCAAGAGCCCCACAGTGTGTTAAGGACGCCTGCCATTGTGTCAAGAGCCCACAGTGTGTTAAGGACTCCTGCCATTGTGTCAAGAGCTCCACTGTGTATTAAGGACTCCTGCCATTGTGTCAAGAGCCCCACAGTGTGTTATGGACACCCACCATTGTGTCAAGAGCCCGCAGTGTGTTAAGGACGCCCACCATTATGTCAAGAGCCCCACAGTGTGTTAAGGAATCCCACCATTGTGTCAAGAGCCCACAGTGTGTTAAGGACTCCCACCATTGTGTCAAGAGCACCACAGTGTGTTAAGGACTCCCACCATTGTGTCAAGAGCCCCACAGTGTGTTATGGACGGACCACCATTGTGTCTAGAGCCCAACAGGGTGTTAAGGACGGACCACCATTGTGTCAAGAGCTCCATAGTGTGTTAAGGACGGACCACCATTGTGTCAAGAGCCCACAGTGTGTTAAGGACTCCTGCCATTGTGTCAAGAGCCCCACAGTGTTTTATGGACACCCACCATTGTGTCAAGAGCCCGCAGTGTGTTAAGGACGCCCACCATTATGTCAAGAGCCCCACAGTGTGTTAAGGACTCCCACCATTGTGTCAAGAGCCTACAGTGTGTTAAGGACGGACCACCATTGTGTCAATAGCCCCACAGTGTGTTAAGGACTCCCACCATTGTGTCAAGAGCCCACAGTGTGTTAAGGACTCCCGCCATTGTGTCAAGAGCTCCACTGTGTGTTAAGGACGGACGACCATTGTGTCAAGAGCCTACAGTGTGTTATGGACTTCCACCATTGTGTCAAGGGCCCACAGTGTGTTATGGACTTCCACCATTGTGTCAAGGGCCCACAGTGTGTTAAAGATGGACCACCATTGTGTCAAGAGCCCACAGTGTGTTAAGGGCTCCCACCATTGTGTCAAGAGCCCCACGGTGTGTTAAGGACTCCCGCCATTGTGTCAAGAGCCCGCAGTGTGTTAAGGACGGACCACCATTGTGTCAAGAGCTCCATAGTGTGTTAAGAACTCCTGCCATTGTGTCAAGAGCCCCACAGTGTGTTAAGGACTCCTGCCATTGTGTCAAGAGACCCACAGTGTGTTATGGACTCTCACCATTGTGTCAAGAGCCCACAGTGTGTTAAGGACAGACCACCATTGTGTCAAGAGCCCACAATGTGTTAAGGACAGACCACCATTATGTCAAGAGCCCACAATGTGTTAAGGACGGACCACCATTGTGTCAACAGCGCACAGTGTGTTAAGGACGGACCACCATTGTGTCAAGAGCCCCACAGTGTGTTAAGGATTCCCACCATTGTGTCAAGAGCCCACAGTGTGTTAGGGACTCCCGCCATTGTGTCAAGAGCTACACTGTGTGTTAAGGACTCCTGCCATTGTGTCAAGAGCCCCACAGTGTGTTAATGACACTCACCATTGTGTCAAGAGCCCACAGGGTGTTAAGGACGGACCACCATTGTGTCAAGAGCCCCACAGTGTGTTAAGGACTCCTGCCATTGTGTCAAGAGCCCCACAGTGTGTTATGGACGGACCACCATTGTGCCAAGAGCCCAACAGTGTGTTAAGGACGCCTGCCATTGTGTCAAGAGCCCACAGTGTGTTATGGATGGACCACCATTGTGTCAAGAGCCCCACAGTGTGTTAAGGACGCCTGCCATTGTGTCAAGAGCCCACAGTGTGTTAAGGACTCCTGCCATTGTGTCAAGAGCTCCACTGTGTATTAAGGACTCCTGCCATTGTGTCAAGAGCCCCACAGTGTGTTATGGACACCCACAATTGTGTCAAGAGCCCACAGTGTGTTAAGGACTCCCGCCATTGTGTCAAGAGCCCACAGTGTTTTAAGGACTCCCACCATAGTGTCAAGAGCCCCACAGTGTGTTAAGGACTCCCACCATTGTGTCAAGAGCCCACAGTGTGTTAAGGACTCCCACCATTGTGTCAAGCGCCCACAGTGTGTTAAGGACGGATCACCATTGTGTCAAGAGCCCACAGTGTGTTAAGGACGGACCACCATTGTGTCAAGAGCCCCACAGTGTGTTAAGGACGGACCGCCATTGTGTGAAGAGCCCCACAGTGTGTTAAGGACTCCCACCATTGTGTCAAGAGCCCACAGTGTGTTAAGGACGGATCACCATTGTGTCAAGAGCCCACAGTGTGTTAAGGACGGACCACCATTGTGTCAAGAGCCCACAGTGTGTTAAGGACGGACCACCATTGTGTCAAGAGCCCCACAGTGTGTTAAGGACTCCCACCATTGTGTCAAGAGCCCCACAGTGTGTTAAGGACTCCCACCATTGTGTCAAGAGCCCACAGTGTGTTAAGGACTCCCGCCATTGTGTCAAGAGCCCCACAGTGTATTAAGGACTCCTGCCATTGTGTCAAGAGACCCACAGTGTGTTATGGACTCTCACCATTGTATCAAGAGCCCACAGTGTGTTAAGGACAGACCACCATTGTGTCAAGAGCCCACAATGTGATAAGGACAGACCACCATTATGTCAAGAGCCCACAATGTGTTAAGGACGGACCACCATTGTGTCAACAGCGCACAGTGTGTTAAGGACGGACCACCATTGTGTCAAGAGCCCCACAGTGTGTTAAGGACTCCCACCATTGTGTCAAGAGCCCACAGTGTGTTAGGGACTCCCGCCATTGTGTCAAGAGCTACACTGTGTGTTAAGGACTCCTGCCATTGTGTCAAGAGCCCCACAGTGTGTTATGGACTACCACCATTGTGTCAAGAGCCCGCAGTGTGTTAAGGACTCCCGCCATTGTGTCAAGAGCCCCACAGTGTGTTAATGACACCCACCATTGTGTCAAGAGCCCGCAGTGTGTTAAGGACGGACCACCATTGTGTCAAGAGCCCCACAGTGTGTTAAGGACTCCTGCCATTGTGTCAAGAGACCCACAGTGTGTTATGGACGGACCACCATTGTGCCAAGAGCCCAACAGTGTGTTAAGGACGCCTGCCATTGTGTCAAGAGCCCACAGTGTGTTATGGATGGACCACCATTGTGTCAAGAGCCCCACAGTGTGTTAAGGACGCCTGCCATTGTGTCAAGAGCCCACAGTGTGTTAAGGACTCCTGCCATTGTGTCAAGAGCTCCACTGTGTATTAAGGACTCCTGCCATTGTGTCAAGAGCCCCACAGTGTGTTAAGGATTCCCACCATTGTGTCAAGAGCCCACAGTGTGTTAGGGACTCCCGCCATTGTGTCAAGAGCTACACTGTGTGTTAAGGACTCCTGCCATTGTGTCAAGAGCCCCACAGTGTGTTATGGACTACCACCATTGTGTCAAGAGCCCGCAGTGTGTTAAGGACTCCCGCCATTGTGTCAAGAGCCCCACAGTGTGTTAATGACACCCACCATTGTGTCAAGAGCCCGCAGTGTGTTAAGGACGGACCACCATTGTGTCAAGAGCCCCACAGTGTGTTAAGGACTCCTGCCATTGTGTCAAGAGACCCACAGTGTGTTATGGACGGACCACCATTGTGCCAAGAGCCCAACAGTGTGTTAAGGACGCCTGCCATTGTGTCAAGAGCCCACAGTGTGTTATGGATGGACCACCATTGTGTCAAGAGCCCCACAGTGTGTTAAGGACGCCTGCCATTGTGTCAAGAGCCCACAGTGTGTTAAGGACTCCTGCCATTGTGTCAAGAGCTCCACTGTGTATTAAGGACTCCTGCCATTGTGTCAAGAGCCCCACAGTGTGTTATGGACACCCACAATTGTGTCAAGAGCCCACAGTGTGTTAAGGACTCCCGCCATTGTGTCAAGAGCCCACAGTGTTTTAAGGACTCCCACCATTGTGTCAAGAGCCCCACAGTGTGTTAAGGACTCCCACCATTGTGTCAAGAGCCCACAGTGTGTTAAGGACTCCCACCATTGTGTCAAGAGCCCACAGTGTGTTAAGGACGGACCACCATTGTGTCAAGAGCCCACAGTGTGTTAAGGACGGACCACCATTGTGTCAAGAGCCCCACAGTGTGTTAAGGACGGACCGCCATTGTGTGAAGAGCCCCACAGTGTGTTAAGGACTCCCACCATTGTGTCAAGAGCCCACAGTGTGTTAAGGACGGATCACCATTGTGTCAAGAGCCCACAGTGTGTTAAGGACGGACCACCATTGTGTCAAGAGCCCACAGTGTGTTAAGGACGGACCACCATTGTGTCAAGAGCCCCACAGTGTGTTAAGGACTCCCACCATTGTGTCAAGAGCCCCACAGTGTGTTAAGGACTCCCACCATTGTGTCAAGAGCCCACAGTGTGTTAAGGACTCCCGCCATTGTGTCAAGAGCCCCACAGTGTGTTAAGGACTCCTGCCATTGTGTCAAGAGACCCACAGTGTGTTATGGACTCTCACCATTGTATCAAGAGCCCACAGTGTGTTAAGGACAGACCACCATTGTGTCAAGAGCCCACAATGTGTTAAGGACAGACCACCATTATGTCAAGAGCCCACAATGTGTTAAGGACGGACCACCATTGTGTCAACAGCGCACAGTGTGTTAAGGACGGACCACCATTGTGTCAAGAGCCCCACAGTGTGTTAAGGACTCCCACCATTGTGTCAAGAGCCCACAATGTGTTAGGGACTCCCGCCATTGTGTCAAGAGCTACACTGTGTGTTAAGGACTCCTGCCATTGTGTCAAGAGCCCCACAGTGTGTTATGGACTACCACCATTGTGTCAAGAGCCCGCAGTGTGTTAAGGACTCCCGCCATTGTGTCAAGAGCCCCACAGTGTGTTAATGACACCCACCATTGTGTCAAGAGCCCGCAGTGTGTTAAGGACGGACCACCATTGTGTCAAGAGCCCCACAGTGTGTTAAGGACTCCTGCCATTGTGTCAAGAGCCCCACAGTGTGTTATGGACGGACCACCATTGTGCCAAGAGCCCAACAGTGTGTTAAGGACGCCTGCCATTGTGTCAAGAGCCCACAGTGTGTTATGGATGGACCACCATTGTGTCAAGAGCCCCACAGTGTGTTAAGGACGCCTGCCATTGTGTCAAGAGCCCACAGTGTGTTAAGGACTCCTGCCATTGTGTCAAGAGCTCCACTGTGTATTAAGGACTCCTGCCATTGTGTCAAGAGCCCCACAGTGTGTTATGGACACCCACCATTGTGTCAAGAGCCCGCAGTGTGTTAAGGACGCCCACCATTATGTCAAGAGCCCCACAGTGTGTTAAGGAATCCCACCATTGTGTCAAGAGCCCACAGTGTGTTAAGGACTCCCACCATTGTGTCAAGAGCACCACAGTGTGTTAAGGACTCCCACCATTGTGTCAAGAGCCCCACAGTGTGTTATGGACGGACCACCATTGTGTCAAGAGCCCAACAGGGTGTTAAGGACGGACCACCATTGTGTCAAGAGCTCCATAGTGTGTTAAGGACGGACCACCATTGTGTCAAGAGCCCACAGTGTGTTAAGGACTCCTGCCATTGTGTCAAGAGCCCCACAGTGTTTTATGGACACCCACCATTGTGTCAAGAGCCCGCAGTGTGTTAAGGACGCCCACCATTATGTCAAGAGCCCCACAGTGTGTTAAGGACTCCCACCATTGTGTCAAGAGCCTACAGTGTGTTAAGGACGGACCACCATTGTGTCAATAGCCCCACAGTGTGTTAAGGACTCCCACCATTGTGTCAAGAGCCCACAGTGTGTTAAGGACTCCCGCCATTGTGTCAAGAGCTCCACTGTGTGTTAAGGACGGACGACCATTGTGTCAAGAGCCTACAGTGTGTTATGGACTTCCACCATTGTGTCAAGGGCCCACAGTGTGTTATGGACTTCCACCATTGTGTCAAGGGCCCACAGTGTGTTAAAGACGGACCACCATTGTGTCAAGAGCCCACAGTGTGTCAAGGACGGACCACCATTGAGTCAAGAGCCCACAGTGTGTTAAGGACGGACCACCATTGTGTCAAGAGCCCCACAGTGTGTTAAGGACTCCCACCATTGTGTCAAGAGCCCACAAGGTGTTAAGGACTCCCGCCATTGTGTCAAGAGCTCCACTGTGTGTTAAGGACTCCTGCCATTGTGTCAAGAGCCCCACAGTGTGTTATGGACTCCCACCATTGTGTCAAGAGCCCGCAGTGTGTTAAGGACTCCCACCATTGTGTCAAAAGCCCCACAGTGTGTTAAGGACTCCTGAAATTGTGTCAAGAGCCCCACAGTGTGTTAAGGACACCCACCATTGTGTCGAGAGCCCACAGTGTGTTAAGGACGGACCACCATTGTGTCAAGAGCCCCACCGTGTGTTAAGGACTCCCGCCATTGTGTCAAGAGCCCCACAGTGTGTTATGTACGGACCACCATTGTGTTAAGAGCCCAACAGTGTGTTAAGGACGGGCCACCATTGTGTCAAGAGCTCCATAGTGTGTTAAGGACGGACCACCATTGTGTCAAGAGCCCCACAGTGTGTTAAGGACGCCCGCCATTGTGTCAAGAGCCCACAGTGTGTTAAGGACTCCTGCCATTGTGTCAAGAGCTCCACTGTGTGTTAAGGACTCCTGCCATTGTGTCAAGAGCCCCACAGAGTGCTATGGACACCCACCATTGTGTCAAGAGCCCGCAGTGTGTTAAGGACTCCCACCATTGTGTCAAGAGCCCCACAGTGTGTTAAGGACTCCCGCCATTGTGTCAAGAGCCCCACAGTGTGTTAAGGACACCCACCATTCTGTCAAGAGCCCGCAGTTTGTTAAGGGCTCCCACCATTGTGTCAAGAGCCCCACAGTGTGTTAAGGACTCCCGACATTGTGTCAAGAGCCCCACAGTTTGTTAAGGATGCCCGCTATTGTGTCAAGAGCCTACAGTGTGTTAAGGATGCCCGCCATTGTGTCAAGAGCACCACAGTGTGTTAAGTTCGCTTACCATTGTGTCAAGAGCCTACTGTGTGTTAAGGACGCCCGCCATTGTGTCAAGAGCCCCACAGAGTGTTAAGGACACCTACCATTGTGTCAAGAGCCCACAGTGTGTTAAGGACGGACCTCCATTGTGTCAAGGCCCACAGTGTGTTAAGGATGCCCGCCATTGTGTCAAGAGCCCCACAGTGTGTTAAGGACTCCTGCCATTGTGTCAAGGGCCCCACAGTGTGTTAAGGACGCCCACCATTGTGTCAAGAGCCCCACAGTGTTTTAGGGACGCCCGCCATTGTGTCAAGCACCCCACAGTGTGTTAAGGTCTCCCGCCATTGTGTCAAGAGCCCTGCAGTGTGTTAAGGACACTCGCCATTGTGTCAAGAACCCTACAGTGTGTTAAGGACACCGGCTATTGTGTCAAGAGCCCCACAGTGTGTTAAGGACGCCCATCATTGTGTCAAGAGCCCCACAGTTTTTTAAGGACACCCGCTACTGATTCAAGAGCCCTACTGTGTGTTAAGAATGCCCGCCATTGTGTCAAGAACCCCACAGAGTTATAAGGACTCCCGTCATTGTGTCAAGAGCCTACAGTGTGTTAAGGACGCCCGCCATTGTGTCAAGAGGCCAACAGTGTGTTAAGTACGGACCACCATTGTGTCAAGAGCCCCACAGTGTGTTAAGGACGACCGCCATTGTGTCAAGAGCCCCACAGTGTGTTAAGGACTCCCGCCATTGTGTCAAGAGCCCACAGTGTGTTAAGGAAGGACCACCATTGTGTCTAGAGCCCCACAGTGTGTTAAGGACACCCACCACTGTGTCAAGAGCCCGCAGTGTGTTAAGGGCTCCCACCATTGTGTCAAGAGCCCCACAGTGTGTTAAGGACACCCACCATTGTGTCAAGAGCCCGCAGTGTGTTAAGGATGGACCACCATTGTGTCAAGAGCTCCATAGTGTGTTAAGGACTCCTGCCATTGTGTCAAGAGCCCACAGTGTGTTAAGGACGGACCACCATTGTGTCAAGAGCCCACAGTGTGTTAAGGACGGACCACCATTGTGTCAAGAGCCCCACAGTGTGTTAAGGACGGACCGCCATTGTGTCAAGAGCCCCACAGTGTGTTAAGGACTCCCACCATTGTGTCAAGAGCGCACAGTGTGTTAAGGACGGACCACCATTGTGTCAAGAGCCCACAGTGTGTTAAGGACGGACCACCATTGTGTCAAGAGCCCACAGTGGGTTAAGGATGGACCACATTGTGTCAAGAGCCCCACAGTGTGTTAAGGACTCCCACCATTGTGTCAAGAGCCCACAGTGTGTTGAGGACTCCGGCCATTGTGTCAAGAGCCCCACAGTGTGTTATGGACTCCCACCATTGTGTCAAGAGCCCCACAGTGTGTTAAGGACTCCTGCCATTGTGTCAAGAGCCCCACAGTGTGTTATGGACTCCCACCATTGTGTCAAGAGCCCACAGTGTGTTAAGGACGGACCACCATTGTGTCAAGAGCCCACAGTGTATTAAGGACTCCGGCCATTGTGTCAAGAGCCCCACAGTGTGTTATGGACTCCCACCATTGTGTCAAGAGCCGCACAGTGTGTTAAGGACTCCTGCCATTGTGTCAAGAGCCCCACAGTGTGTTATGGACTCCCACCATTGTGTCAAGAGCCCACAGTGTGTTAAGGACGAACCACCATTGTGTCAAGAGCCCCACAGTGTGTTAAGGACTCCCACCATTGTGTCAAGAGCCCACAGTGTGTTAAGGACTCCCGCCATTGTGTCAAGAGCTCCACTGTGTGTTAAGGACTTCTGCCACTGTGTCAAGAGCCCCACAGTGTGTTATGGACTCCCACCATTGTGTCAAGACCCCGCAGTGTGTTAAGGACTCCCACCATTGTGTCAAGAGCCCACAGTGTGTTAAGGACTCCCACCATTGTGTCAAGAGCCCACAGTGTGTTAAGGAATCCCGCCATTGTGTCAAGAGCTCCACTTTGTGTTAAGGACTTCTGCCACTGTGTCAAGAGCCCCACAGTGTGTTATGGACTCCCACCATTGTGTCAAGAGCCCCACAGTGTGTTAAGGGCTCCCACCATTGTGTCAAGAGCCCACAGTGTGTTGAGGACTCCGGCCATTGTGTCAAGAGCCCCACAGTGTGTTATGGTCTCCCACCATTGTGTCAAGAGCCCCACAGTGTGTTAAGGACTCCTGCCATTGTGTCAAGAGCCCCACAGTGTGTTATGGACTCCCACCATTGTGTCAAGAGCCCACAGTGTGTTAAGGACGGACCACCATTGTCTCAAGAGCCCACAGTGTATTAAGGACTCCGGCCATTGTGTCAAGAGCCCCACAGTGTGTTATGGACTCCCACCATTGTGTCAAGAGCCCCACAGTGTGTTAAGGACTCCTGCCATTGTGTCAAGAGCCCCACAGTGTGTTATGGACTCCCACCATTGTGTCAAGAGCCCACAGTGTGTTAAGGACGAACCACCATTGTGTCAAGAGCCCACAGTGTGTTAAGGACTACTGCCATTGTGTCAAGAGCTCCACTGTGTATTAAGGACTCCTGCCATTGTGTCTAGAGCCCCACAGTGTGTTATGGACACCCACCATTGTGTCAAGAGCCCGCAGTGTGTTAAGGACGCCCACCATTATGTCAAGAGCCCCACAGTGTGTTAAGGACTCCCACCATTGTGTCAAGAGCCCACAGTGTGTTAAGGACTCCCACCATTGTGTCAAGAGCCCCACAGTGTGTTAAGGACTCCCACCATTGTGTCAAGAGCCCACAGTGGGTTAAGGACTCCCGCCATTGTGTCAAGAGCCCCACAGTGTGTTATGGATGGACCACCATTGTGCCAAGAGCCCAACAGTGTGTTAAGGACAGACTGCCA
The DNA here is from genome assembly GCA_963921515.1 of Calotriton arnoldi. Lineage (NCBI taxonomy): Eukaryota > Metazoa > Chordata > Amphibia > Caudata > Salamandridae > Calotriton > Calotriton arnoldi. The sequence goes on from CAWUFW010000456.1 coordinate 3,747,640, forward strand.
TTGTGTCAAGAGCTCCATAGTGTGTTAAGGATGGACCACCATTGTGTCAAGAGCCCCACAGTGTGTTAAGGACGCCCGCCATTGTGTCAAGAGCCCACAGTGTGTTAAGGACTCCCGCCATTGTGTCAAGAGCTCCATTGTGTGTTAGGACTCCTGCCATTGTGTCAAGAGCCCCACAGTGTGTTATGGACACCCACCATTGTGTCAAGAGCCTGCAGTGTGTTAAGGACTCCCACCATTGTGTCAAGAGCCCCACAGTGTGTTAAGGACTCCCGCCATTGTGTCAAGAGCCCCACAGTGTGTTAAGGACACCCACCATTGTGTCAGGAGCCGCAGTGTGTTAAGGGCTCCCACCATTGTGTCAAGAGCCCCACAGTGTGTTAAGGACTCCCGACATTGTGCCAAGAGCCCCACAGTGTATTAAGGATGCCCGCTATTGTGTCAAGAGCCTACAGTGTGTTAAGGATGCCCGCCATTGTGTCAAGAGCACCACAGTGTGTTAAGTACGCTTACCATTGTGTCAAGAGCCTACAGTGTGTTAAGGACGCCCGCCATTGTGTCAAGAGCCCCACAGAGTGTTAAGGACACCTACCATTGTGTCAAGAGCCCACAGTGTGTTAAGGACGGACCACCATTGTGTCAAGAGCCCACAGTGTGTTAAGGATGCCCGCCATTGTGTCAAGAGCCCCACAGTGTGTTAAGGACTCCTGCCATTGTGTCAAGAGCCCCACAGTGTGTTAAGGACGCCCACCATTGTGTCAAAAGCCCCGCAGTGTATTAAGGATGCCCGCTATTGTGTCAAGAGCCTACAGTGTGTTAAGGATGCCCGCCATTGTGTCAAGAGCACCACAGTGTGTTAAGTACGCTTACCATTGTGTCAAGAGCCTACAGTGTGTTAAGGACGCCCGCCATTGTGTCAAGAGCCCCACAGAGTGTTAAGGACACCTACCATTGTGTCAGGAGCCCACAGTGTGTTAAGGACGGACCACCATTGTGTCAAGAGCCCACAGTGTGTTAAGGATGCCCGCCATTGTGTCAAGAGCCCCACAGTGTGTTAAGGACTCCTGCCATTGTGTCAAGAGCCCCACAGTGTGTTAAGGACGCCCACCATTGTGTCAAGAGCCCCGCAGTGTTTTAAGGATGCCCGCCATTGAGTCAAGCACCCCACAGTGTGTTAAGGTCACCAGGCATTGTGTCAAGAGCCCTACAGTGTGTTAAGGACACCGGCTATTATGTCAAGAGCCCCACAGTGTGTTAAGGACACCCGATATTGTGTCAAGAGCCCTACTGTGTGTTAAGAACGCCCGCCATTGTGTCAAGAACCCTACAGTGTGTTAAGGACTCCCGCCATTGTGTCAAGAGCCTACAGTGTGTTAAGGACGCCCGCCATTGTGTCAAGAGGCCAACAGTGTGTTAAGGATGCCCACCATTGTGTCAAGAGCCCCACAGTGTGTTAAGGACTCCCGCCATTGTGTCAAGAGCCCTACAGTGTGTTATGGACGGACCACCATTGTGTCAAGAGCCCACAGTGTGTTAAGGACGGACCACCATTGTGTCAAGAGCCCCACAGTGTATTAAGGATGCCCGCAATTGTGGTAAGAGCCCACAGTGTGTTAAGGACTCCCGCCATTGTGTCAAGAGCTCCACTGTGTGTTAAGGACTCCTGCCATTGTGTCAAGAGCCCCACAGTGTGTTATGGACACCCTCCATTGTGTGAAGAACCCGCAGTGTGTTAAGGACTCCCACCATTGTGTCAAGAGCCCCACAGTGTGGTAAGGACTCCCGCCATTGTGTCAGGAGCCCCACAGTGTGTTAAGGACACCCACCATTGTGTCAAGAGCCCGCAGTGTGTTAAGGGCTCCCACCATTGTGTCAAGAGCCCCACAGTGTGTTAAGGACTCCCGCCATTGTGTCAAGAGCCCCACAGTGTATTAAGGATGCCTGCCATTGTGTCAAGAGTCTACAGTGTGTTAAGGATCCCCGCCATTGTGTCAAGAGCCCCACAGTGTGTTAAGTACGCTTACCATTGTGTCAAGAGCCTACAGTGTGTTAAGGACGCCAGCCATTGTGTCAAGAGCCCCACAGAGTGTTAAGGACACCTACCATTGTGTCAAGAGCCCACAGTGTGTTAAGAACGGATCACCATTGTGTCAAGAGCCCACAGTGTGTTAAGGATGCCCGCCATTGTGTCAAGAGCCCCACAGTGTGTTAAGGACTCCTGCCATTGTGTCAAGAGCCCCACAGTGTTTTAAGGATGCCCACCATTGTGTCAAGAGCCCCACAGTGTTTTAAGGACGCACGCCATTGAGTCAAGCACCCCACAGTGTGTTAAGGTCGCCCGCCATTGTGTCAAGAGCCCTGCAGTGTGTTAAGGACACCCGCCATTGTGTCAAGAGCCCTGCAGTGTGTTAAGGACGCCCGCTATTGTGTCAAGAGCCCCATGGTGTGTTAAGTATGCTTACCATTGTGTCAAGAGCCTACAGTGTGTTAAGGACTCCCGCCATTGTGTCAAGAGCCCACAGTGTGTTAAGGACGGACCACCATTGTGTCAAGAGCCCACAGTGTGTTAAGGACGGACCACCATTGTGTCAAGAGCCCACAGTGTGCTAAGGACAGACCACCATTGTGTCAAGAGCCCACAGTTTGTTAAGGATGGACCACCATTGTGTCAAGAACCCCACAGTGTGTTAAGGACTCCCACCATTGTATCAAGAGCCCACAGTGTGTTAAGGACTCCCGCCATTGTGTCAAGAGCTCCACTGTGTGTTAAGGACTCCTGCCATTGTGTCAAGAGCCCCACAGTGTGTTAAGGATTCCCACCATTGTGTCAAGAGCCCACAGTGTGTTAGGGACTCCCGCCATTGTGTCAAGAGCTACACTGTGTGTTAAGGACTCCTGCCATTGTGTCAAGAGCCCCACAGTGTGTTAATGACACTCACCATTGTGTCAAGAGCCCGCAGTGTGTTAAGGACGGACCACCATTGTGTTCAAGAGCCCCACAGTGTGTTAAGGACTCCTGCCATTGTGTCAAGAGCCCCACAGTGTGTTATGGATGGACCACCATTGTGCCAAGAGCCCAACAGTGTGTTAAGGACGCCTGCCATTGTGTCAAGAGCCCACAGTGTGTTATGGATGGACCACCATTGTGTCAAGAGCCCCACAGTGTGTTAAGGACGCCTGCCATTGTGTCAAGAGCCCACAGTGTGTTAAGGACTCCTGCCATTGTGTCAAGAGCTCCACTGTGTATTAAGGACTCCTGCCATTGTGTCAAGAGCCCCACAGTGTGTTATGGACACCCACAATTGTGTCAAGAGCCCACAGTGTGTTAAGGACTCCCGCCATTGTGTCAAGAGCCCACAGTGTTTTAAGGACTCCCACCATTGTGTCAAGAGCCCCACAGTGTGTTAAGGACTCCCACCATTGTGTCAAGAGCCCACAGTGTGTTAAGGACTCCCACCATTGTGTCAAGAGCACACAGTGTGTTAAGGACGGACCACCATTGTGTCAAGAGCCCACAGTGTGTTAAGGACGGACCACCATTGTGTCAAGAGCCCCACAGTGTGTTAAGGACGGACCGCCATTGTGTGAAGAGCCCCACAGTGTGTTAAGGACTCCCACCATTGTGTCAAGAGCCCACAGTGTGTTAAGGACGGATCACCATTGTGTCAAGAGCCCACAGTGTGTTAAGGACGGACCACCATTGTGTCAAGAGCCCACAGTGTGTTAAGGACGGACCACCATTGTGTCAAGAGCCCCACAGTGTGTTAAGGACTCCCACCATTGTGTCAAGAGCCCCACAGTGTGTTAAGGACTCCCACCATTGTGTCAAGAGCCCACAGTGTGTTAAGGACTCCCGCCATTGTGTCAAGAGCCCCACAGTGTGTTAAGGACTCCTGCCATTGTGTCAAGAGACCCACAGTGTGTTATGGACTCTCACCATTGTATCAAGAGCCCACAGTGTGTTAAGGACAGACCACCATTGTGTCAAGAGCCCACAATGTGTTAAGGACAGACCACCATTATGTCAAGAGCCCACAATGTGTTAAGGACGGACCACCATTGTTTCAACAGCGCACAGTGTGTTAAGGACGGACCACCATTGTGTCAAGAGCCCCACAGTGTGTTAAGGACTCCCACCATTGTGTCAAGAGCCCACAGTGTGTTAGGGACTCCCGCCATTGTGTCAAGAGCTACACTGTGTGTTAAGGACTCCTGCCATTGTGTCAAGAGCCCCACAGTGTGTTATGGACTACCACCATTGTGTCAAGAGCCCGCAGTGTGTTAAGGACTCCCGCCATTGTATCAAGAGCCCCACAGTGTGTTAATGACACCCACCATTGTGTCAAGAGCCCGCAGTGTGTTAAGGACGGACCACCATTGTGTCAAGAGCCCCACAGTGTGTTAAGGACTCCTGCCATTGTGTCAAGAGCCCCACAGTGTGTTATGGACGGACCACCATTGTGCCAAGAGCCCAACAGTGTGTTAAGGACGCCTGCCATTGTGTCAAGAGCCCACAGTGTGTTATGGATGGACCACCTTTGTGTCAAGAGCCCCACAGTGTGTTAAGGAAGCCTGCCATTGTGTCAAGAGCCCACAGTGTGTTAAGGACTCCTGCCATTGTGTCAAGAGCTCCACTGTGTATTAAGGACTCCTGCCATTGTGTCAAGAGCCCCACAGTGTGTTATGGACACCCACCATTGTGTCAAGAGCCCGCAGTGTGTTAAGGACGCCCACCATTATGTCAAGAGCCCCACAGTGTGTTAAGGACTCCCACCATTGTGTCAAGAGCCCACAGTGTGTTAAGGACTCCCACCATTGTGTCAAGAGCCCCACAGTGTGTTAAGGACTCCCACCATTGTGTCAAGAGCCCACAGTGTGTTATGGACGGACCACCATTGTGTCAAGAGCCCAACAGGGTGTTAAGGACGGACCACCATTGTGTCAAGAGCTCCATAGTGTGTTAAGGACGGACCACCATTGTGTCAAGAGCCCACAGTGTGTTAAGGACTCCTGCCATTGTGTCAAGAGCCCCACAGTGTTTTATGGACACCCACCATTGTGTCAAGAGCCCGCAGTGTGTTAAGGACGCCCACCATTATGTCAAGAGCCCCACAGTGTGTTAAGGACTCCCACCATTGTGTCAAGAGCCTACAGTGTGTTTAGGACGGACCACCATTGTGTCAATAGCCCCACAGTGTGTTAAGGACTCCCACCATTGTGTCAAGAGCCCACAGTGTGTTAAGGACTCCGGCCATTGTGTCAAGAGCTCCACTGTGTGTTAAGGACGGACGACCATTGTGTCAAGAGCCTACAGTGTGTTATGGACTTCCACCATTGTGTCAAGGGCCCACAGTGTGTTATGGACTTCCACCATTGTGTCAAGGGCCCACAGTGTGTTAAAGACGGACCACCATTGTGTCAAGAGCCCACAGTGTGTCAAGGACGGACCACCATTGTGTCAAGAGCCCACAGTGTGTTAAGGACGGACCACCATTGTGTCAAGAGCCCCACAGTGTGTTAAGGACTCCCACCATTGTGTCAAGAGCCCACAAGGTGTTAAGGACTCCCGCCATTGTGTCAAGAGCTCCAATGTGTGTTAAGGACTCCTGCCATTGTGTCAAGAGCCCCACAGTGTGTTATGGACTCCCACCATTGTGTCAAGAGCCCGCAGTGTGTTAAGGACTCCCACCATTGTGTCAAAAGCCCCACAGTGTGTTAAGGACTCCCGAAATTGTGTCAAGAGCCCCACAGTGTGTTAAGGACACCCACCATTGTGTCGAGAGCCCACAGTGTGTTAAGGACGGACCACCATTGTGTCAAGAGCCCCACCGAGTGTTAAGGACTCCCGCCATTGTGTCAAGAGCCCCACAGTGTGTTATGTACGGACCACCATTGTGTTAAGAGCCCAACAGTGTGTTAAGGACGGGCCACCATTGTGTCAAGAGCTCCATAGTGTGTTAAGGACGGACCACCATTGTGTCAAGAGCCCCACAGTGTGTTAAGGACGCCCGCCATTGTGTCAAGAGCCCACAGTGTGTTAAGGACTCCTGCCATTGTGTCAAGAGCTCCACTGTGTGTTAAGGACTCCTGCCATTGTGTCAAGAGCCCCACAGAGTGCTATGGACACCCACCATTGTGTCAAGAGTCCGCAGTGTGTTAAGGACTCCCACCATTGTGTCAAGAGCCCCACAGTGTGTTAAGGACTCCCGCCATTGTGTCAAGAGCCCCACAGTGTGTTAAGGACACCCACCATTCTGTCAAGAGCCCGCAGTTTGTTAAGGGCTCCCACCATTGTGTCAAGAGCCCCACAGTGTGTTAAGGACTCCCGACATTGTGTCAAGAGCCCCACAGTTTGTTAAGGATGCCCGCTATTGTGTCAAGAGCCTACAGTGTGTTAAGGATGCCCGCCATTGTGTCAAGAGCACCACAGTGTGTTAAGTACGCTTACCATTGTGTCAAGAGCCTACTGTGTGTTAAGGACGCCCGCCATTGTGTCAAGAGCCCCACAGAGTGTTAAGGACACCTACCATTGTGTCAAGAGCCCACAGTGTGTTAAGGACGGACCTCCATTGTGTCAAGGCCCACAGTGTGTTAAGGATGCCCGCCATTGTGTCAAGACAGTGTGTTAAGGACTCCTGCCATTGTGTCAAGGGCCCCACAGTGTGTTAAGGACGCCCACCATTGTGTCAAGAGCCCCACAGTGTTTTAGGGACGCCCGCCATTGTGTCAAGCACCCCACAGTGTGTTAAGGTCTCCCGCCATTGTGTCAAGAGCCCTGCAGTGTGTTAAGGACACTCGCCATTGTGTCAAGAACCCTACAGTGTGTTAAGGACACCGGCTATTGTGTCAAGAGCCCCACAGTGTGTTAAGGACGCCCATCATTGTGTCAAGAGCCCCACAGTTTGTTAAGGACACCCGCTACTGATTCAAGAGCCCTACTGTGTGTTAAGAATGCCCGCCATTGTGTCAAGAACCCCACAGAGTTATAAGGACTCCCGTCATTGTGTCAAGAGCCTACAGTGTGTTAAGGACGCCCGCCATTGTGTCAAGAGGCCAACAGTGTGTTAAGTACGGACCACCATTGTGTCAAGAGCCCCACGGTGTGTTAAGGACGACCGCCATTGTGTCAAGAGCCCCACAGTGTGTTAAGGACTCCCGCCATTGTGTCAAGAGCCCACAGTGTGTTAAGGAAGGACCACCATTGTGTCTAGAGCCCCACAGTGTGTTAAGGACACCCACCACTGTGTCAAGAGCCCGCAGTGTGTTAAGGGCTCCCACCATTGTGTCAAGAGCCCCACAGTGTGTTAAGGACACCCACCATTGTGTCAAGAGCCCGCAGTGTGTTAAGGATGGACCACCATTGTGTCAAGAGCTCCATAGTGTGTTAAGGACTCCTGCCATTGTGTCAAGAGCCCACAGTGTGTTAAGGACGGACCACCATTGTGTCAAGAGCCCACAGTGTGTTAAGGACGGACCACCATTGTGTCAAGAGCCCCACAGTGTGTTAAGGACGGACCGCCATTGTGTCAAGAGCCCCACAGTGTGTTAAGGACTCCCACCATTGTGTCAAGAGCGCACAGTGTGTTAAGGACGGACCACCATTGTGTCAAGAGCCCACAGTGTGTTAAGGACGGACCACCATTGTGTCAAGAGCCCACAGTGGGTTAAGGATGGACCACATTGTGTCAAGAGCCCCACAGTGTGTTAAGGACTCCCACCATTGTGTCAAGAGCCCACAGTGTGTTGAGGACTCCGGCCATTGTGTCAAGAGCCCCACAGTGTGTTATGGACTCCCACCATTGTGTCAAGAGCCCCACAGTGTGTTAAGGACTCCTGCCATTGTGTCAAGAGCCCCACAGTGTGTTATGGACTCCCACCATTGTGTCAAGAGCCCACAGTGTGTTAAGGACGGACCACCATTGTGTCAAGAGCCCACAGTGTATTAAGGACTCCGGCCATTGTGTCAAGAGCCCCACAGTGTGTTATGGACTCCCACCATTGTGTCAAGAGCCCCACAGTGTGTTAAGGACTCCTGCCATTGTGTCAAGAGCCCCACAGTGTGTTATGGACTCCCACCATTGTGTCAAGAGCCCACAGTGTGTTAAGGACGAACCACCATTGTGTCAAGAGCCCCACAGTGTGTTAAGGACTCCCACCTTTGTGTCAAGAGCCCACAGTGTGTTAAGGACTCCCGCCATTGTGTCAAGAGCTCCACTGTGTGTTAAGGACTTCTGCCACTGTGTCAAGAGCCCCACAGTGTGTTATGGACTCCCACCATTGTGTCAAGACCCCGCAGTGTGTTAAGGACTCCCACCATTGTGTCAAGAGCCCACAGTGTGTTAAGGACTCCCACCATTGTGTCAAGAGCCCACAGTGTGTTAAGGAATCCCGCCATTGTGTCAAGAGCTCCACTGTGTGTTAAGGACTTCTGCCACTGTGTCAAGAGCCCCACAGTGTGTTATGGACTCCCACCATTGTGTCAAGAGCCCCACAGTGTGTTAAGGACTCCCACCATTGTGTCAAGAGCCCACAGTGTGTTGAGGACTCCGGCCATTGTGTCAAGAGCCCCACAGTGTGTTATGGACTCCCACCATTGTGTCAAGAGCCCCACAGTGTGTTAAGGACTCCTGCCATTGTGTCAAGAGCCCCACAGTGTGTTATGGACTCCCACCATTGTGTCAAGAGCCCACAGTGTGTTAAGGACGGACCACCATTGTCTCAAGAGCCCACAGTGTATTAAGGACTCCGGCCATTGTGTCAAGAGCCCCACAGTGTGTTATGGACTCCCACCATTGTGTCAAGAGCCCCACAGTGTGTTAAGGACTCCTGCCATTGTGTCAAGAGCCCCACAGTGTGTTATGGACTCCCACCATTGTGTCAAGAGCCCGCAGTGTGTTAAGGACTCCCACCATTGTGTCAAGAGCCCCACAGTGTGTTAAGGACTCCCGCCATTGTGTCAAGAGCCCCACAGTGTGTTAAGGACACCCACCATTCTGTCAAGAGCCCGCAGTTTGTTAAGGGCTCCCACCATTGTGTCAAGAGCCCCACAGTGTGTTAAGGACTCCCGACATTGTGTCAAGAGCCCCACAGTTTGTTAAGGATGCCCGCTATTGTGTCAAGAGCCTACAGTGTGTTAAGGATGCCCGCCATTGTGTCAAGAGCACCACAGTGTGTTAAGTACGCTTACCATTGTGTCAAGAGCCTACTGTGTGTTAAGGACGCCCGCCATTGTGTCAAGAGCCCCACAGAGTGTTAAGGACACCTACCATTGTGTCAAGAGCCCACAGTGTGTTAAGGACGGACCTCCATTGTGTCAAGGCCCACAGTGTGTTAAGGATGCCCGCCATTGTGTCAAGAGCCCCACAGTGTGTTAAGGACTCCTGCCATTGTGTCAAGGGCCCCACAGTGTGTTAAGGACGCCCACCATTGTGTCAAGAGCCCCACAGTGTTTTAGGGACGCCCGCCATTGTGTCAAGCACCCCACAGTGTGTTAAGGTCTCCCGCCATTGTGTCAAGAGCCCTGCAGTGTGTTAAGGACACTCGCCATTGTGTCAAGAACCCTACAGTGTGTTAAGGACACCGGCTATTGTGTCAAGAGCCCCACAGTGTGTTAAGGACGCCCATCATTGTGTCAAGAGCCCCACAGTTTGTTAAGGACACCCGCTACTGATTCAAGAGCCCTACTGTGTGTTAAGAATGCCCGCCATTGTGTCAAGAACCCCACAGAGTTATAAGGACTCCCGTCATTGTGTCAAGAGCCTACAGTGTGTTAAGGACGCCCGCCATTTTGTCAAGAGGCCAACAGTGTGTTAAGTACGGACCACCATTGTGTCAAGAGCCCCACGGTGTGTTAAGGACGACCGCCATTGTGTCAAGAGCCCCACAGTGTGTTAAGGACTCCCGCCATTGTGTCAAGAGCCCACAGTGTGTTAAGGAAGGACCACCATTGTGTCTAGAGCCCCACAGTGTGTTAAGGACACCCACCACTGTGTCAAGAGCCCGCAGTGTGTTAAGGGCTCCCACCATTGTGTCAAGAGCCCCACAGTGTGTTAAGGACACCCTGTACCACATAAAGTACTCCTTAGAAGCGAAGATGATACCCGCGTCATAACAAAGGTATAGATGGGAAGTCCTGAGATGAAGAGACCCACTATGGAGTGGGGAAGGAAACAATTCCTTTTGTTTTAAATACCCTCACACACCCTAGTGGTGTCATGCTTCATCATCGGGTCACCCTAACGCCTAAAAGTCAGGGTGGGCTCGACCGTATTTTCAGGGAGCTCTTAGGAATAATAAGACCAGGGGGGGAAAGAAATTAAAAAACCTCCAACAAATCCCAGTATCCCTTTAATATTGGATTCGTTAGGGTTATTAAAAATATGTAAACAGGGGTCAGAAAAGGAGTGTTTATGGTCCTATGACCCTTCAGCCGACATGTTTCAGTCCTTCTAGGGCCATGACGGTCCCGGACTTTCTTCAGGGCAACAATATAACCTCCCTGGACAGCGCAAGAGGAAATACCCTACACTGCTGTTTCTTTAAGGGCAGATAGCTGCTCCTTAATTAATTTGAAAATAATTTATCTTCTTGATCCTGTTAACGCTCCATCTGTAAAGACAAACAAAGACAAACAGGGCCAACAACATATATTACTCAACGAGTACATGAAATTACTTCCCAATAGTGATGTGCTGGCCAGGGCACCAGTGTCATTAACTTGGTGTCAACAAACCATCATCTCTTGTAACCACGCGGATCCGTGGTTATTACACACATGTATAGTTTAATTTTTACCACACTCTCATAGGTGGCATAGTATGGTGTAGTGGCGATATTTGTCGCATCCTATTGATTTACACACTCTCGTGTTTGTGGTCTCAAAGTGTATACACCCGTGTCACTCTCACACTACAGCACTAGGCTGCTATCAATCATCGTGTTTTAGTCTTTCACACGCAACATTCAGATTTATACCCTTACCCAGATATGGGCGAGGGAACTCTTCTCCAGGTACCTCGCAGAGTAAGGGGTAGCCCTGTTGTCACACACTGCAAATTGGCAAGCAGTAACGCACCAGAAAGGAAAGATAAAAACACCAAAGTTTGTGAGCCGAGGAAGATACTCATACTGCATGTATAACAGCGCGCACATACCTGTAATGCCATTCAGTATTCGAATTACTCACGTCATCAGGGTCCTCCCCGCTCTCTCACCTACTCGGTGCGGGTCCCACGGGTCTTGGTGTGGAGACGCCATGTATACGGGGTTTAAATACTTCTAATGGGCGCGCCATAATTAATTCAACTGAACTAATTGGAGAGATCACGTGTGTGTGTCTACAGGTCAGGCGCCGTCGCGCAGCGTCATATTAGTGAAAGGATGCTGGGAAATGTAGTATATTAACGAGTTTGTTAAAAAAGAGCTGTACTGGATAGACTAGAACACACATCAGTGTGCGCGTCATCCAACAGATGCCGTCGCGGCCCGTGTAAAGTATAAACAGAGTGCCAAGTTGTGTAACGAACGAAAGCCCATTCTATAAGCACATCACCATTTAAAGGGCTAGTGTCTGGTGGCCAAAGCTGAAAACAAACGAACTCGATTGTAAAATACTGAACCTATTGGCAACCCAACATTGGTGAAATAAGTTTAGTTCATCAATCCAAATCAGGGCATTCTAGTATCAAAACAAATTGGAAACCTTTATTGAGACACCCAGTATTGCTAATCCTAGTATTAAGGGCTATTGCTGTTAAAGTATCAGTAACTACCGTGCTGTGTTACATCTAGGAGTCAATGCAATGTGGGAATCAATGCAATGTGGGAAGAATGATCAACCAAAGTAAAGAAGGACACACAAGTGTTACCTCCTATATATTTGATTCCACGGAATGGAATCATTAAGGCCGATAACGTGTGTCTTCAAACGGTAAACCCAACGTTGCTCACGTTCCAGTAATCTACTGCTGAGGTTACTTGTGCCGCTCACTTTCTCAATGACTGTCCATTGAATATCTGTGTCACTGTGTTTATGTTCAAGATAGTGAGCAGTGAGTTTAGTGGCAGTAATAGCCCTCCTAATCGTGCTTCTATGCTCACCTATTCGTGTTTTTATTTTTCTGCTAGTCATGCCTATATATAGAAGTTGGCATGGACACTTGATGACATATACAACGTTTTCACTGTTACAATTAGTATGTGAGCGTTGTTCCCAAGGTGATGTCATCCCAAGATCGATTTGTTTGGTGTGTTCCGTAGAGGGCAAGCCACACATGAACCACAGGGATAGTGACCTGAAACTGGTGGCTGGTTAAAAAGTGTAAGCTGATTCAGCGTCTTTTGTTTGTGCATATTAGTATGGACCAGTGTATCTCTTAAACTTTTATTCCTCTTGAAAGAGAACATAGGTTTCTCAAATGTAAGTTTGTTAGATGTTAATACCGGCCATTTTTTATTTATAATCTTTTTGATATTGTTAGACAAAGAGTTATAGGTAGTGACACATATCAACATATCTTTTTGCGGTTTTTCATGGATTTCGAGCAGAGCCTCCCGTGGGGTGTTACGCGATCTTTTATTAGCCCGTTCAATGATTTTATCTGGGTATGCCTTCTGTTGTAGTTTAATAGTAAGGAGGGCTGCTTCCTTCTTATAATCTTGTAAGTTGGTACAGTTTCTACGGACCCGGAGAAATTGACCAACTGGTAAGTTCTCCCTGAGTGCACGAGGATGTGCACTATCAAAGTGCAACAGACTATTCCTGTCTGTAGGTTTGGTATATAATGAACTAATAAGGGTACCGCCACTAGCGATCAAGTTCACATCTAGAAAAGAAACTGTACCACTATTCGTGGTCATGGTGAAGTGTAAATGTGGATTAAGTTGATTAATCCAGACGAGGAAGTTATTCAAATCAGAATTTTCTCCCTTCCAGATGACCAAGATGTCATCGATATACCTGAACCACTTACAGATGTTATTGGAGTAAGGGTTATTGGGCCATATGTGTTGATCTTCAAAATGGCCCATATAGAGACTACGCTATGCTCGGCGCAAAGGTGCTGCCCATGGAAGTGCCATGTATTTGTAGATACATCTGATCTTCAAAGCAGAAGAAATTTTCCAAAGGGCTATGCGCATGAGAGAAATGACCCAGTTCACAGGTGCTTCCCATTGCCATTCTCCCTGTCTTAACAATGCCTCTATCACTCGAATACTCTCTTCTTGTGGAATGCTGGTATACAGCGCTTCCACGTCTAGACAGACCATAGTGTTTACACTTGAGTCATAATCAATGTTTGTCAACAGATTAAGTAGATGTTTAGTGTCTTGCACATATGACTTGATACGTGTCACAAGAGGTCGTAGAAACCAGTCAGTATATTTGGACAATGGTTCAAGAAGGGACCCTACTCCCGACACGATCGGTCTTCCGGGAGGAGGATTCTTACCTTTATGAATTTTCGGTATGGTATAGAACAGGGCACTCTGGGATCATCTGTAATTAGAAATTCATGTTCTTTTTTGTGATCCACTTGCGGTCCTCTGCATCAATGGTCAAAGATCTTATTGTTTTCTTTAGACGTACTGTGGGGTCTCTATTGATTTTTTTGTAGTACTTGACATCAGCCAGGAGACTCATGCAAGCTGTTCTATATGCATTGGTGCTTTGAATAACCGTTGCTCCACCCTTATCAGCTGGTTTTATTACAATGTCTGATCTAGTACTCAGAGATTTTAATGCACACCTCTCTTTATTGCTCAAATTATTGAACGTGCCAACCTTTGTTTGTAGTTGTTCCACTTCTTTAGTGACACTTTCCTCAAACGCCAAGACTTCAGGAGGCATCAGAGATGCTGGTGGATAGAACTTTGACTTAGGACGTAGTGCCGTATGGTTGTCGTCATTTTCCGGTTTGTCTCTATCCATGAAAAATGCTTTAATACTGAATTTTACGAAAAAATTCGCTTAATTCACAGCGTAATTGGAATTTATCCAAAAAGGCTGTGGGGACAAATCCCAAACCTTTATTGAGCACTGCTAGTTCTATGGTGTTTAATGTGATCTCAGTTAAATTAACAACTAATCCCTTGTTCCACTCGTGCTCGGTTGTTGGCCTCTGGTCTGGCTGCGGGTATTCACGGGTATCCTCTCGTCTTCCCACTGGACCCTTCTGTTGTTGCCTTTTCTCCCGCGTCTCCCTCTTCTTCCACCCTGTCCTAAAAAACGGTTAGGATAATAATTCGGTTGGAAGTAAGGTCCGCTTTGATATTGGGGTGGTCCCTGAAAAGGTTGAGGGTCCTCATACCAGGGTGAATCTAGTGCCTCAGACAATGAACAAGATGATTGGTCCAGTGACGGATCAAGCAAAAATTGGAGGAATAGATCAAGACGATCCCGAAGAGCGAATTTCAATCAAGGCTTTGTACCGCCACAAATATATCCTTGGCCTGGCCCCTTCGGCCCTCAACCTTTTCAGGGACCACCCCAATATCAAAGCGGACCTTACTTCCAACCGAATTATTATCCTAACCGTTTTTTAGGACAGGGTGGAAGAAGAGGGAGACGCGGGAGAAAAGGCAACAACAGAAGGGTCCAGTGGGAAGACGAGAGGATACCCGTGAATACCCGCAGCCAGACCAGAGGCCAACAACCGAGCACGAGTGGAACAAGGGATTAGTTGTTAATTTAACTGAGATCACATTAAACACCATAGAACTAGCAGTGCTCAATAAAGGTTTGGGATTTGTCCCCACAGCCTTTTTGAATAAATTCCAATTACGCTGTGAATTAAGCGAATTTTTTCGTAAAATTCGTATTAAAGCATTTTTCATGGATAGAGACAAACCGGAAAATGACGACAACCATACGGCACTACGTCCTAAGTCAAAGTTCTATCCACCAGCATCTCTGATGCCTCCTGAAGTCTTGGCGTTTGAGGAAAGTGTCACTAAAGAAGTGGAACAACTACAAACAAAGGTTGGCACGTTCAATAATTTGAGCAATAAAGAGAGGTGTGCATTAAAATCTCTGAGTACTAGATCAGACATTGTAATAAAACCAGCTGATAAGGGTGGAGCAACGGTTATTCAAAGCACCAATGCATATAGAACAGCTTGCATGAGTCTCCTGGCTGATGTCAAGTACTACAAAAAAATCAATAGAGACCCCACAGTACGTCTAAAGAAAACAATAAGATCTTTGACCATTGATGCAGAGGACCGCAAGTGGATCACAAAAAAGAACATGAATTTCTAATTACAGATGATCCCAGAGTGCCCCTGTTCTATACCATACCGAAAATTCATAAAGGTAAGAATCCTCCTCCCGGAAGACCGATCGTGTCGGGAGTAGGGTCCCTTCTTGAACCATTGTCCAAATATACTGACTGGTTTCTACGACCTCTTGTGACACGTATCAAGTCATATGTGCAAGACACTAAACATCTACTTAATCTGTTGACAAACATTGATTATGACTCAAGTGTAAACACTATGGTCTGTCTAGACGTGGAAGCGCTGTATACCAGCATTCCACAAGAAGAGAGTATTCGAGTGATAGAGGCATTGTTAAGACAGGGAGAATGGCAATGGGAAGCACCTGTGAACTGGGTCATTTCTCTCATGCGCATAGCCCTTTTGGAAAATTTCTTCTGCTTTGAAGATCAGATGTATCTACAAATACATGGCACTTCCATGGGCAGCACCTTTGCGCCGAGCATAGCGTGTCTCTATATGGGCCATTTTGAAGATCAACACATATGGCCCAATAACCCTTACTCCAATAACATCTGTAAGTGGTTCAGGTATATCGATGACATCTTGGTCATCTGGAAGGGAGAAAATTCTGATTTGAATAACTTCCTCGTCTGGATTAATCAACTTAATCCACATTTACACTTCACCATGACCACGAATAGTGGTACAGTTTCTTTTCTAGATGTGAACTTGATCGCTAGTGGCGGTACCCTTATTAGTTCATTATATACCAAACCTACAGACAGGAATAGTCTGTTGCACTTTGATAGTGCACATCCTCGTGCACTCAGGGAGAACTTACCAGTTGGTCAATTTCTCCGGGTCCGTAGAAACTGTACCAACTTACAAGATTATAAGAAGGAAGCAGCCCTCCTTACTATTAAACTACAACAGAAGGCATACCCAGATAAAATCATTGAACGGGCTAATAAAAGATCGCGTAACACCCCACGGGAGGCTCTGCTCGAAATCCATGAAAAACCGCAAAAAGATATGTTGATATGTGTCACTACCTATAACTCTTTGTCTAACAATATCAAAAAGATTATAAATAAAAAATGGCCGGTATTAACATCTAACAAACTTACATTTGAGAAACCTATGTTCTCTTTCAAGAGGAATAAAAGTTTAAGAGATACACTGGTCCATACTAATATGCACAAACAAAAGACGCTGAATCAGCTTACACTTTTAACCAGCCACCAGTTTCAGGTCACTATCCCTGTGGTTCATGTGTGGCTTGCCCTCTTACGGAACACACCAAACAAATCGATCTTGGGATGACATCACCTTGGGAACAACGCTCACATACTAATTGTAACAGTGAAAACGTTGTATATGTCATCAAGTGTCCATGCCAACTTCTATATATAGGCATGACTAGCAGAAAAATAAAAACACGAATAGGTGAGCATAGAAGCACGATTAGGAGGGCTATTACTGCCACTAAACTCACTGCTCACTATCTTGAACATAAACACAGTGACACAGATATTCAATGGACAGTCATTGAGAAAGTGAGCGGCACAAGTAACCTCAGCAGTAGATTACTGGAACGTGAGCAACGTTGGGTTTACCGTTTGAAGACACACGTTATCGGCCTTAATGATTCCATTCCGTGGAATCAAATATATAGGAGGTAACACTTGTGTGTCCTTCTTTACTTTGGTTGATCATTCTTCCCACATTGCATTGATTCCCACATTGCATTGACTCCTAGATGTAACACAGCACGGTAGTTACTGATACTTTAACAGCAATAGCCCTTAATACTAGGATTAGCAATACTGGGTGTCTCAATAAAGGTTTCCAATTTGTTTTGATACTAGAATGCCCTGATTTGGATTGATGAACTAAACTTATTTCACCAATGTTGGGTTGCCAATAGGTTCAGTATTTTACAATCGAGTTCGTTTGTTTTCAGCTTTGGCCACCAGACACTAGCCCTTTAAATGGTGATGTGCTTATAGAATGGGCTTTCGTTCGTTACACAACTTGGCACTCTGTTTATACTTTACACGGGCCGCGACGGCATCTGTTGGATGACGCGCACACTGATGTGTGTTCTAGTCTATCCAGTACAGCTCTTTTTTAACAAACTCGTTAATATACTACATTTCCCAGCATCCTTTCACTAATATGACGCTGCGCGACGGCGCCTGACCTGTAGACACACACACGTGATCTCTCCAATTAGTTCAGTTGAATTAATTATGGCGCGCCCATTAGAAGTATTTAAACCCCGTATACATGGCGTCTCCACACCAAGACCCGTGGGACCCGCACCGAGTAGGTGAGAGAGCGGGGAGGACCCTTGATGACGTGAGTAATTCGAATACTGAATGGCATTACAGGTATGTGCGCGCTGTTATACATGCAGTATGAGTATCTTCCTCGGCTCACAAACTTTGGTGTTTTTATCTTTTCCTTTCTGGTGCGTTACTGCTTGCCAATTTGCAGTGTGTGACAACAGGGCTACCCCTTACTCTGCGAGGTACCCGGAGAAGAGTTCCCTCGCCCATATCTGGGTAAGGGTATAAATCTGAATGTTGCGTGTGAAAGACTAAAACACGATGATTGATAGCAGCCTAGTGCTGTAGTGTGAGAGTGACACGGGTGTATACACTTTGAGACCACAAACACGAGAGTGTGTAAATCAATAGGATGCGACAAATATCGCCACTACACCATACTATGCCACCTATGAGAGTGTGGTAAAAATTAAACTATACATGTGTGTAATAACCACGGATCCGCGTGGTTACAAGAGATGATGGTTTGTTGACACCAAGTTAATGACACTGGTGCCCTGGCCAGCACATCACTATTGGGAAGTAATTTCATGTACTCGTTGAGTAATATATGTTGTTGGCCCTGTTTGTCTTTGTTTGTCTTTACAGATGGAGCGTTAACAGGATCAAGAAGATAAATTATTTTCAAATTAATTAAGGAGCAGCTATCTGCCCTTAAAGAAACAGCAGTGTAGGGTATTTCCTCTTGCGCTGTCCAGGGGGTTATATTGTTGCCCTGAAGAAAGTCCGGGACCGTCATGGCCCTAGAAGGACTGAAACATGTCGGCTGAAGGGTCATAGGACCATAAACACTCCTTTTCTGACCCCTGTTTACATATTTTTAATAACCCTAACGAATCCAATATTAAAGGGATACTGGGATTTGTTGGAGGTTTTTAATTTCTTTCCCCCTGGTCTTATTATTCCTAAGAGCTCCCTGAAAATACGGTCGAGCCCACCCTGACTTTTAGGCGTTAGGGTGACCCGATGATGAAGCATGACACCACTAGGGTGTGTGAGGGTATTTAAAACAAAAGGAATTGTTTCCTTCCCCACTCCATAGTGGGTCTCTTCATCTCAGGACTTCCCATCTATACCTTTGTTATGACGCGGGCATCATCTTCGCTTCTAAGGAGTACTTTATGTGGTACAGTGTTAAATACGGGAGGGTGTACTCCCTTATGAGATTTCCTCTCGGCCCTCACGACATTGGGAGAGGGTTCTTTCCCATTTCTGTCGGCAGTGTGATAGAGTGTTAAGGACACCCACCATTGTGTCAAGAGCCCGCAGTGTGTTAAGGATGGACCACCATTGTGTCAAGAGCTCCATAGTGTGTTAAGGACTCCTGCCATTGTGTCAAGAGCCCACAGTGTGTTAAGGACGGACCACCATTGTGTCAAGAGCCCACAGTGTGTTAAGGACGGACCACCATTGTGTCAAGAGCCCCACAGTGTGTTAAGGACGGACCGCCATTGTGTCAAGAGCCCCACAGTGTGTTAAGGACTCCCACCATTGTGTCAAGAGCGCACAGTGTGTTAAGGATGGACCACCATTGTGTCAAGAGCCCACAGTGTGTTAAGGACGGACCACCATTGTGTCAAGAGCCCACAGTGGGTTAAGGATGGACCACATTGTGTCAAGAGCCCCACAGTGTGTTAAGGACTCCCACCATTGTGTCAAGAGCCCACAGTGTGTTGAGGACTCCGGCCATTGTGTCAAGAGCCCCACAGTGTGTTATGGACTCCCACCATTGTGTCAAGAGCCCCACAGTGTGTTAAGGACTCCTGCCATTGTGTCAAGAGCCCCACAGTGTGTTATGGACTCCCACCATTGTGTCAAGAGCACACAGTGTGTTAAGGACGGACCACCATTGTGTCAAGAGCCCACAGTGTATTAAGGACTCCGGCCATTGTGTCAAGAGCCCCACAGTGTGTTATGGACTCCCACCATTGTGTCAAGAGCCCCACAGTGTGTTAAGGACTCCTGCCATTGTGTCAAGAGCCCCACAGTGTGTTATGGACTCCCACCATTGTGTCAAGAGCCCACAGTGTGTTGAGGACGAACCACCATTGTGTCAAGAGCCCCACAGTGTGTTAAGGACTCCCACCATTGTGTCAAGAGCCCACAGTGTGTTAAGGACTCCCGCCATTGTGTCAAGAGCTCCACTGTGTGTTAAGGACTTCTTCCACTGTGTCAAGAGCCCCACAGTGTGTTATGGACTCCCACCATTGTGTCAAGACCCCGCAGTGTGTTAAGGACTCCCACCATTGTGTCAAGAGCCCACAGTGTGTTAAGGACTCCCACCATTGTGTCAAGAGCCCACAGTGTGTTAAGGAATCCCGCCATTGTGTCAAGAGCTCCACTGTGTGTTAAGGACTTCTGCCACTGTGTCAAGAGCCCCACAGTGTGTTATGGACTCCCACCATTGTGTCAAGAGCCCCACAGTGTGTTAAGGACTCCCACCATTGTGTCAAGAGCCCACAGTGTGTTGAGGACTCCGGCCATTGTGTCAAGAGCCCCACAGTGTGTTATGGACTCCCACCATTGTGTCAAGAGCCCCACAGTGTGTTAAGGACTCCTGCCATTGTGTCAAGAGCCCCACAGTGTGTTATGGACTCCCACCATTGTGTCAAGAGCCCACAGTGTGTTAAGGACGGACCACCATTGTCTCAAGAGCCCACAGTGTATTAAGGACTCCGGCCATTGTGTCAAGAGCCCCACAGTGTGTTATGGACTCCCACCATTGTGTCAAGAGCCCCACAGTGTGTTAAGGACTCTTGCCATTGTGTCAAGAGCCCCACAGTGTGTTATGGACTCCCACCATTGTGTCAAGAGCCCACAGTGTGTTAAGGACGAACCACCATTGTGTCAAGAGCCCACAGTGTGTTAAGGACTACTGCCATTGTGTCAAGAGCTCCACTGTGTATTAAGGACTCCTGCCATTGTGTCTAGAGCCCCACAGTGTGTTATGGACACCCACCATTGTGTCAAGAGCCCGCAGTGTGTTAAGGACGCCCACCATTATGTCAAGAGCCCCACAGTGTGTTAAGGACTCACACCATTATGTCAAGAGCCCACAGTGTGTTAAGGACTCCCACCATTGTGTCAAGAGCCCCACAGTGTGTTAAGGACTCCCACCATTGTGTCAAGAGCCCACAGTGGGTTAAGGACTCCCGCCATTGTGTCAAGAGCCCCACAGTGTGTTATGGATGGACCACCATTGTGCCAAGAGCCCAACAGTGTGTTAAGGACAGCCTGCCATTGTGTCAAGAGCTCCATAGTGTGTTAAGGATGGACCACCATTGTGTCAAGAGCCCCACAGTGTGTTAAGGACGCCCGCCATTGTGTCAAGAGCCCACAGTGTGTTAAGGACTCCCGCCATTGTGTCAAGAGCTCCATTGTGTGTTAAGGACTCCTGCCATTGTGTCAAGAGCCCCACAGTGTGTTATGGACACCCACCATTGTGTCAAGAGCCTGCAGTGTGTTAAGGACTCCCACCATTGTGTCAAGAGCCCCACAGTGTGTTAAGGACTCCCGCCATTGTGTCAAGAGCCCCACAGTGTGTTAAGGACACCCACCATTGTGTCAGGAGCCGCAGTGTGTTAAGGGCTCCCACCATTGTGTCAAGAGCCCCACAGTGTGTTAAGGACTCCCGACATTGTGCCAAGAGCCCCACAGTGTATTAAGGATGCCCGCTATTGTGTCAAGAGCCTACAGTGTGTTAAGGATGCCCGCCATTGTGTCAAGAGCACCACAGTGTGTTAGAGTACGCTTACCATTGTGTCAAGAGCCTACAGTGTGTTAAGGACGCCCGCCATTGTGTCAAGAGCCCCACAGAGTGTTAAGGACACCTACCATTGTGTCAAGAGCCCACAGTGTGTTAAGGACGGACCACCATTGTGTCAAGAGCCCACAGTGTGTTAAGGATGCCCGCCATTGTGTCAAGAGCCCCACAGTGTGTTAAGGACTCCTGCCATTGTGTCAAGAGCCCCACAGTGTGTTAAGGACGCCCACCATTGTGTCAAGAGCCCCGCAGTGTTTTAAGGACGCCCGCCATTGAGTCAAGCACCCCACAGTGTGTTAAGGTCACCAGCCATTGTGTCAAGAGCCCTACAGTGTGTTAAGGACACCGGCTATTATGTCAAGAGCCCCACAGTGTGTTAAGGACACCCGATATTGTGTCAAGAGCCCTACTGTGTGTTAAGAACGCCCGCCATTGTGTCAAGAACCCTACAGTGTGTTAAGGACTCCCGCCATTGTGTCAAGAGCCTACAGTGTGTTAAGGACGCCCGCCATTGTGTCAAGAGGCCAACAGTGTGTTAAGGATGCCCACCATTGTGTCAAGAGCCCCACAGTGTGTTAAGGACTCCCGCCATTGTGTCAAGAGCCCTACAGTGTGTTATGGACGGACCACCATTGTGTCAAGAGCCCACAGTGTGTTAAGGACGGACCACCATTGTGTCAAGAGCCCCACAGTGTATTAAGGATGCCCGCAATTGTGGTAAGAGCCCACAGTGTGTTAAGGACTCCCGCCATTGTGTCAAGAGCTCCACTGTGTGTTAAGGACTCCTGCCATTGTGTCAAGAGCCCCACAGTGTGTTATGGACACCCTCCATTGTGTGAAGAACCCGCAGTGTGTTAAGGACTCCCACCATTGTGTCAAGAGCCCCACAGTGTGGTAAGGACTCCCGCCATTGTGTCAAGAGCCCCACAGTGTGTTAAGGACACCCACCATTGTGTCAAGAGCCCGCAGTGTGTTAAGGGCTCCCACCATTGTGTCAAGAGCCCCACAGTGTGTTAAGGACTCCCGCCATTGTGTCAAGAGCCCCACAGTGTATTAAGGATGCCTGCCATTGTGTCAAGAGTCTACAGTGTGTTAAGGACGCCAGCCATTGTGTCAAGAGCCCCACAGAGTGTTAAGGACACCTACCATTGTGTCAAGAGCCCACAGTGTGTTAAGAACGGATCACCATTGTGTCAAGAGCCCACAGTGTGTTAAGGATGCCCGCCATTGTGTCAAGAGCCCCACAGTGTGTTAAGGACTCCTGCCATTGTGTCAAGAGCCCCACAGTGTTTTAAGGATGCCCACCATTGTGTCAAGAGCCCCACAGTGTTTTAAGGACGCACGCCATTGAGTCAAGCACCCCACAGTGTGTTAAGGTCGCCCGCCATTGTGTCAAGAGCCCTGCAGTGTGTTAAGGACACCCGCCATTGTGTCAAGAGCCCTGCAGTGTGTTAAGGACGCCCGCTATTGTGTCAAGAGCCCCATGGTGTGTTAAGTATGCTTACCATTGTGTCAAGAGCCTACAGTGTGTTAAGGACTCCCGCCATTGTGTCAAGAGCCCACAGTGTGTTAAGGACGGACCACCATTGTCTCAAGAGCCCACAGTGTATTAAGGACTCCGGCCATTGTGTCAAGAGCCCCACAGTGTGTTATGGACTCCCACCATTGTGTCAAGAGCCCCACAGTGTGTTAAGGACTCTTGCCATTGTGTCAAGAGCCCCACAGTGTGTTATGGACTCCCACCATTGTGTCAAGAGCCCACAGTGTGTTAAGGACGAACCACCATTGTGTCAAGAGCCCACAGTGTGTTAAGGACTACTGCCATTGTGTCAAGAGCTCCACTGTGTATTAAGGACTCCTGCCATTGTGTCTAGAGCCCCACAGTGTGTTATGGACACCCACCATTGTGTCAAGAGCCCGCAGTGTGTTAAGGACGCCCACCATTATGTCAAGAGCCCCACAGTGTGTTAAGGACTCCCACCATTATGTCAAGAGCCCACAGTGTGTTAAGGACTCCCACCATTGTGTCAAGAGCCCCACAGTGTGTTAAGGACTCCCACCATTGTGTCAAGAGCCCACAGTGGGTTAAGGACTCCCGCCATTGTGTCAAGAGCCCCACAGTGTGTTATGGATGGACCACCATTGTGCCAAGAGCCCAACAGTGTGTTAAGGACAGCCTGCCATTGTGTCAAGAGCTCCATAGTGTGTTAAGGATGGACCACCATTGTGTCAAGAGCCCCACAGTGTGTTAAGGACGCCCGCCATTGTGTCAAGAGCCCACAGTGTGTTAAGGACTCCCGCCATTGTGTCAAGAGCTCCATTGTGTGTTAAGGACTCCTGCCATTGTGTCAAGAGCCCCACAGTGTGTTATGGACACCCACCATTGTGTCAAGAGCCTGCAGTGTGTTAAGGACTCCCACCATTGTGTCAAGAGCCCCACAGTGTGTTAAGGACTCCCGCCATTGTGTCAAGAGCCCCACAGTGTGTTAAGGACACCCACCATTGTGTCAGGAGCCGCAGTGTGTTAAGGGCTCCCACCATTGTGTCAAGAGCCCCACAGTGTGTTAAGGACTCCCGACATTGTGCCAAGAGCCCCACAGTGTATTAAGGATGCCCGCTATTGTGTCAAGAGCCTACAGTGTGTTAAGGATGCCCGCCATTGTGTCAAGAGCACCACAGTGTGTTAAGTACGCTTACCATTGTGTCAAGAGCCTACAGTGTGTTAAGGACGCCCGCCATTGTGTCAAGAGCCCCACAGAGTGTTAAGGACACCTACCATTGTGTCAAGAGCCCACAGTGTGTTAAGGACGGACCACCATTGTGTCAAGAGCCCACAGTGTGTTAAGGATGCCCGCCATTGTGTCAAGAGCCCCACAGTGTGTTAAGGACTCCTGCCATTGTGTCAAGAGCCCCACAGTGTGTTAAGGACGCCCACCATTGTGTCAAGAGCCCCGCAGTGTTTTAAGGACGCCCGCCATTGAGTCAAGCACCCCACAGTGTGTTAAGGTCACCAGCCATTGTGTCAAGAGCCCTACAGTGTGTTAAGGACACCGGCTATTATGTCAAGAGCCCCACAGTGTGTTAAGGACACCCGATATTGTGTCAAGAGCCCTACTGTGTGTTAAGAACGCCCGCCATTGTGTCAAGAACCCTACAGTGTGTTAAGGACTCCCGCCATTGTGTCAAGAGCCTACAGTGTGTTAAGGACGCCCGCCATTGTGTCAAGAGGCCAACAGTGTGTTAAGGATGCCCACCATTGTGTCAAGAGCCCCACAGTGTGTTAAGGACTCCCGCCATTGTGTCAAGAGCCCTACAGTGTGTTATGGACGGACCACCATTGTGTCAAGAGCCCACAGTGTGTTAAGGACGGACCACCATTGTGTCAAGAGCCCCACAGTGTATTAAGGATGCCCGCAATTGTGGTAAGAGCCCACAGTGTGTTAAGGACTCCCGCCATTGTGTCAAGAGCTCCACTGTGTGTTAAGGACTCCTGCCATTGTGTCAAGAGCCCCACAGTGTGTTATGGACACCCTCCATTGTGTGAAGAACCCGCAGTGTGTTAAGGACTCCCACCATTGTGTCAAGAGCCCCACAGTGTGGTAAGGACTCCCGCCATTGTGTCAAGAGCCCCACAGTGTGTTAAGGACACCCACCATTGTGTCAAGAGCCCGCAGTGTGTTAAGGGCTCCCACCATTGTGTCAAGAGCCCCACAGTGTGTTAAGGACTCCCGCCATTGTGTCAAGAGCCCCACAGTGTATTAAGGATGCCTGCCATTGTGTCAAGAGTCTACAGTGTGTTAAGGACGCCAGCCATTGTGTCAAGAGCCCCACAGAGTGTTAAGGACACCTACCATTGTGTCAAGAGCCCACAGTGTGTTAAGAACGGATCACCATTGTGTCAAGAGCCCACAGTGTGTTAAGGATGCCCGCCATTGTGTCAAGAGCCCCACAGTGTGTTAAGGACTCCTGCCATTGTGTCAAGAGCCCCACAGTGTTTTAAGGATGCCCACCATTGTGTCAAGAGCCCCACAGTGTTTTAAGGACGCACGCCATTGAGTCAAGCACCCCACAGTGTGTTAAGGTCGCCCGCCATTGTGTCAAGAGCCCTGCAGTGTGTTAAGGACACCCGCCATTGTGTCAAGAGCCCTGCAGTGTGTTAAGGACGCCCGCTATTGTGTCAAGAGCCCCATGGTGTGTTAAGTATGCTTACCATTGTGTCAAGAGCCTACAGTGTGTTAAGGACTCCCGCCATTGTGTCAAGAGCCCACAGTGTGTTAAGGACGGACCACCATTGTGTCAAGAGCCCACAGTGTGTTAACCCCTTCCGTGCTTCCGTCGGCCAACGGCCGTCGCGAGCACTACCTCGCTAGTGCTGCGCACATCCGTTGGCCGACGCGGCCCGCCCACTCTTTTAAAGTGCCGCACCGCGGCGGAATTCGCGCCGCGGTTAAGTGGTTAAGGACGGACCACCATTGTGTCAAGAGCCCACAGTGTGCTAAGGACAGACCACCATTGTGTCAAGAGCCCACAGTTTGTTAAGGATGGACCACCATTGTGTCAAGAACCCCACAGTGTGTTAAGGACTCCCACCATTGTATCAAGAGCCCACAGTGTGTTAAGGACTCCCGCCATTGTGTCAAGAGCTCCACTGTGTGTTAAGGACTCCTGCCATTGTGTCAAGAGCCTCACAGTGTGTTATGGACTCCCACCATTGTGTCAAGAGCCCGCAGTGTGTTAAGGACTCCCACCATTGTGTCAAGAGCCCCACAGTGTGTTAAGGACTCCTGCCATTGTGTCAAGAGCCCCATAGTGTGTTAAGGACACCCACCATTGTGTCAAGAGCCCGCAGTGTGTTAAGGACGGACCACCATTGTGTCAAGAGCCCCACAGTGTGTTAAGGACTCCCGCCATTGTGTCAAGAGCCCCACAGTGTGTTATGGACGGACCACCATTGTGTCAAGAGCCCAACAGTGTGTTAAGGACGGACCACCATTTTGTCAAGAGATCCATAGTGTGTTAAGGGCGGACCACCATTGTGTCAAGAGCCCCACAGGGTGTTAAGGACGCCCTCCATTGTGTCAAGAGCCCCACAGTGTGTTAAGGACTCCCGCCATTGTGTCAAGAGCTCCAATGTGTGTTAAGGACTCCTGCCATTGTGTCAAGAGCCCCACAGTGTGTTATGGACACCCACCATTGTGTCAAGAGCCCACAGTGTGTTAAGGTCTCCCACCATTGTGTCAAGAGCCCCACAGTGTGTTAAGGACTCCCGCCATTGTGTCAAGAGCCCCACAGTGTGTTAAGGACACCGACCATTGTGTCAAGAGCCCGCAGTGTGTTAAGGGCTCCCACCATTGTGTCAAGAGCCCCACAGTGTGTTAAGGTCTCCCGCCATTGTGTCCAGAGCCCCACAGTGTGTTAAGGATGCCCGCCATTGTGTCAAGAGCCTATAGTGTGTTAAGGATGCCCGCCATGTGTCAAGAGCCCCACAGTGTGTTAAGTACGCTTACCATTGTGTCAAGAGCCTACAGTTTGTTAAGGATGCCCGCCATTGTGTCAAGAGCCCCACAGAGTGTTAAGGACACCTACCATTGTGTCAAGAGCCCACAGAGTGTTAAGGACACCTACCATTGTGTCAAGAGCCCACAGTGTGTTAAGGACGGCCCACCATTGTGTCAAGAGCCCACAGTGTGTTAAGGATGCCCGCCATTGTGTCAAGAGCCCCACAGTGTGTTAAGGACTCTTGCCATTGTGTCAAGAGCCCCACAGTGTGTAAAGGACACCCATCATTGTGTCAAGAGCCCCACAATGTTTTAAGGATGCCCGCCGTTGAGTCAAGCACCCCACAGTGTGTTAAGGTCGCCCGCCATTGTGTCAAGAGCCCTGCAGTGTGTTAAGGACACCCGCCATTGTGTCAAGAGCCCTACAGTGTGTTAAGGACACCGGCCATTGTGTCAAGAGCCCCACAGTGTGTTAAGGACGCCCAACATTGTGTCAAGAGCCCCACAGTGTGTTAAGGACGCCGGCTATTGTTTCAAGAGCCCTACAGTGTGTTAAGAATGCCCGCCATTGTGTCAAGAACCCCACAGTGTGTTAAGGACTCCCGCCATTGTGTCAAGAGCCTACAGTGTGTTAAGGACGCCCGCCATTTTGTCAAGAGGCCAACAGTGTGTTAAGTACGGACCACCACCAATGCATCAAGAGCCTACAGTGTGTTAAGGACTCCTGCCATTGTGTCAAGAGCCCACAGTGTGTTAAAGACGCTCACCATTGTGTCAAGAGCCCCACAGTGTGTTAAGGACGCCCGCCATTGAGTCAAGAGCCCCACAGTGTGTTAAGGACGGACCACCATTGTGTCAAGAGCCTACAGTGTGTTAAGGACTCCTGTCATTGTGTCAAGAGCCCAACAGTGTATTAAGGACAGACCACCATTGTGTCAAGAGCCCCACAGTGTGTTAATGACGCCCGCCATTGTGTCAAGAGCCCCACAGTGTGTTAAGGACAGACCACCATTGTGTCAAGAGCCCCACAGTGTGTTAAGGACGCCCACCATTGTGTCAAGAGCCCACAGTGTGTTAAGGACTCCTGCCCTTGTGTCAAGAGGCCAACAGTGTGTTAAGGACGGACGACCATTATGTCAAGAGCCCCACAGTGTGTTAAGGACGGACCACCATTGTGTCAAGAGCCCGCAGTGTTTTAAGGATGCCCGCCATTGTGTCAAGCGCCCCACAGTGTGTTAAGGACGCCCGCCATTGTGTCAAGAGCCCCACAGTGTGTTCAGGATGGACCACCATTGTGTCAAGCACCCCACAGTGTGTTAAGGACGCCCGCCATTGCCCCAGGGATAATCATAATGCTGTCATAAATGCCCAAAAGGGTCACTAATGGGGGTGATTGTGACCCCTTCACAGCATGGATGATGATTGTGTTATATGATGAATATGTGGCCATCATTCTAATGGGACTTCTCATGAAACCATGCATCAAAGAAGGAATCTGCCTCATTTACATAGAAAGGTATGTTGGCTGTCAACTAGAAAATGGGTAAATATGAGGCACTACAATCAGGGACAATTAGTCTAATGGGACATTTTAGGAAACTGTGTATATCTGCCTTATTCACAAGTATAAGATATGTTAGCTCTATGTCAGGAATTGTGTGGACGTGAAGCAAAATTAAATTGAGAGCTAATTGAGCAAGATTTGCCTGTGAACTCTGTACTCCTCTCTTTTATGCTATAATATATGCTCGCATCCAGACCATAGAATCTGTTTGGGATTGTTGGATAGGACTAACCCTGGGCAAAGCACCACGCTACGCTCGCGTAGTTTGCGAAGTTTGCGCTACTTCGCACAACGCGAATTGCACGTAGCACAGTGCAAACACGCGTAGCGTAGCGTAGCGTAGTGCAGCGGTCATTTTTTGCTTGCTCGCGGTCCTCAACGTCAAGTTGGCGACCGCGAGCAAGCAAAATGACATCCCGGCGAGACTTTTCCTCGTTCGCGATCAGCAACATCAAGTTGCCGATCGCGAGCGTGAAAATAAACCTCCGGCGAGATTCTCAACGCTGGGAGGTCAGGTTTCTCATTGCGAGTGGTCGCGTATGCTCGCGACCGCTCGCGATGAGAAACTACCAGTCCGCGTTGAGAAAGCTGCCGCTCGAGTAAAAATCTACTCGAGCGGCAGTAAGAGACAGCTCGCACTGTGCAAGATGCCGTTTTCAATGATTGCACAGTGCGGACAAGCATCCGGCACTGTGCAATCATTGCGAACAGTGCACTACGCAGTTCGCGTAGTGCTACGGCGTAGCTCGCGTAGTGCGAACTGCACTTTGCGTAGCTTCGCGTAGCGCTACTTCGCGAACTACGCCCAGGCTTAGATAGGACCCTTTTCCATTGGGCATCCTTAACACATATATGTTCCTATTCCATTGAATGGATCAGTTCTATGTCTAGGACCGTCTTTTTAATTGTCTTTGTCCTAATGTATATGGATTTATGGCATTTGTCTTGTTTATGTGGTGTCACTCAATAGATTTGTTTGTTTATCTATCTTTTTTATGTATTATTTGCAGCCCTGAGGAAGTTCAGTTCGTTTGAACCAAGCGCGTTGGCTGTTTTTGTGGGAAACATCAAATTTCAATAAAGGATGCTATTAAGATAAAAAGGATTGTGGAATTTCCAATTTGTGAGTGCACCATTCCATGATGTGATTTTTATCTGTTTCTGCCTAGCAGCAGTATCACACAAAGGGCTGGTACTGTGAACAAAGTGCATCAATCTCTAACCAAAAGGAACTGTGCAGGAGATGCGGTTCCAAGTGTCCGCCATTGTTGCTTGGGTTTCTACATAGCATTTTCCAATAGTGAGATAACTTATTGCACAGAAACAATACTTAGAGGTTATTTCCTCTTTCCATGTGTGCTGCAGAGTAAAAGAAATTTCTCTTAGTTACGCCTCTCTCGGGTAGGCGCACCATTTTGGCATAAACGCAGGTTTACTCCTTTTAGTAAATATGGATTTGCATCAAAATACATGGATGGATCCACAGGAATGCCCATGATCCACCCATGTAAAGCCTATCTGATGCAGGGTCAGGTTTTCTATCACCTCCTTCTTACACATGAGATTTATCTCCACTGCAAATACAAGGAGATGATGGACGGCGCGCTGAAACTTTTCAGACACTCACCCCCAGTCACAGATCTGGGTTTAATCCATCATCGTTCTTTAGCTCACTTCGCCACCCCAGTTCAGACACAGCTATATGCAAATCAGTCTTGACCCTGTGCCTCATGGGAACAGTCAAGCCCAAACTGCCAAGCCATGTCTTCCCTGGACCGGAAACAAGCATCCTGGGACCGGTTTCGGGCTAACAGCCCTCATCAGCCAGGCTAGCTTGAATCAAGTGGCAAAGTGAGCAAGGGTCCCACGTCTGGGCATACCCTGCCAACTTAGGGCGAACAAAGCAAACACAAGGAGATGATGGACGGAGCGCTGAAACTTTTCAGACACTCACCCCCAGTCACAGATCTGGGTTTAATCAATCATCGTTCTTTAGCTCACTTCGCCACCCCAGTTCAGACACAGCTATATGCAAATCAGTCTTGACCCTGTGCCTCATGGGAACAGTCCAGCCCGAACTGCCAAGCCATGTCTTCCCTGGACCACTGCACAACATATTCCCAAGCTGACAAAAATAATTCCCCTAAAATGGCCACCATTTACCCAGCCATCCCATAAAGGGGAAACAGTGACATCACTTCCTGTTGACATACCAAGCATAGCAGTCTTCGGAGTAATGACGATCACCAGTGAGTAATGAAGATTACCGGTAAGTAATTGGGCAGTATCTGCTCATGTGTAAGGAATGGAACAGGAAAACCTGGACTCGGAATAATTAAGATTACCAGTAAGTAACCGAGCATTAACTGTTCATGTGCAAAGAATGGAAGGGGTAGACCTGAACTCGTAGTAACGAAGATTACTGGTAAGTAAGTGGGTATTAACTGCATGTGTAAGCAATGGAACAGGAGGACCAGGACTCAGAGTAATGAAGATTACCGGTAAGTAACCAGCATTAACCGCATGTATAAGGAATGGAACAGGAAGACCTGGACTCGTAGTAATGAAGATTACCGGTAAGTAACCAGGCATTAACTGCATGTGTAAGGAATGGAACGGGAGGACCTGGCCTCGGAGTAATGAAGATTACCGGTAAGTAACCATGCATTAACTGCATGTATAAGGAATGGAACAGGAAGACCAGGACTCGGAAAAATGAAGATTACCGGTGAGTAATGGGGCATTCACCGCAGGTATAAGGAATGGAACGGGAAGACTTGGACTCGGAGTAAAGAAGATTACCGCTAAGTAACCGGGCATTAACTGCATGCTTAAGGAATGGAACAGAAAGACCAGGACTTGGAGTAATGAAGATTACCGGTAAGTAACCAGGCATTAAATGCATGTATAAGGAATGGAACAGGAAGACCAGGACTCGGAATAATGAAGATTCCCAGTAAGTAGTTGGGCATTAACTGCATGTGTAAGGAAAGGAATGGTAAGGCTTGGACTTGGAGTAATGAAGATTACCGGTAAGTAACCAGGCACTCACTGCATGTGTAAGGAATGGAACGGGAAGACATTGGGGCATATTCTCAAGGACTTATCGCAGATTTATCGGCACTTTAGCACCGCAAAAGTGGCGATAGACTTTTCGCCCTATTCACAAGCTGGTGCAAACTGCCGATATCGCCAGTTTGCCAGCGATAGCTGCCGCAAAAAACATCGCCACGGATGAGAGAGACAACTAACACTAATGATATGCAGAGTAGGCATTCCCATGCAAAAACACACGAAAACACCACTTCGCGATATTCTCAACGACCAGCCAGATCTGTGATGTGACCCAAAAACAGGCGATAAGGCGCGTTAGCAGCAGGCATCATTTAACACCTGCATTCTGCTGGTGCTAAGCAGGACGACTACCTGCAGTATGAAAGGGAGCCCAGCCCAGAGCCACATCTGAAGACCCACAGATGCCATGGAGACAATGAACATGCAGCCCGGAGACCCAAGAGGGCCACAACACCCACCACCCCCAGGACCACCCCCCCTCCGGACTACCACTGAGGCAGCGTAGGACAAGACAGCGGACCGTCTGAAAACGGCATGGCCCCTCAGCCACACAATTGCAGAATGTGGGGAGAGGTGGGAACCAAGTATGTGTGAAGGAGGCAACTCACCCATGAAGAAGAATGTACACAATGCCAAGTGTGGCAGTGATGTGCTGGACAGACCACAGAATGCAGAGCACAGACATGTCCATGTGGACATATACTGCTGGTGTGTGTAGTTTTGTGGACAGTGGACGCAACCATGTCACCTCAGGCAGTGGGGAAGACCCTGGACATGTAGCTGTGCCGTCCCCCCCTGTAAGCGTAAGCGTAGTGGGCTGGGCCGGCGTATGCCACTCCAGCGTAGGAGTGCCGATAAAAAGGCCGCGACCCTGGGCGTGGTTCTCTTCCATGATGGGCAACGCGTCTGCCAGGGCGGCGCACCTCACCCTGCCACGAGTCCGCCGCCGTGACCTCCAGACTCCGTGACACAGGCCCCCAGCGCATCCAGCGGCACAGCAACACGGAGTCATGTGTGTGCCGGATACTGCCTTAGTCCTACACTGCGGTCAGCAGGTCCCACAATTCAAATCGTGCCACATTTCTGTTAATGGAGGAAACCACCAGTCAACAGACATTGCCTCCAGTGCGGCCCGCCCGGATGACGCATCATCGTTGGCTGCACACCCGCTGAGCGCTCCAGGTGCCACTAACTCAGTGCACCACAAGTCATCGCCAAGTGGATGTGGGCCCTCGCTGACCGCTGCCTCCAGCCTACACTGCGGTCAGCAGGTCCCCAAAGTCAAACGACGCATCATCGTTGGCTGTGCACCTGCTGAGCGCTCCAGGTGCCACTGACCCTGTGCAACACAAGCCGATGGCACGTGGCAATATTGAGGCAGAATTCAGTAGGCGAAAAACATTGCACCCAGTGCGGCCTGCACGGATGGCGCATCTTCGTTGGCCGTGCACCTGCTGAGCACTCCAGGTGCCACTGACCCTGTGCAACACAAGCCGATGACACGTGGCAATAGTGAGGCAGAATTCAGTAGGCGAAAAACATTGCACCCAGTGCGGCCTGCACGGACGGCGCATCGTCGTTGGCCGTGCACCTGCTGAGCGCTCCAGGTGCCACTGACCCTGTGCAACACAAGCCGATGACACGTGGCAATATTGAGGCAGAATTCAGTAGGCGAAAAACATTGCACCCAGTGCGGCCCGCACGGATGGCGCATCGTCGTTGGCCGTGCACCTGCTGAGCGCTCCAGGTGCCACTGACCCTGTGCAACACAAGCCGACGACACTTGGCTGTGTGCCCTTTCTGACCACTGCCTCCGGCCTACACTGCGGTCAGCAGGGCTCGCAAATCAAATTGAGTCTTGATTCATTTATGGCAGAGTGCAGTAGGCAACAGACATTGCTTCCAGGGCGGGCCGCCTGGATGACGCATCAGCGCAGGCCGCGCACCTGCCGAGCGCTCCAGGTGCCACTAACTCAGTGCACCACAAGTCATCGTCACGTGGCTGTGTGCCCTTTCTGACCACTGCCTCCGGCCTACACTGCGGTCAGCAGGGCTCGCAAACCAAATCCAATCCTGACATGCAAGGACACGCCATCATCGCTGGCTGCACACCCGCCACCACCGCCAGGACCACCTCCAACCAACAACTGCCAGAGTCGGAGGAGTGTCACAGCCAGCCTATCTAAGTTGCTCACACCTCTCTTGGATGCCATCATCAGCTTGATACCCTGCTCAGCTCTTCAGGTGCAACTAACTCAGTGCACCACAACACATGGACCCTTCATGATTGAGTTTTTTGCTGTGGACAGTGGACGCAACAATGTCACCTCAGGCAGTGGGGAAGACCTAGGACGATGATGATGAAGATGAGGCAGGTGTACCACACCCCACTGCAGCTGCAGCAGGAATATCCCGAAGGGACCAAATCATTAACAATTCCTTCACATGAGCACGCTCAGCTCTGGTGCCCCTACCTCAGTGCACTGCAAGTCATGGACCCTTTATGATTGAATCTGTGTGTGTGATCCGATGATCACTGTTCTAGTTGTTGCCAGCACCAACCACTCCCTGAGGGCTGGCTTACACTCACCCCACACCCATCCAGCACAGGCGTCACTGGACATGTGACCCTGGTAATAAAAAGTGGCCGGGCGCACGTGCCCGTAGCCAGTTCAACTATCTATCTAAGTGTGTCCGTGTGGTCATTATGTATGCATGATGGGCCAGGGCCCTACCACATTACATTGTGCTGTGGACAGCGGACGCAACCATGTCACCTCAGGCAGTGGGTACGACCTTGGACACGTAGCTTTGTCGTCCCCCTGTTAGCGTAAGCGGAGTGGGCTGGGCCGGCGTACGCCAAGCCAGCGTAGGGTGTGAAGGATTTCCCGGGGCTCTGGGCGTGGTTCAGTTCTGGCCTGGACAAGGAAGTAACAAATGCGTGTGTCTCTGTTGTAGTGTCGGTGCCACCCAGTCCGCAATCGACAATGTTGCAATGTAGCATGCACCCGGAGGGCGGGCTCGCATGAACGGGTAAATGAAGGAGCGCAAGACCGCTCGGGGTCTTGGCTCATACATGCCAAGTGTTGTGTGTATCTGTATTGCCGCAGCATGAGCCAAATGCCTAGCCTTAATCGCAGCGCGAGTTCAGCCAGGCATGAACTCTACATCTGTGTCCGCCCTATCCTTCCCACAGGCCTACACTCACGTGGCCACCCACCCCCAACGGCCAACATCACAGTGTCGTTGTCAGGCTTGTGGACATGCGCAGACAGGCATGACAATGGTGTGCCGTAGGAGTGCCAGTGATGCAACCGCGCAGCGCACACAAGTAAATAGGCTCGGGGGGAGGAAGGAGCAGCTGGGAGGCAACGTTACACACAGTTATGCCGCTCATTTGCCACATGCAAGACATGTCGAACATGAATCCCAAAGTCGCACACATCCCACCCCACCCCCAACAAGCCACTTCACAGTACCTGAATGCAAGCAGATGAGAAACTAACATTAGGGATGAATGCTCCTTTGTCTGAGCTATCAGGCGGAAGCACATCTGCACCTCCGACCTAGGAATTGCATGTGCCCGGCACCCCCTGACAGATACTATAGCAGCTAATGACGACTCCCACACTACGCACAGCCCGACGAGAGACCAACGTATACACACCCCACACACAGAAGTCCTTGCTCGAAGTTATCTTGCATGGAATGGCCTTCACACTTACTCCCACATTAACGCAGGCGTACAACCGTTGCACACTAAAACTACTCATTGCTCCGAGCTGTGGCATTTCATCCACAGAACTGGCACAGGTCAGAACAGTGCCGCTTCAACCAGAGCCACTAACGCAATGGCAGAACATCCCGGACACATGCACAACCCCTGTCACGTGGAACTGTACCGTGCACGTATGCTGCATTTACTGGGGGCACTGCCATTGGTAGTGCTGAGGATCAGTTACCGGCTGAGCTTCCGCCTTGCCAACGTCACCTGCGTGCAGCCTGTGTTGCATTGTCGCTCGTGCATAGTCGAGTGGTCCATGGATGTCTGCCTATCCAACAGGACGGTAGCCGAACTGGATTTCGACATGTGTGTGCGCCCCCTGTTGGCCCACGACCATGAGTGTCACCGTGACACCCGTCTATGGGATGCCTGGATACTTGACATACATGCTGGCAGCTGGACCTGGGAGATTGCAGAACGCCTCGTGTGCAGTGAGCAAATTGAGTCGCTCCCCTATTGGGCTGTAGTGATAATTGGTGAAAGGGGGTGGACGCAGCACATCTGTCCGGACCTGCTAATGGTTAGCCTCGCCGTCCTATTCGATGAAGTCGACGACGACCTCATGTTGGAAATGATTGCCTACGAAGCTGCACTAGCTTTCATGGACGTGTAACTACGTGCCTGCAGACACAACAGTTTGGAACACATTGCATATGTCCCGACAACTTGTTGGAACTTGGGGTTCTGGTCACATCTCCCACGACGACAGTGGACATGTCTGCATTCGCCTGGACTCCGAATACATGAGCGGACAACAACGCGGGTTAACACACACCTGTGGAAGGTGAGGCACTCCCCCGGAGTGGACAGCAGCGCTTGGCAACGTTCCACGTTCTGACATACTGCTGCATTGGTCTGCATGTTGTGGCACTTATCTTGGCCGTACTGACACGCATATGCTAATAAAGTCTACGCACCTTCACTTGTATTCAACTGTGATGAGTGTTGATTTGCATGACAATGTGTGTCTCACTGCCTATCTGGGTCACTACCATACATGCATTACTGCACCGTCAGGGATGTGGGGTTGTACCAGTACATTATCATCTCACAGTATCCTGCTGTGCCACATGCGAATGGCCATTTTCCACACACAAGCGGCAGCAGTTGTGTCCTCTGTTCTATTGTGCTGGTGTTGCTGTTTGTTCAACATTGTTGTAAATGTTGCGGTGCTCTGGATCTTATGTGTGTGTGCTGCATTGTGGGTGAGTTTCCCCTTCAGCTCTGATTTGGCTGGCCCTTATCCCTTTCAGGCGGTGTGGCTTTCACTTCTGTGCTCATGCAGTGCTGTGATGTTGCAGACTTGGGTAAATTGGGCTCTTGGTTGGTGTTGTGACTCTTGGGCATGGTTTGTCCACAGATGTGCTCTACTTAATTGTGCATGTGTGCCATTGTGCCCATCTCCCCCCGTCCCCCCAGTCCCTGGTGGTTACTCACCCTGTTGCTGTTGTGTCGGGTCATGTTGAGCAGTGTCCGGTCCCCCAACTCCTGCCACCGTCTCCACACTGATGACTGTGGTCACCATTTCCTCCATCTCATCCAGCTCCTCCTGTGGCGCTGGTCTCCCACCTCCAGTCTGCATTGCTGCCTTTTGGTTGTCTGCGAGTTTCTGCTTGGTCTTGCGCTTCACATCATTCCAGCGCCTCTTGACCTCGTCCATTGTCCTTTTCAGCACTCCTACTGCATTCGCCTTGTCCAGGATGGACTTCCACATTGTATTTTTTGTTGCCAATGACACAGTGGAGGTGACGTACAGTTGTTGATGGTGTTCTATCACCTCCGTGATCAGGATCCTGTTTTCCTGCGGACTGAACCGCGTCTTCCTCTTCTTCTTCTCCTTGCCCTTCCCTGTCCCCGGGGTCCCAGGCTGGTCCTCCGTGGGGCTTGTGGGGTTATGGTTGTCCTCTGTACTTGCTCCGGCTACCTCCATGGTGCTTCGCAGTTGTTTGTGTTTTGTTTGTGTTTTGTGTTGCCGCTTTTATTGTGCTTTTTGCAGCCTGACTTGTGGGACTTGCAGGCCTGTCGCTGCTTCTCGCTGGATTTTTTTTCGCGGTTGGGCACATCGCAACTTTTTTCGCGTTCGGGTTTGTATTTTCATCGCCGTCCCGGTAATGTTATCGTGGACATTTGACGTGTTATAGAGAGACTATCGCATGTTACCGCCGTATTGCGAATACGACGTTAACCCGGAGTTTTTTTCCCGTGATAGACGGCGATATGGAAACTTGCGTTAACCTATTTTGTCGATGTTTATCGCACGTTCTTGAGAATATGCCCCATTGACTCGGAGTAATGAAGATTACCGGTAAGTAACCAGGCACTCACTGCATGTGTAAGGAATGGAGCGGGAAGACCTGGACTTGGAGTAATGAAGATTACTGGTAAGTAATCAGGCATTAAATGCATGTATAAGGAATGGAACGGGAAGACTTGGACTCAGAGTAATGAAGACTACCCCTAGGTAACTGGGGCATTACCTCCTCGTCCGTCTTCCCTGACCCAGTCCTTACATCCGAGATCATGCCCAAACATTAAGATTGATTATATAACCCAACAACACTGTAACGATGCAAACAAATGAACATTTAATACAGGCATGAAAAATGGGAACACAAAGAAATCAAGTTTGCAAAGCAGAAGGCAAAACATGTTCACTAAATAAAGAAGAAAAACGTCCCTCCAACTGGACCCGGTAATGATCAAGGAAAGTATGCGGAGAACTCCAGGTAGATGCTGCACAAACATCCTTCAAAGAAGACCCCCGAAAACATGCCCATAGAGCAGGCCCATAGAGCAGGCACATAAAGCAGGCACGCCATGAGGAGACGGACCATGAGCCAGGGGAGGATCCTGAGGCTGAAATCTCATAAACTTTCACCATCACAGACTTAATCCACCTAGAAATAGAAGGGGTGGAAGGACAGGAATCATTATTGGGCAACCCAAAGGTGACCAACAGGGCATCCACTTTATGAAAGGAAGAGATCAGTTCCAAGTAGATCGATAAAGCCCTCTGCAGATCCAAAGCGTGCAATCCCACCTTCTAGAGCAAGGAAAGGGATGGAAACAGAACAGGAAGGGCAATATGCGAATCAGTGTGAAAACTAGACACAACCTTAGGCAGAAAAGCGGAACTTGGTCGGAGGATCATCTCCTTCAGAAACCTAAGAAACGGAGCAACTGACAATAATTCACCAATCTCACAAACCCTCCTGCCTGAGCAAATGTCCACAAGCAAAAACACCTTTTCAGTGAGAAACTTTTCAAGTCCACCGACTGCATAGGCTCAAAAGGCAGAGACGTGAGAGCTTTGAGGACCAACAGCAAATCCCAAGGAGGGATAGGAGATTGAATAGGAGGGCACTCTTGAAAATAAAACAACACAGCAGGAGCTAGTCTAGCAACTCCTGCTCCCCTAACTGCCCGGATTGCAGCCCACTGAGCCCTGATGGTAGAAACAGCGAGGCCAAGCACAAAACCCTCCCACAAGAAATCAAGAATCCTCATGGCACCCCCGAGGAAGATCCAAATCATGTGCCAAACACCACTTCTCGAAATTACATCAATGACGGGCATAAGATTTCCTTGAAGCAGGACAACTGGCCAAGTAAACTGCAGCTGCTACTGCCCTGAAACAACCTTGCTGAACCTTTCTGCAACCATGCTGCCAGGCTCCGAGGCCTGAGCACAGCTGGTGAGAACAATGGAAGGGACAACAGAGAGGGCTGAGCACAGCTGGTGAGAACAATGTAAGGGACAACAGAGAGGGCTGAGCACAGCTGGTGAGAACAATGGAAGGGACAACAGAGAGGGCTGAGCACAGCTGGTGAGAACAATGGAAGGGACAACAGAGAGGGCTGAGCACAGCTGGTGAGAACAATGGAAGGGACAACAGAGAGGGCTGAGCACAGCTGGTGAGAACAATAGAAGGGACAAGAGAGAGGACTGAGCACAGCTGGTGAGAACAATGGAAGGGACAACAGAGAGGGCTGAGCACAGCTGGTGAGAACAATGGAAGGGACAACAGAGAGGACTGAGCACAGCTGGTGAGAACAATGGAAGGGACAACAGAGAGGGCTGAGCACAGCTGGTGAGAACAATGGAAGGGACAACAGAGAGGGCTGAGCACAGCTGGTGAGAACAATGGAAGGGACAACAGAGAGGACTGAGCACAGCTGGTGAGAACAATGGAAGGGACAACAGAGAGGGCTGAGCAAAGCTGGTGAGAACAATGGAAGGGACAACAGAGGGCTGAGCACAGCTGGTGAGAACAATGGAAGGGACAACAGAGAGGGCTGAGCACAGCTGGTGAGAACAATGGAAGGGACAACAGAGAGGGCTGAGCACAACTGGTGAGAACAATGGAAGGGACAACAGAGAGGGCTGAGCACAGCTGGTGAGAACAATGGAAGGGACAACAGAGAGGGCTGAAGTGGAAAATACCCAGGCAGGAGTGACCGCCAGAAGCAATATCTGAGAGTGCCAAGGCCTCCTCATACATCTCGGAGCCACCAGAGTGACTGATGCATGGTCCGTCATGATTTGCAGCAGGACTGCTGGAAGGAGAGGAATTGTTGCAAAACAATATAGGAGACGGGCCGGCCACCTAAACGACAGAGCATCCCCCCACCCATCCCAAAGTTGAGGGCACCAGGAAACAGAACTGGGGCACTCGTGCATTCTCCTCTGTCGCAAAGAGGTGAAACCATGGAACCCCAAACCTGAGAACCAGCTCCTGAAAAACCTATGAGGCCAAACACAGGGATACAGGTGAAGGAAACCTACTGCTCAAATGATCCCAGGGCCATTCTCACTCCCCAGCAGAGGGACAGGAGATTGAGCTCTGACCTCAAAAAAATCTCCTGGGCCAGATGAAACAGAGGAGGTACCATTCCTCCCTGTTGATTCAAGTATGACCTCACCACTTGATTGTAGGTCTGGACACAGACAGCCTGACCCTGGATTAAAGAAAGGAAAAACAGCAAATCCGTCTGAATAGCTGCCAGTTCCCACCAATTGGACGGCCTGTGGAACCCCTTCGGGCCCCATCAAGCCTGAGTCGAAGCTGTGCACAGCACAGTCCCCCAGGCCAACTTGGTGGCATCTGTGGACAGCACTACTGGGACCTGAGGATCCTCCATCAGAGAGTCTGGTTGCAACCACCATTGGAGAGCCAGTTGGACCTCCGCCGTCACTGGAATTAATGTCTACTACGTTTGAGTTCAAGGGAGCCAATGAGTCAGGAGATGGTGCACCACAGGATACAAATGCACCCTGCCGAGGAGGAAAAATCAGCACATGCAGCTTTCCTTTGGTCAGGAAAGGAAAGTTGGATTGCAGGGTGACCATCTTGAATGGCCAATGAACCAGGAACTGATTTAGAGCTTTCAAATTTTAACACTGGACGGAAATCGCCTGATGGCTTCTGCATCAAAAAGAG
Source organism: Calotriton arnoldi (assembly GCA_963921515.1). Classification (NCBI taxonomy): domain Eukaryota; kingdom Metazoa; phylum Chordata; class Amphibia; order Caudata; family Salamandridae; genus Calotriton; species Calotriton arnoldi. Next base: position 3,788,334 of record CAWUFW010000456.1, read on the forward strand.
AATGGACTAAAACCCATCTCCTCTCTGTTGTAGGAACTGGAACCACCGCTGATCTTTCCACCAGTTTCTGAACACCGTGCGTGAAATATCGAGATCAGAATTGTGCCTTCTCTACTAAGCTATGGTGCACTTCTGCTCTCATTGAGCTGATGCACTTCAGGCAGCCTAGCGCCAACGCAGGCACCCTTGCGCCACAACGCTAGGATGCCTGTGTTGTAGTCAGGATTGCGTTTGTACAGTAAGCCTTACCTTCCTGCACACAAAACACACCCTAGAGGCTTGCTCATCCCTGCAGACTGCAACACACATGCAAAGAGGAAGTAACGAGAAGAAATAAAGATGTTTCTCCTCGCTGTGCCTCTCTCGGGTAGGCACACCATTTTGGTGCAAACCCAAGTTACTGACTTCAGTAAATCTGGGTTGTATCAAAATGCATGGGTGGATGCGTGGGAATGTCCAACGCTCCACCCATATAACGCCCATCTGATGCAGGATAGTACAAGTCAGTGCAAGGTGCTGCGTTGCATTACTCAGTGGCTGAAAAGTGATGCAAAGCGATGCAAAATTCAATCTAAATGTCACTTCAGCACTTATGTTGCCTTGCATTGACATAAGTGGCGCAAGAACAATGCAAATGCATAGTGAATCAGGCCCCTGGCCCAAGTTGTGTTACTTTGTTTTTTACATAGCAACGCAGGGCAACGCAAATCAACTTTGTAAATCTCTATGCGCAACCATGACGCAAAATGTTAGCAAATCCTGGCCTAGCGATATAAAGCGATAAGGACATCTAACATATGGGTGTAGGTATAAAACAGATTCAGAGCTTAGATAACGACAGAGATCCTCGGTTGGCTCTCGTATGGCTAGAAGAATAATTCTTTCAAGTCATGTGACTGATTAAAGTGTAAGAGCTTATGACGCTTTCAGGCCACAGCGCCTGGCTGTGGCTGTGATGTTCCTCGCCTTCACGCCTTTACTTTTCTTCCTCTGTCAAGATTTGTAGTCCTTTGTCGCCCCCTGCTGTGCTAAAGAAAATCACCATTACCCAGTGGTCGAAGTGCATTGACAAAAGTATAGGAACTGTCATTCTGTGAGCAATGGGGGCGGGGTGAGTGAGCATGAGGTCAAAGACGTGGGTAAAGAAAACATTTATTTACTTTTTTTGGTCTTGTCTTTCACTTACCAACAACTACATATAAAATAACACAGCTTAAAGTAAAATTAAATGCAAGTCACATTAGTCAGTGGGAAATGCACTTTCGTACTTTATGAAACCTCTATTAGTTAATGCACAGAGGTCTGTGTGTAACAGAGTCACAGAATTCGATCTTGGTTGATGTAGTGGAGAATAGTGACTTGTGGATTTTTTTGTGCTACAAGGTCCCAGGATATGACATAAAGCACTGTTACTATACAAGTTATTATTTTAAACTTGCATTACACACAGCCTCCCAGCTGCACCTCCCTCCCCCTTCCCTATTTAATGGCGGACGCTGTGCGGCCGCACCACTGGCGCGCCAAAGGCAAGCCCTTCTGCGACCCGACCGCGACCAGTGCCAGAGACCCTGGATCTTCGACCACCCACCGCTACGACTCAGCTGCCCTCCTCGCACTCAACCCCGGAAGGAACAATCAGCTGTCCACGCAGAACGCCACCCACGGCCACAACTCCTGCCGTCACTGTGGCCAGACCTTCACCACCCTCCACACCCCCACGGCCACCGCCCCCAAGACGGACGCCAACACCACTGAAGCCCTGAGGTGCATCCTCCTCAACGTGCACTCCATGCACAGACACGCCATAGAGATCTGGGACCTTCTCGACACCCTCTCGCCAGATGTCGCCTTCTTCACAGAAACGTGGACCAACTCCACCTCCGCCCCCGACATCACCACCGCCATCCCAGACAGATACAAGATCCAGAGGAAGGACCGCCCCAACCGCCCAGGAGGAGGACTTGCCATCCCACACAAGAGCACCCTCCGACTCACGACCTCCAGCTGAAGCGACAGCCCGCCCACCCACGAACACCTCCACTTCCAGATCCAGACCAGCCCCAGAACAACCCTAAGAGGCACCCTCACCTACAGACTGCGTTCACCACCACCGACCTCATCGCGCCCCACACCATCGCCTCCATGGACTATATACTCATCGGAGACGTCAACTTCCACCTAGACAACTTCAGCGACCCTAACTCCGCCACCCTCCTGGACAACCTCGCCAACTTCGGCCTGAAACAACTCATCACCACCCCCACCCACCAGGCAGGACACACCCTCGACCCCATCTTCGCAGGAAGTAACAACATCCACTTCATCCACACCACGCAACCCCCATGGACGGACCACCACTGAGTACACTTCCATGTCGACAAACCCACGGCGCCCAAACCTGCACTCCGCCCTCCATGAAGAAACTGGAGCAAGATCACGAGGAGCAGCTCAACTCCACCCTCAACCGTGATGCCCCCGCCACCTCAACCAACGCCAACCTCGCAGCCAAAGGACTCCACAGATGGATCGCCAACTGCGCAGAAGAGCTTGCACCTCTACGTGACCCCGACAGACAGCGCCCCAGGAAGGCCACCTGGTTCACCGCCGACCTCCAAGAATCCAGACGCACCTGCAGATGCTTTGAAAAGAACTGGAGAAAAAGCAAATTCCTCGGAAGACCGCACCGCCTAAAAGAACGCCATGACAGAATACCACCAACGCATCAGAACCACCAAGAGGACCTTCATCCGGAACAAGATGCTAGCTCCTGCAACTCCAAGGAACTCTTCAGCATCATCCAGGACTTCACCAAACCCCCCAGCAAGACCACAGACATCACCCCCTCCCAGGACCTCTGCAACAAGCACGGCTCCTACTTCCATCTGAAAATCAAGGGCCTCTACGACAACTTCAACGACCAGACACATGACTCCGAAACCACTCCCTCCTTCAGCAACGCCAGCCAGCCCACCATCACCGCCTGAACCCCAGTCACCACCGAAGACACCGCATCGACCATGAAAGGCATCCACTCAGGAACCCCCACGGACCCCTGCCCCCTGCACATCTTCCACAGAGCTGCTGCTGCCATCGCCCCAGAACTACGACGCACAATCAACACTACCTTCGAAACCGGCATCTTTCCCGACGACTGGAAATGCGCAGAAGTCAGACCCTTACTCAAGAAGCCCTCAGCAGATCCCACGGACCTCAAGAACTACCGACCCATCTCCCTCCTCCCCTTCGCAGCAAAAGTCACTGAGAAGACCGTCAACATCCAACTTACGAAATTCATCGAAGAAAACTCCATCCTCGACCCCTCCCAATCCGGATTCCGCAGCAACCACAGCACTGAGACCGCTCTACTCACCGCCACAGACGACACCTGAACCCTCCTTGATCAAGAACACACCGCAGCCTTGATCCTACTCGACCTCTCTGCAGCCTTCGACACCGTCTCCCACCGCACACTCACTGCCAAACTCTGCAAAGCCGGCATACAGGGAACCGCCCATGACTGGCTCCGCTCCTTCCTCACCGGCAGAACCCAAAGAATAAGACTTCCACCCTTCCTGTCCGAACCCACGGGAATCAACTGCGGAGTAGCCCAAGGATCGTCGCTCAGCCCTACGCTCTTCAACATCTACATGGCCCCCCTCGCCGGCATTGTCAGACAGCACGGACTCAGCATAGTATCCTACGCTGACGACACCCAGCTCATCCTCTCCCTCACCAAGGACCCAATCATCACCAGACTCAACTTCCAGGAAGGAACAAAGGACGTCACATCCTGGAGGAGCAGCAGCTGCCTGAAGCTCAACTCGGAGAAGACAGAGGTCCTCGTCTTCGGACGCTCCCCCTCGGCATGGGACAACACCTGGTGGCCCGCCGCCCTTGGCAGCCCCCCACCCCCACGTACCACGCCCGAAACCTCAGCATCCTACTCGACTCCTCCCTCTCCATGACCCGACAGGTCAACACCGTCGCCTCCACCTGCTTCCTTCAACACCCTCCGCATCCTCCGAAAGACCTTCAAATGGATCCCACCCGAATCAAGGAAGACCGTCACCCACACACTCATAACCAGCAGACTGGACTACAGAAACGCCCTCTACGCCGGGATCATCAAGTCTCTGCTCCACAAACTCCAGACCATACAGAACACCGCAGCCAGACTCGTCCTCAGCATCCCTCGACACGAACACATCACCCAGCACCTGCGTAACCTCCGCTGGCTCCCCGTTGAGAAAAGAGTGACTTTCAAGATACTCACCCACGCCTACAAATGCCTCCACAACATCGGACCCTAATATCTCAACGACAGAATCTCCTTCCACGTACCCAAGAGGATCCTCTGGTCCACCGACCTCGCCCTCGCCAAACCCCTGCGCATCCGCAGAGCAAGAACAGGGGGAAGAACCTTCTCCTACATCGCAGCAAAGACCTGGAACGAGCTCCTGATCAACATCAGACGCGCCCCCACCCTGCACATCTTCAGGAAGACCCTCAAGACCTGGCTCTTCAACTAACCAGACCTGCTCCCCCCCCAGCACCTTGAGGCCCTCTCAGGTGAGTAGCGCGCTTAAAGTTCTCTGATTGATTGATAGTAACTCCCTTGCACTACCACTCAAAAAGAATAATTCTGCGTCATCAGGAAGCTTCAAGTTACTCCATCAATTAAAGCCAATACCGGCTTCCAAGCACCCTTTACATTTGCAGATTAACCAGTCATGCACATTTACATTTCTTTCAGGCAGCAGCACCCTGGCAGGAAGACTTTTTTAGCTGTCTGCCCTCCCTCAGTTTCACAGCCAAGGAGAGTCCCTGCTTTACACTTCATCTGAAGCATTTCAGCTCTCGGAAAAAACTGTCCCGGGAGGGTTGTCTTTTCACAAAAAGTAGGGGGAACTGTTCTTCTAAAATTAAAATAGTATGGGCATGTTGTTCCCCTCTGATACTCCCACATCGACCACTGGTTTTACCCATACCTATGCACAACCCCACGAGATGGCCGAATCAAGTAACGTATGAAGTGACTTTGGTGACGTCTTCCGATCACACAGCCATGTACGGCAATTCACTGAAAGGCCAGGGATATCGGAAGTGACATCACACCCCACTTCAACCTATACATTCACTCTAACCTGCACATCTACACACCAAATACATTAAAAAGCATTTTTTACTTACTTCAGCTATCAGGGAGGGATATATTCTAGCTAATTGAACTCCATTTTTTATTACACTAATAGTGAATAATATTCTGTTATTCACTATTAGTGTAATAAAAAAATGACAAAAAACAAGGAGATTGGAGCCCCAACCGATGTCCATAAGGACGAGGTGCCCCTGTGTTTCTGTCACTGATTTTGCTACCTCTGAGTTCAGGGGTTGTGAATGCAGTGGTAAATGCAAGTATGGGGTCCCAACTGCGACGCCTGGCGACCCCTAAATGGCGTCCATGCATGCAGCATCTGCTTGTCAACATGTGGTATGACGTGGAGTAAGATGGGACACATACACGGGCTGCTTTCCGTCCAGCCCTTCATGGAGCCGGCAGTCGCCTCAGGGCGCTTTGCACATGGCCCGAGAAACATCTTTGTACATTTCTGAAAACGCCTTATTCTGAAGAGCCATCTAGGGCGCTGTGTGCAGCAGAGGCGTTTCTTAGGTAATCTTGTTCTGGTGACCGTTGTTTTAATTGTTAGTCGTGGACAGAAACGAGCTATTGGTATTGATCCAGCGCTAACAATAAAAACTTTTCTCCTTCAGGCATTGGCATCCAGGTTGGGAAAACACTCTCCTTCACAACTATACCAATATGACGGTGGGGCCCATAACACCGCATAAACATTCACTCACATATATATTCCCTGGAACTCGTCCGCCTTTACTTAGGAGAAAAAGTTAAAAAATGAGATGCTGGAAGGAGACGGGATACCTTTTAAATCAACATATCAATTCTCAATCTTCTCTAAGGTATTCCGCTCATCGGTCGATGGACCAACTAGTAGGAATTAGTTGATGGCGATTAAGACCAGCTCAATCACAATAAACTCTTTATCAATTTACCTTAATCATTATAAACTATAATCACTATAAACTCTTACTACTTTTACAATCATTATTGAGCTTAAAGAACCACAGACTCGTAAATTTTATAATAATAATAAAGTTTATCTAATTTTTATAAGCATAACTGAATTCCGTTTTATTAATAAGATCAATACATTTATTATCTTGATAAGGATAAATTGAAATTGCAATGCATACCCTTTTAGATGGAAAAATAAAGTTCGTCACAGCTGTTAAATTCAGGTCTCAGCATAGAATTCCCCAAAACTGTCTGTCTGTCTTGTTAAACAAGCCTTCTCAATCTCGTTCTTTTTCAAAGAAGTTTAAGAATAAAAAGTTTAATCGTAAAAAAATGTAAAGGCCTACAAAAAATGGCGATAGCTTCGTCAGCGTCCTGTGCTCAATAAAATATGCAAAAATGGCAGCAGCTTCTACTTTAGAACAGACCCTCTTATACCCTAATACTAGCTTACTAATCAGAAAAGTTACATTTTGGGGGCATGATTTACTCCAATTGGTCCATTTGAGGGGTGTCACACATCTCATTATGTTTCCTTTTTTAATCCGGTTGTCCATACTTTGTCCTTTCTCATGGGTTCAGGACATTACTAATCAAATTTTTCAGTCCTTATTTGTTTCTTCTTTCCGATACTATATTTTAAACAGTTCATTGTTCATCCACGATTGCATTGCTGTTTCTCACACTTGTTCGCAACGTCCCCCTTTGGCACACGCTCGGGTAATAAGGTCATCATAACCTTGATCTCTCTTCCATCTTAGGTTTCTGAAAACAATCACGTGGTTCCCTTATTCTTGCGCAGGCGTACTCTAGCTTATTTGCCTCAGCGGCCATTTTTACAGCACGGCTTAGCAGGCCTGAGCGAACTATCATAAAAGTAAACAGAAAATAGTTAAGAATAAAGAAAATAAGCCTTTTCGTTTCCCTCCCATCATTCTACGTATCCCAATTAGGTGTTACCTAGCAAAGCGATACATAAAGCTATTTCTTACTTACCAACCACTTTCTTTTGCCACAATACAATTTTCTACATAGCACAAATCATGCAATATTATTCTAATTAGTACGCATATCGTTATGTTATCGTTATTTACATTAACAATTGTAAGTAAATTAGTTTGCATGGATACTGCATGTTACCTCAAACACATATATATAAGACACACGTTGTTGGTTATTTCACTAAACAAACAATTTTATTAATTATTATTGTTAATATTGGGAGGTTCAAATTTTTATCATTTACCTTGCTCCATCAGTATGTTCTAGAAAAGTGCTTTCGCCCTCCTTATTCAGAAATGTGGGTGTCTTGGGCTCCAAAAAGGGCTGATGGGGGCGGACGGGGCTGGTGTCCTGAATATGACACACGAGGAAAAGTCACATTTTTACAAACTGAACTCCGGCCATATAAGGAGCAATGATGTTGGTGAGGGCAATACATGGCGCCCCCTACTGGCTAGGGCGGGCACCCAGCATTGCTTTACCCTAGAGCTCGCGGCGGCTGAGTGGCTTTGTGCTGCTTACAGAGAGCTGAGGAGTGAGGGATGAGTGAGTGGGAAGTCGGGGTGAGGGATGAGGGAGCCCCAATAGAACTCTGATCGTTTCTTGCATGAATGGGCCTCTTTTCTCACTGTTATCAGTGGTCGAAGTGGGGGGAAAAAAGTAGGGGAACTGTAGGCGGAGAAACAGAGGGCGGGAATAACCCATGGATTGGGTCAGTGGGTGGAGTCAGAGGTGTGGCAGAAAGAGAAAAATATCCCAATTTTTAGTATTTGTTTCCCATTTCACTAACCGGTTACAGCTTAGTACGTTATTTAATTTAACCAATGGATACACATGCTTATTTAAGGTTTAATATGAGTTATTGACATTAAAATACATTCACAAAATGGGATACGTTTCCAATCACAGAATGTCCCATATATCCTTAAAAGTGGAATCGCAAGCCATTTGTCTCCCAGCCATGGAGTTTGTCATCAGCACTTCTCCTCCCTTTTTCCACAAGAGCAGTTCAAACATGAATGTCAAAATATCCTAGTTTGCAAAATGTTTTCCACATAATTATGGCTCTGATATATTTTCCACATAATACATCATCTGCTGCATAATCTGACGATTTTAACTAATAAATTGTTTATAGCTCAAACGGATCAAAAGTTACTAAAAATGTGACTTGTGCTGCTGTGAAGTGGCGGGCCCTTTGCAAAGGTTGACTGGTCACCTTTCTCACTGCTGCAGTTGTATGTTCCACTGGTACTAATAAGGAAAAATCTTTGCAGAGACTGTTAGCATGTGTAAAAATGTCAAAATAATAAAGTATCAGAAAATTTACAGCACCACTAATACCAGTGTAGGGTGTCAGAGCACTTTACATCACACATATTACACAGAGACAATCATACGTGTGTAAATCACTGTATAGGAAATGTTACATAAGACAAAGGACTACAAGGTGTAGGAGTCACATGACAACCATACTAGTAGGCAGCATAGTTTAATAGTGATTGGTCTGGAGGAACACAAACTCAGAATTTAAAACGTAATACCATGGTTGGGGGTTCTCTTTAATAATCAGAATTGATTTCTATCCAAATGAAACCTTTTTTGCAACATTAGGATAAACAAAGACTGGTGAAAAAACCATAATGCTCTAATTTATACCTTGGAGTTTGCATGCAGCTCTTACATGACAGTTAAGAGCTTACTGTTCTATGTTGGATTTTAACTTATTAACTGCAAGTAACAATAGGGTCTCTCTGACAAAAGCAGTAACCCACTGACCTATTTACATTACGTGCACTTTGTGATCTGCATGGTACATGTTCTTAGCAGCAGGCACATTAACCCTCTGCGCTTCCTTTCCATGAGTCAAAATGTCCACTAGACAAAATACCATCTCTCTCTACTAAGAACATTAATCACTGGAGTTATCATGACATTTTTATTGTTGCCGAAAATAGTTGGAGGCCAGGAAGGAGGCAGCAAGTGCTTTTAAAACCATATTATACTTGCAAACACAACGCCCCCACCTGAAGTCAGCGCCAGCCACGGTCTGTGCAGGTAACAGCGGTGGGGCGGTGGGACCGGGTAAGGGGGGATTTCGAGGGATGATGCAGAGGGAAAATTAATTATTTATTTAATTTTCCCTCTGCATCGTCCCTCGAAATCCCCCCTTACCCGGCCCTCTGCCCCACCGCTGTTACCTGCATGGACCGCGGCTGGACAGCGCCTGGTGCGGTCGCACTGCCTTGGAGCCACCCTGCTCAAGGGTCCTGTGACCTCAGTGAGCGAGTCACTGTCACTCTATGGTGTGCTGCTTCATAGGCCTGCCTGCAAGACTGGAGGTGAACTTCAGAATGAATTGTGGCGGACAGGCCTTCAAGGTTAACCCACACTTGCCACTGCTAGGGTCCACCTGCTGGTGCTAAGACACCGTGGGGCATATTCTCAAGGACTTATCGCCGATTTATCGGCACTTTAGCGCCGCAAAAGTGGCAATAGATTTATCGCCCAATTCTCAAGCTGGTGCAAACTGCCTATATCGCCAGTTTTTCAGCGATAGCTTCCGCAAAAAACATCGCCACGGATGAGAGCGACAACTAACACTAATGATATGCAGAGTAGGCGTTCCCGTGCAAAAACACATGAAAACACCAATTCGCGATATTCTCAACGACCAGCCAGATCTGCAATGTGATCCAAAAACAGGCGATAAGGCGCGTTAGCAGCAGGGATTTAACACCTGCCTTTTACTGGTGTTAAGCAGGACGACAACCTGCAGTATGAAAGGGAGCCCAGCCCAGAGCCACATCTGAAGACCAACACATGTCATGGAGCTACTGACCATGCAGCTCGGAGACCCAAGAGGTCCACAACACCCACCGCCACCACCCCCAGGCCCCCCCCCTCCGGACTCCCACCTCCAGTCTGCATTGCTGCTTTCAGGTTGGCTGCGAGTTTCAGCTTGGTTTTGCGCTTCACATCAGTCCAGCGCTTCTTGCAGTCGTCCACTTCCCTTCTCTTCACTCCGACTGCATTCACCTTGGCCAAGATGGACTGCCATATTGTATTTTTAGTTGCCAATGACACAGTGGAGGTGATGAACAGTTGGTGGTGGTGTTCTATCACCTCCGTAATGAGGATCTGGTTTTCCTGCGTACTGAAAGGCGGGTTCCTCTTCTTCTTCTCCTTGCCCTTCCCTGACCCCGAGGTCCCAGGCTGGTCCTCCGTGGGGCTTGTGGGGTTCTGGTTGTCCTCTGTACTCTCCGGCTACCTCCATGGTGCTTCGCAGTTGTTTGTGTTTTGTTTGTGTTTTTTGTTGCCGCTTTTATAGTGGTTTTTCCCGCCTGACTTGTGGGACTTGCAGGCCTGGCGCTGCTTATCGCTGTGTTTTTTATTGCAGTTGGGCCCATCGTAACTTTTTTCACGTTAGGGTTTAGATTTTTATCGCCGTCCCGGTAATTTTATCGCGGACATTTGATGCATTATCGGGACACTATCGCATGTTACCGCCGTGTTGAGAATAAGACGTTAACAGGAAGTTATATTCCCGCGATGGACGGCGATATGAAAAATTGCGTTAACCTATTTTGGCGATGATTATCGCACGTTCTTGAGAATATCCCCCCAGGGCTTTTAAGATCTTGCGGGCCTTCTAAGGTCTAGCATGGGAATGTGCTCCCTCAGGAGAGTGGTCTGGTTGACTGGTCATGAAGGCTGAACCTGGTTCCCCAGTTCCAAATTCAGCAGCTCTGACCATAGTGCCACATCCTCTCCCCCACTGAACACCATACTGCCCCACTGAGAGAAACTTGCACTGCACTGACCCGCTATAAACACCTGGATGTGACTCAATTCTAGGCCTGGGCGGAAAACTACGCTACGCTCGCGGAGTTTGCGGAGTTTGCGCTACTACGCACTACGCGAATTGCACGTAGCACAGTGCAAAAACGCGTAGCGTAGCAGGCATTTTTTGCTTGCTCGCGGTCCTCAACATCAAGTTGGCGACCGCGAGCGAGCAAAATCAACATCCCGGCGAGACTTTTTCCTCGTTCGCGATCAGCAACATCAAGTTGCCGATCGCAAGCGTGGAAAATAAACCTCCCGGCGAGATTCTCAACGCGGGGAGGTCAGGTTTCTCATTGCGAGTGGTCGCGTATGCTCGCGTCCGCTCGCAATGAGAAACTACCAGTCCGCGTTGAGAAAGCTGCCGCTCGAGTACAAATCTACTCGAGCGGCAGAAAGCTTGACCGCTTGCACTGTGCAAGATGCCGTTTGCAATGATTGCACAGTGCGGACAAGCATCCGGCACTGTGCAATCAGTGCGAACAGCATTTCCCTACCGCACTACGCAGTTCGCGTAGCTACGCGTAGCGTGCGTAGTGCGAAGTGCACTTCGCGTAGCTACGTGTAGCGCTACTACGCAAACTACGCCCAGGGTTACTCAATTCAAATTACGCACTAGACAAGAGCAAGATGCTGCCTAAAAAAAAATTAACAACATCCTAGAAAAAGCAAACACTCATAGGGAATGCAAGATTAAGTAAAGCATGTGAAATGTAAGCAGGAACAACATGGTTACCTTTTTCTTTTTACACTCATTATTCAGAAATTAGTGAGTGCTTTTGCCTGAAAAGTTAAGGCCATGACTACAGGGCCCAGAAGGGACCCGTTTCAATGCCCATTGCTTATATCTTTACAAAACGTAAGCAGTATGGTTTAAAGACCACATTCGTGAACACAAAGCCGCTGTACACATTTTGTTTTCCAATTCACCCATCAAGCAGGTATTTCAGTACCTCCAGGTAAGGTGCACTTTCCCACCCAGGGAAAACAATGTTTTTCAAAGAGAGACGAGAAAACAAAACTAGCGCATCACTGGCAAACACTGTAAAGTGGCGCTAATGTGTTAAGGTGTGAATAAATCAATCTGGCCACCTTGCAACCACTCCGTCTTGCTTTAGTTAGTTATTTTTCATATTTTGAATATTTTATTTCTCTCCACCCCGAGGCTGCACTTAGAAATTGAAAAATGTCAGAAAAAGACGACCTTTCCTGCAAAAGTGTTTTTCTTTTTTGGATCCATTTGACAGGGGAGCAAATAAACGAAAGGAGGAAAGAGATGGTAATACCTATTTCTTGAAGTATCGGTTTTCACTAAATGAGGAGGAGCGAGACCGAAAGAGAGAGAAGAGGGGGAACAAAGAGAGGGGGGGGCAACCAGCGGCAGGAGAACTGGACACTGTCCTTGTCTTCTCTGGGCACGAAGGAAAAGACAGAGGGGCATATTCACAAGGACTTATCGTCGAGTTATCGCCATCTTAACGCATCAAAAGTGGAGATAGATTTACCGCCCCATTCACAAGCGGGTGCAAACTGCAGACATCGCCAGTATTCCCGCGATAACTGCCGCAAATTTTATCCCCCGGGTGACACCACCAACTAACCCTAATGAGATGCAGAGTAGGCGTTCCAGTGCAAAAACACACGAAAACACCACTACACCACTTTCTCAACGAACTGCCAGATCTGCGATGCGAACCAAAACCACGCGATAAGCCGCGGTAGCAGCAGGTATTTAACACCTGCCTCTTGCTGGTGTTAAGCAGGACTACTACCTGCAGTAGGCAACGGAGCCCCGCACACAGCCACAGCCGAAGAACAACCGACGCCATGGAGCTACTCATCATGCAGCTTGGAGCCCCAACAGGGCCACAACACCCACCGCCACCACCCCCAGGACCGCCACCACCCCCAGGACCCGGACCGGCACCCCCCCGGACCACCACAGAGGCAGCGCAGAGTAAGACAGCGGACCTACTGAAAACGCAACAGTCTCACAGACCTAACGCCCGAGGAAGTCATTGCCCACTATAGGCTCAAAAGGACAACCATCCTCCGCATCATGACCCACATCGGTCACAGGCTGACGGTCCCAACACAGCGGACAACCAACATCCCTCCGCAGACAAAGCTGCTGGCTGTGCTGCACACGTTGGCCTCTGGTACCTTCCAACCAACAACGGCCAGAGTCAGAGGAGTCTCACAGCCAGCCCTATCAAAGTTCCTCACACCTGTCCTGGATGCCATCATCAGCTTCATACCCCAGTACCTTCACTTCCCCCACACTGCGCAGGAACAGCTGAAGACCAAGCAAGGCTTCTACGCCATTGCTAGATTCCCACACGTGTTGGGGGCCATTGACTGCACACATGTCCCACTTGTGCCCCCTGCGGACACTGCACACATCTACCGCAAAAGAAAGCACACGCATTCCATCAATGTGCAGGCAATAGTGGACCACCGGGGAATGTTCACCAATGTCGTCGCAAACTACCCAGGCAGTGTGCACGATTCCTACATCTTCCGACAGTCCATCATCAACCAGCGCTTCCAGGGTGGCATCTATGGAACTGGACGCTCGTTGGTAAGTACCAAATCAACACACCACACACCTCAAAGCCACCATCACACAACGCACAACTGTGGGAATGCACACGTGACCAAACCACATACAACATGTCAATCAACATGCCCACCTACCAGACACAACAACACAACTCCATTGGGATCCTGGGCTTCCCATGTACACAAGCCAGCTATATCATGGCACCACAGCCACACAACAGCTGAACGTGTGGAGAGGCGGAAAGCAGGCATGTGCGAAGGATGCAAGTGACCCATGAATGGGAATGTACACAACGACAAGTGTGGCGTGAATGTGCTGGACAGACCTGGGTATGCAAATCACAGATATGTCCATGCAGACATTAACTGTTGGTGTCTGGAGAGTAGTGAACAGTGGACGCAACCATGTCACCCCAGGCTGTGGATTAGATCGCGGAAATGTCGCTCCCTGCGTCCCCCCCCTGTGTGCGTGAGCGTATTGGGTTGGCCCGGCTTACGCCAGGCCTGCGCAGGGGTGTGGATGAAAACACCGTTGCGCTGAGCGTGGTGCTCTCCCGGAATGGCCAACGTCACTGCCAGGGCGGCGCCTCTCAGCCCGCCACGAGGCCGACACCGTGAGCAGCGGGGCCTGCGAGCCTGTGCGCCTGCTGCACCCCAGGCCACTGATACCCAGACACGGCTTGCCCGCCCCAGCGCTCCAAGGCCGCACTGCTCACCTGCCGACACCGTCGTGTGTCAAAGAGGGCCCACCACGTGCCGGTGCCAGCTCCAAGACCCATGCCCGCGACCTTGGCAGCCTCCTCAGACCATCGCTGTCCTCCGTGACACAGGCCCCCAGGACTCCTCATTCGTTGACATACCCCACCGCTGAAGTCGGCCTACACTGCAGTCCAGTATGTCCCACATCTAGAACTGAGTCTTCATTAATCAATGGCAGAGTTCATGCCAGTGAACGCAGGGAGAGGAGTAAGAGAAAGAAGCGCTTCAGTCCGGTGGAAACACGGATCACCGTTACGGAGGAGGTCGACCACTAGCAAGGACTGACCTGGTGCCACTAACCCTGTGTGCCGTGAGTCACAGTCAGCCTCCGGCAGAACATTGTTGGTGTCTGAGCCTGTGGCCTGGGGGTTGTCATCAGCAACTGGCAGGTACGGACTTGGTGTTTGGCATGAGTCTGTGGCATTCATATCCGCCATGTTGCTGGACACAGCTGGTATGTGCCCTCTGCCTCATGCCCTGGGGGTACACCTCCCACTCTCCCCCGAGACACTCCGCGAAAACCACCTTTGATACATACGAGACCCTGCTCTCCCTCATGACCCTACCCCAGTCTCCCGCAAGTCAGCGTCCCGTGGCAGTAGGCCCGTGACAGTCGCTGTGCATCCGGGGCCACTAACTCTGTGCAACTCAAGTCATGCTCCCTTGCTGTTCGAACATTGCATTCCTGAGTACCTGATGACTGTTGAAGTTGTTGCCAGCACCAGCTACTCCCTGAGGGCTGGCTTACACACACCCCACACACAGCCAGCACAGGCGTCACTGGACTAGTGGGCCTGCCAACACATCATGCCGAACCAAGTATTGACTCTTTTCTCTCTGCACTGTCACAGGTGATCAAGGATATGCACTCTGCCCTTGGATGATGACACCCCTCCGAGACCCGAACACACCCGCCCAGAGGCAGTACAATGCGGCCCACATACGCACCAGGGGCATCGTGGAACGCACATTTGGTGTGTTGAAGTCATGTTTCAGGTGCCTGGATGTCACAGGTGGAAGGCTCCTGTACAGCCCAGGCATCGTGTGCAAGATGATCGTTGCATGTTGTGTGTTGCACAACATCTGTGTACGCACCAATGCCCCATTGATCCAAGTTCCAGAAGTACCGGACGTTGATGAGGACGATGGGGCAGGTGGCCCACTGCAGCTGCGGCAGGAATAGCCCGTAGGAACACCCTCATTGCCAATTTCTTCTCATGAGCACGTCACATTGTGGCCGTCCTTGGCAATCATGGGACAGTACAAAATGTCCACAAGCACAGCATGTGTGAATAATAAATATTTGCAGGTTACAGGTTGTACTTGTACATTGTCATGTCACAGTTTCCTGCTGTGCCAGATGTGATTGGCCATGTTGTGCACATATGCGGCACCAGTTGTGTCCTGTGTTCTGTTGTGGAGGTGTTGCTGTTTGTACCAGGATGTTGTCAATGTCGAGGTGCACTTACTCTTATGTGCGTATGCTGCACGGTGGGTGAGTCGCTCCTGCGGCTCTGATTTGGCTGCCACTTATCCCTTGCATGCGGTGTGCCTTTCAGTTCTGTGCTTCCACAGTGCTGAGATGTTGCAGACTTGGGTAACTTGTGCTCTTTGTCGAGTTGTGACTCTTGGGCATGGTTTGTCCGCAGATGTGTCGTTGACGTCAGGGGTTGTTTGTGCAGGTGGTTGTGGTCCGCACTCAGCCACCTCAGTGCCGTGCCGTGTACATAGTCATGATGATTGGCCTGCAGCCATGCGACTCGTCATGTGGTGTCTCTTGCATTGTCAGTGTGGCTGACGTATATGCATGTTTGCTGTGTTTTGCACGTGTGCATGTGTTGGTTGTGTGATTGTTGATGTGTTGGGTGGGTGCCCCTTTGGGCACATGGTGTACGTGGGACTACTTGGTGTTTGTGTGTGTGCTGAAGTGTTCCCGTGGGATCAGGGACATGATCCTGAGTCATTGTGGGTGTGCAGTGTGCTCTGCTTAATTGTGCATGTGTGCCATTGTGCCCATCTCCCCCCGTCCCCCACTCCCTGGTCGGTACGCACCCTGTTGATGTAGTGTCGGGTCACGTTGGGCAGTGTCCGGATCCCCAACTCCTGTCACCGTCTCCCGATTGATGACTGTGGCCACCATCTTCTCCATGTCATTCAGCTCCTGGTATCCTGCTGGCCCCCCTCCTCCGAAGTGCGTTGCTGCGTTCATGTTGGCAGCGAGTTTCTGCTTGGTTTTGCCATTCACATCAATCCAGCGCCTCTTGTCCTCTTCCATTGTCCTCCTCGGCGCTGCGACGGCATTCACATGGTCCGAGTTGGTGTGCCATCTTTGCCTCTTTGTTGCCAATGACACGTTGGAGGTGACGTACAGTTGGTGGTGGTGTTCTATCTCATCCGTGACGATAATCGTGTTTTCCTGCAGACTGTACCCCGTCTTCCTCTTCCTCTTCTCATAGCCCTTCCACGTGCCCGGGATTCCTGGGTGTTCCTCCGTGGGGATTGTGGGGTTCATGTTGTCCTCTGCAGTCGGTCGGGTGCATCCGTGGTACTCCGCAGTTCATTTCCTTTTTAGTAGCATTTTCCGTATGCTGTTCTTGTGCTTTTTCCCGTATTACTCGTGGGTATTGCTGGCCTCTCGCTGGTTATCACTGTTTTCTTATCGCGTTTGGGCCCATCGTGTCTTTTTACGCGTTGGGGTTTGTGTTTTTATCGCCGTCGCGGTGGTTGTATCGCGGACATTGGCCGCGGTTTCAGGAGGCTATCGCATGGTACCGCCGTGTTGTGAATTCCACGTTAACACGGGGTTATTTTCCCGCGATAGACTGCGATGTGTGAAGTTGCGTTAACATTTTTTGGAGATGTTTAGCGCCCGTTCTTGTGATATGCCCCAGAGTCCTTTTCCTTCGGTGCCCGCTCCGCCCGTCCCCAAAAGCCGAGCCTTAACTATCGGCCTTGGCGATTTCTACCGAAAGGGAGGCATGTTTAAAATAAGAAAGTAGGGGAACGGAATCTATTAAATTAAAGAAGTAGGGGCACGCCGTGCCCTGCCGATCCCGTCCACTTCGACCACTGTTACCCTTTTTCGTATTGCATTTTACCTCCATCGCATGTATTCCTCTGGATCATCTGGGCTCATGCCAACTGTGTGGTTGCCCGTTTTCTTTTATTTAGAATGAAATCTCTTTTTTATTGGCTAAGCAAATAAAAGAGCAAATAAACAGCAGGTCACCTACAACCCTGGTGGGCGTGAGGACAGATCCGGTGTGTCAGGCCGTGAGGACAGATCCGGTGTGTCAGGCCGTGAGGACAGATCCGGTGTGTCAGGCACACTAAGCATTCTATCGGTCTATATAATTGGGATAATGGTTACACAGCCCGTCGCCTACAACCCATCATGGTCCGGCCGCGTCTCAGAAGAGGGTGCCGAGGTCTAACTGACCCTATATATGCCAATTCACGATTAGACTAGAGCCAGGGGCCGTCTCAGGTTAGCACTAGAAAGGTGCCGTCTTACAGGCATACCTGCTAGGACAGCCAAACTAAAGATTTCAAACCCAAAACCGGGAGAAAAAAACCCCAGACCTAGGGACAAAAACCACAAAACACCACCACCATTTTCTTTTATTTAAACTGCTGTTGTGGGAGGAGAAGTATCTATGGAAATATGCGGCTGAAGAGCGAAGTGTAATTTATCCTGGAGCGCCACCGTGTGGCATTTCACACTAAGTCATTAAGAGCTGTAGAATGATGAATTCGTGAAGATGAAAATATGCCGGGAACGGTAGCTTATGGCAGCCTTTGTATTTGTATTACAGCAATTGTATAGCGCTTTCTACAACAATGTGGGCCACTGAAGCGCTTGCCTTCACATGGCCAGGAAGGTGCGCCCTGTAGGGTATGTGTGGTTGGAAGGTGCTGTGTTTGTTTAGTGGTCCTATATGGGAAGACTTGTTCAGGGTTGGATGGGGCCACAATTAGTCACACCCCTCCCCCCTCCCCTACCGGCAGATAAAAAAGTCTCCCTCATTTGCAGACCCCAACCTTTCACAAAACACTGTTTGGTTAGGATAATGGTTCAATGGATTCATTTTGGTAAACATTTGAGGTAATAAAAGTATTTTAAACCTTATAGGGCCAGTAAATGTTGTCAAGACTGGAAACAAAATGATTCCACTGCAACACTCCCACCAGCTTCTGGGCTTTCATCTTAAGGGCTAGAAATACAGTTTTCACCCTGAGGTCCATGAATGTGCATCTCCCCCTTAGCTCCCTGATCCCGTGCTCCATCTTAGATCCCTGA
Source organism: Calotriton arnoldi (assembly GCA_963921515.1). Classification (NCBI taxonomy): domain Eukaryota; kingdom Metazoa; phylum Chordata; class Amphibia; order Caudata; family Salamandridae; genus Calotriton; species Calotriton arnoldi. The sequence goes on from CAWUFW010000456.1 coordinate 3,806,894, forward strand.
ACGTCTTGTCTGCCGTCAGTCTGTGAAGTTTCTGTTCCTCCTTAGGGATCCTTCCTTCCAGTGCCCAGCGGGTCTCCGTAGGATCACACTCACTCTTAGATCCCTGATCCCGTGCTCCATCTTAGATCCCTGAACGTCTTGTCTGCCGTCAGTCTCTGAAGTTCCTGTTCCTCCTTAGGGGTCCTTCCTTCCAGTGCCCAGCAGGTCTCCGTAGGATCACACTCACTCTTAGCTCCCTGATCCCTGAACGTCTTGTCTGCCACCAGTCTGTGAAGTTTCTGTTCCTCCTTAGGGATCCTTCCTTCCAGTGCCCAGCGGGTCTCCGTAGGATCACACTCACTCTTAGATCCCTGATCCTGTGCTCCATTTTAGATCCCTGAACATCTTGTCTGCCGTCAGTCTCTGAAGTTTCTGTTCCTCCTTAGGGATCCTTCCTTCCAGTGCCCAGCAGGTCTCCGTAGGATCACACTCACTCTTAGGTCCCTGATCCCGTGCTCCATCTTAGATCCCTGATCCTGTGCTCCATCTTAGATCCCTGATCCCGTGCTCCATCTTAGATCCCTGAACATCTTGTCTGCCGCCAGTCTCTGAAGTTTCTGTTCTCCTTAGGGATCCTTCCTTCCAGTGCCCAGCAGGTCTCTCTAGGATCACACTCACTCTTAGCTCCCTGATCCCGTGCTCCATCTTAGATCCCTGAACGTCTTGTCTGCCGTCAGTCTCTGAAGTTCCTGTTCCTCCTTAGGGGTCCTTCCTTCCAGTGCCCAGCAGGTCTCCGTAGGATCACACTCACTCTTAGGTCCCAGATCCTGTGCTCCATCTTAGATCCCTGAACGTCTTGTCTGCCGTCAGTCTCTGAAGTTTCTGTTCCTCCTTAGGGATCCTTCCTTCCAGTGCCCAGCAGGTCTCCGTAGGATCACACTCACTCTTAGCTCCCTGATCCCGTGCTCCATCTTAGATCCCTGAACATCTTGTCTGCCGTCAGTCTCTGAAGTTTCTGTTCCTCCTTAGGGATCCTTCCTTCCAGTGCCCAGCAGGTCTCCGTAGGATCACACTCACTCTTAGCTCCCTGATCCCTGAACGTCTTGTCTGCCGTCAGTCTCTGAAGTTTCTGTTCATCCTTAGGGGTCCTTCCTTCCAAGTGCCCAGCAGGTCTCTATAGGATCACACTCACTCTTAGCTCCCTGATCCCTGAACATCTTGTCTGCCGTCAGTCTCTGAAGTTTCTGTTCATCCTTAGGGGTCCTTCCTTCCAGTGCCCAGCAGGTCTCCGTAGGATCACACTCACTCTTAGCTCCCTGATCCTGTGCTCCATCTTAGATCCCTGAACGTCTTGTCTGCCGTCAGTCTCTGAAGTTTCTGTTCATCCTTAGGGGTCCTTCCTTCCAGTGCCCAGCAGGTCTCTGTAGGATCACACTCACTCTTAGCTCCCTGATCCTGTGCTCCATCTTAGATCCCTGAACGTCTTGTCTGCCGTCAGTCTCTGAAGTTTCTGTTCATCCTTAGGGGTCCTTCCTTCCCAGTGCCCAGCAGGTCTCTGTATGATCACACTCACTCTTAGCTCCCTGATCCCAGAACATCTTGTCTGCCGTCAGTCTCTGAAGTTTCTGTTCATCCTTAGGTGTCCTTCCTTCCAGTGCCCAGCAGGTCTCCGTAGGATCACACTCACTCTTAGGGCCCTGATCCCGTGCTCCATCTTAGATCCCTGAACATCTTGTCTGCCGTCAGTCTGTGAAGTTTCTGTTCATCCTTAGGTGTCCTTCCTTCCAGTGCCCAGCAGGTCTCCGTGAGGATCACACTCACTCTTAGGGCCCTGATCCCGTGCTCCATCTTAGATCCCTGAACGTCTTGTCTGCCGTCAGTCTCTGAAGTTTCTGTTCTCCTTAGGGATCCTTCCTTCAAGTGCCCAGCAGGTCTCCGTAGGATCACACTCACTCTTAGCTCCCTGATCCCGTGCTCCCTGATCCCTGAACGTCTTGTTTGCCGTCAGTCTCTGAAGTTTCTGTTCCTCCTTAGGGATCCTTCCTTCCCAGTGCCCAGCAGGTCTCCGTAGGATCACACTCACTCTTAGGTCCCTGATCCCGTGCTCCATCTTACATCCCTGAACGTCTTGACTGCCGTCAGTCTGTGAAGTTTCTGTTCTCCTTAGGGGTCCTTCCTTCCAGTGCCCAGCAGGTCTCCGTAGGATCACACTCACTCTTAGCTCCCTGATCCCTGAACGTCTTGTCTGCCGTCAGTCTCTGAAGTTTCTGTTCATCCTTAGGGGTCCTTCCTTCCCAGTGCCCAGCAGGTCTCCATAGGATCACACTCACTCTTAGCTCCCTGATCCCTGAACATCTTGTCTGCCGTCAGTCTCTGAAGTTTCTGTTCATCCTTAGGGGTCCTTCCTTCCAGTGCCCAGCAGGTCTCCGTAGGATCACACTCACTCTTAGCTCCCTGATCCTGTGCTCCATCTTAGATCCCTGAACGTCTTGTCTGCCGTCAGTCTCTGAAGTTTCTGTTCATCCTTAGGGGTCCTTCCTTCCAGTGCCCAGCAGGTCTCCGTAGGATCACACTCACTCTTAGCTCCCTGATCCCGTGCTCCATCTTAGATCCCTGAACATCTTGTCTGCCGTCAGTCTCTGAAGTTTCTGTTCCTCCTTAGGGGTCCTTCCTTCCAGTGCCCAGCAGGTCTTCGTAGGATCACACTCACTCTTAGCTCCCTGATCCCTGAACATCTTGTCTGCCGTCAGTCTCTGAAGTTTCTGTTCATCCTTAGGGGTCCTTCCTTCCAGTGCCCAGCAGGTCTCCGTAGGATCACACTCACTCTTAGCTCCCTGATCCTGTGCTCCATCTTAGATCCCTGAACGTCTTGTCTGCCGTCAGTCTCTGAAGTTTCTGTTCATCCTTAGGGGTCCTTCCTTCCCAGTGCCCAGCAGGTCTCCGTAGGATCACACTCACTCTTAGCTCCCTGATCCCAGAACATCTTGTCTGCCGTCAGTCTCTGAAGTTTCTGTTCATCCTTAGGTGTCCTTCCTTCCAGTGCCCAGCAGGTCTCCTTAGGATCACACTCACTCTTAGGGCCCTGATCCCGTGCTCCATCTTAGATCCCTGAACATCTTGTCTGCCGTCAGTCTGTGAAGTTTCTGTTCATCCTTAGGTGTCCTTCCTTCCAGTGCCCAGCAGGTCTCCGTAGGATCACACTCACTCTTAGGGCCCTGATCCCATGCTCCATCTTAGATCCCTGAACGTCTTGTCTGCCGTCAGTCTCTGAAGTTTCTGTTCTCCTTAGGGATCCTTCCTTCCAGTGCCCAGCAGGTCTCCATAGGATCACACTCACTCTTAGCTCCCTGATCCCATGCTCCCTGATCCCTGAACGTCTTGTTTGCTGTCAGTCTCTGAAGTTTCTGTTCCTCCTTAGGGATCCTTCCTTCCCAGTGCCCAGCAGGTCTCCATAGGATCACACTCACTCTTAGGTCCCTGATCCCGTGCTCCATCTTAGATCCCTGAACGTCTTGACTGCCGTCAGTCTGTGAAGTTTCTGTTCTCCTTAGGGGTCCTTCCTTCCAGTGCCCAGCAGGTCTCCGTAGGATCACACTCACTCTTAGCTCCCTGATCCCTGAACGTCTTGTCTGCCGTCAGTCTCTGAAGTTTCTGTTCCTCCTTAGGGATCCTTCCTTCCAGTGCCCAGCAGGTCTCCGTGGGATCACACTCACTCTTAGCTCCCTGATCCCGTGCTCCATCTTAGATCCCTGAACATCTTGTTTGCCGTCAGTCTCTGAAGTTTCTGTTCCTCCTTAGGGATCCTTCCTTCCAGTGCCCAGCAGGTCTCCGTAGGATCACACTCACTCTTAGGTCCCTGATCCCGTGCTCCATCTTAGATCCCTGATCCTGTGCTCCATCTTAGATCCCTGATCCCGTGCTCCATCTTAGATCCCTGAACATCTTGTCTGCCGCCAGTCTCTGAAGTTTCTGTTCTCCTTAGGGATCCTTCCTTCCAGTGCCCAGCAGGTCTCTCTAGGATCACACTCACTCTTAGCTCCCTGATCCCGTGCTCCATCTTAGATCCCTGAACGTCTTGTCTGCCGTCAGTCTCTGAAGTTCCTGTTCCTCCTTAGGGGTCCTTCCTTCCAGTGCCCAGCAGGTCTCCGTAGGATCACACTCACTCTTAGGTCCCAGATCCTGTGCTCCATCTTAGATCCCTGAACGTCTTGTCTGCCGTCAGTCTCTGAAGTTTCTGTTCCTCCTTAGGGATCCTTCCTTCCAGTGCCCAGCAGGTCTCCGTAGGATCACACTCACTCTTAGCTCCCTGATCCCGTGCTCCATCTTAGATCCCTGAACATCTTGTCTGCCGTCAGTCTCTGAAGTTTCTGTTCCTCCTTAGGGATCCTTCCTTCCAGTGTCCAGCAGGTCTCCGTAGGATCACACTCACTCTTAGCTCCCTGATCCCTGAACGTCTTGTCTGCCGTCAGTCTCTGAAGTTTCTGTTCATCCTTAGGGGTCCTTCCTTCCCAGTGCCCAGCAGGTCTCCATAGGATCACACTCACTCTTAGCTCCCTGATCCCTGAACATCTTGTCTGCCGTCAGTCTCTGAAGTTTCTGTTCATCCTTAGGGGTCCTTCCTTCCAGTGCCCAGCAGGTCTCCGTAGGATCACACTCACTCTTAGCTCCCTGATCCTGTGCTCCATCTTAGATCCCTGAACGTCTTGTCTGCCGTCAGTCTCTGAAGTTTCTGTTCATCCTTAGGGGTCCTTCCTTCCAGTGCCCAGCAGGTCTCCGTAGGATCACACTCACTCTTAGCTCCCTGATCCTGTGCTCCATCTTAGATCCCTGAACGTCTTGTCTGCCGTCAGTCTCTGAAGTTTCTGTTCATCCTTAGGGGTCCTTCCTTCCCAGTGCCCAGCAGGTCTCTGTATGATCACACTCACTCTTAGCTCCCTGATCCCAGAACATCTTGTCTGCCGTCAGTCTCTGAAGTTTCTGTTCATCCTTAGGTGTCCTTCCTTCCAGTGCCCAGCAGGTCTCCGTAGGATCACACTCACTCTTAGGGCCCTGATCCCGTGCTCCATCTTAGATCCCTGAACATCTTGTCTGCCGTCAGTCTGTGAAGTTTCTGTTCATCCTTAGGTGTCCTTCCTTCCAGTGCCCAGCAGGTCTCCGTAGGATCACACTCACTCTTAGGGCCCTGATCCCATGCTCCATCTTAGATCCCTGAACGTCTTGTCTGCCGTCAGTCTCTGAAGTTTCTGTTCTCCTTAGGGATCCTTCCTTCCAGTGCCCAGCAGGTCTCCGTAGGATCACACTCACTCTTAGCTCCCTGATCCCGTGCTCCCTGATCCCTGAACGTCTTGTTTGCCGTCAGTCTCTGAAGTTTCTGTTCCTCCTTAGGGATCCTTCCTTCCCAGTGCCCAGCAGGTCTCCATAGGATCACACTCACTCTTAGGTCCCTGATCCCGTGCTCCATCTTAGATCCCTGAACGTCTTGACTGCCGTCAGTCTGTGAAGTTTCTGTTCCTCCTTAGGGGTCCTTCCTTCCAGTGCCCAGCAGGTCTCCGTAGGATCACACTCACTCTTAGCTCCCTGATCCCTGAACGTCTTGTCTGCTGTCAGTCTCTGAAGTTTCTGTTCCTCCTTAGGGATCCTTCCTTCCAGTGCCCAGCAGGTCTCCGTAGGATCACACTCACTCTTAGCTCCCTGATCCCGTGCTCCATCTTAGATCCCTGAACATCTTGTTTGCCGTCAGTCTCTGAAGTTTCTGTTCCTCCTTAGGGATCCTTCCTTCCAGTGCCCAGCAGGTCTCCGTAGGATCACACTCACTCTTAGCTCCCTGATCCCGTGCTCCATCTTAGATCCCTGAACATCTTGTTTGCCGTCAGTCTCTGAAGTTTCTGTTCCTCCTTAGGGATCCTTCCTTCCAGTGCCCAGCAGGTCTCCGGAAGATCACACTCACTCTTAGCTCCCTGATCCCTGAACGTCTTGTCTGCCGTCAGTCTCTGAAGTTTCTGTTCATCCTTAGGGGTCCTTCCTTCCCAGTGCCCAGCAGGTCTCCGTAGGATCACAAACACTCTTAGCTCCCTGATCCCTGAACATCTTGTCTGCCGTCAGTCTCTGAAGTTTCTGTTCATCCTTGGGGATCCTTCCTTCCAGTGCCCAGCAGGTCTCCGTAGGATCACACTCACTCTTAGCTCCCTGATCCCGTGCTCCATCTTAGATCCCTGAAAATCTTGTCTGCATTCAGTCTCTGAAGTTTCTGTTCCTCCTTCCAGTGCCCAGCAGGTCTCCGTAGGATCACACTCACTCTTAGCTCCCTGATCCCTGAACGTCTTGTCTGCCGTCAGTCTCTGAAGTTTCTGTTCATCCTTAGGGGTCCTTCCTTCCCAGTGCCCAGCAGGTCTCTGTAGGATCACACTCACTCTTAGCTCCCTGATCCCGTGCTCCATCTTAGATCCCTGAACATCTTGTCTGCCGTCAGTCTCTGAAGTTTCTGTTCCTCCTTAGGGATCCTTCCTTCCAGTGCCCAGCAGGTCTCCGTAGGATCACACTCACTCTTAGCTCCCTGATCCCTGAACGTCTTGTCTGCCGTCAGTCTCTGAAGTTTCTGTTCATCCTTAGGGATCCTTCCTTCCAGTGCCCAGCCGGTCTCCGTAGGATCACACTCACTCTTAGCTCCCTGATCCCATGCTCCATCTTAGATCCCTGAACATCTTGTCTGCCGTCAGTCTCTGAAGTTCCTGTTCATCCTTAGGGATCCTTCCTTCCAGTGCCCAGCAGGTCTCCGTAGGATCACACTCACTCTTAGCTCCCTGATCCCGTGCTCCATCTTAGATCCCTGAACATCTTGTCTGCCGTCAGTCTCTGAAGTTTCTGTTCCTCCTTAGGGATCCTTCCTTCCAGTGCCCAGCAGGTCTCCGTAGGATCACACTCACTCTTAGCTCCCTGATCCCTGAACGTCTTGTCTGCCGTCAGTCTCTGAAGTTTCTGTTCATCCTTAGGGGTCCTTCCTTCCCAGTGCCCAGCAGGTCTCCGTAGGATCACACTCACTCTTAGCTCCCTGATCCCTGAACATCTTGTCTGCCGTCAGTCTCTGAAGTTTCTGTTCATCCTTAGGGGTCCTTCCTTCCAGTGCCCAGCAGGTCTCCGTAGGATCACACTCACTCTTAGCTCCCTGATCCCATGCTCCATCTTAGATCCCTGAACGTCTTGTCTGCCGTCAGTCTCTGAAGTTTCTGTTCTCCTTAGGGATCCTTCCTTCCAGTGCCCAGCAGGTCTCCGTAGGATCACACTCACTCTTAGCTCCCTGATCCCTGAACGTCTTGTCTGCCGTCAGTCTCTGAAGTTTCTGTTCATCCTTAGGGGTCCTTCCTTCCAGTGCCCAGCAGGTCTCCGTAGGATCACACTCACTCTTAGCTCCCTGATCCCTGAACATCTTGTCTGCCGTCAGTCTCTGAAGTTTCTGTTCATCCTTAGGGATCCTTCCTTCCAGTGCCCAGCAGGTCTCCGTAGGATCACACTCACTCTTAGCTCCCTGATCCCGTGCTCCATCTTAGATCCCTGAACGTCTTGTCTGCCGTCAGTCTCTGAAGTTTCTGTTCATCCTTAGGTGTCCTTCCTTCCAGTGCCCAGCAGGTCTCCGTAGGATCACACTCACTCTTAGCTCCCTGATCCCGTGCTCCATCTTAGATCCCTGAACATCTTGTCTGCCGTCAGTCTCTGAAGTTTCTGTTCATCCTTAGGGGTCCTTCCTTCCAGTGCCCAGCAGGTCTCCGTAGGATCACACTCACTCTTAGCTCCCTGATCCCTGAACGTCTTGTCTGCCGTCAGTCTCTGAAGTTTCTGTTCCTCCTTAGGGATCCTTCCTTCCAGTGCCCAGCAGGTCTCCGTAGGATCACACTCACTCTTAGCTCCCTGATCCCGTGCTCCATCTTAGATCCCTGAACGTCTTGTCTGCCGTCAGTCTCTGAAGTTTCTGTTCCTCCTTAGGGATCCTTCCTTCCAGTGCCCAGCAGGTCTCCGTAGGATCACACTCACTCTTAGGTCCCTGATCCCGTGCTCCATCTTAGATCCCTGAACGTCTTGTCTGCCGTCAGTCTCTGAAGTTTCTGTTCCTCCTTAGGGATCCTTCCTTCCAGTGCCCAGCAGGTCTCCGTAGGATCACACTCACTCTTAGATCCCTGATCCCGTGCTCCATCTTAGATCCCTGAACGTCTTGTCTGCCGTCAGTCTCTGAAGTTTCTGTTCCTCCTTAGGGATCCTTCCTTCCAGTGCCCAGCAGGTCTCCGTAGGATCACACTCACTCTTAGCTCCCTGATCCCGTGCTCCATCTTAGATCCCTGAACGTCTTGTCTGCCGTCAGTCTCTGAAGTTTCTGTTCCTCCTTAGGGATCCTTCCTTCCAGTGCCCAGCAGGTCTCCGTGAGATCACTACTCTCAGCTCTTAGCTCCATCTTGATCCCTGAACGTCTTGTCTGCCGTCAGTCTCTGAAGTTTCTGTTCCTCCTTAGGGATCCTTCCTTCCAGTGCCCAGCAGGTCTCCGTAGGATCACACTCACTCTTAGCTCCCTGATCCCTGAACGTCTTGTCTGCCGTCAGTCTCTGAAGTTTCTGTTCCTCCTTAGGGATCCTTCCTTCCAGTGCCCAGCAGGTCTCCGTAGGATCACACTCACTCTTAGCTCCCTGATCCCGTGCTCCATCTTAGATCCCTGAACGTCTTGTCTGCCGTCAGTCTGTGAAGTTTCTGTTCTCCTTAGGGGTCCTTCCTTCCAGTGCCCAGTAGGTCTCCGTAGGATCACACTCACTCTTAGCTCCCTGATCCCTGAACGTCTTGTCTGCCGTCAGTCTCTGAAGTTTCTGTTCATCCTTAGGGATCCTTCCTTCCAGTGCCCAGCCGGTCTCCGTAGGATCACACTCACTCTTAGCTCCCTGATCCCTGAACGTCTTGTCTGCCGTCAGTCTCTGAAGTTTCTGTTCCTCCTTAGGGATCCCTCCTTCCAGTGCCCAGCAGGTCTCCATAGGATCACACTCACTCTTAGCTCCCTGATCCCTGAACGTCTTGTCTGCCGTCAGTCTCTGAAGTTTCTGTTCCTCCTTAGGGATCCCTCCTTCCAGTGCCCAACAGGTCTCCGTAGGATCACACTCACTCTTAGCTCCCTGATCCCTGAACGTCTTGTCTGCCGTCAGTCTCTGAAGTTTCTGTTCATCCTTAGGGGTCCTTCCTTCCAGTGCCCAGCAGGTCTCCGTAGGATCACACTCACTCTTAGCTCCCTGATCCCGTGCTCCATCTTAGATCCCTGAACATCTTGTCTGCCGTCAGTCTCTGAAGTTTCTGTTCCTCCTTAGGGATCCTTCCTTCCAGTGCCCAGCAGGTCTCCGTAGGATCACACTCACTCTTAGGTCCCTGATCCCGTGCTCCATCTTAGATCACTGAACGTCTTGAATGCCGTCAGTCTGTGAAGTTTCTGTTCTACTTAGGGGTCCTTCCTTCCAGTGCCCAGCAGGTCTCCGTAGGATCACACTCACTCTTAGCTCCCTGATCCCTGAACGTCTTGTCTGCCGTTAGTCTCTGAAGTTTCTGTTCATCCTTAGGGGTCCTTACTTCCAGTGCCCAGCAGGTCTCCGTAGGATCACACTCACTCTTAGCTCCCTGATCCCTGAACATCTTGTCTGCCGTCAGTCTCTGAAGTTTCTGTTCATCCTTAGGGGTCCTTCCTTCCAGTGCCCAGCAGGTCTCCGTAGGATCACACTCACTCTTAGCTCCCTGATCCCGTGCTCCATCTTAGATCCCTGAACATCTTGTCTGCCGTCAGTCTCTGAAGTTCCTGTTCATCCTTAGGGATCCTTCCTTCCAGTGCCCAGCAGGTCTCCGTAGGATCACACTCACTCTTAGCTCCCTGATCCCGTGCTCCATCTTAGATCCCTGAACATCTTGTCTGCCGTCAGTCTCTGAAGTTTCTGTTCCTCCTTAGGGATCCTTCCTTCCAGTGCCCAGCAGGTCTCCGTAGGATCACACTCACTCTTAGCTCCCTGATCCCTGAACGTCTTGTCTGCCGTCAGTCTCTGAAGTTTCTGTTCATCCTTAGGGTTCCTTCCTTCCCAGTGCCCAGCAGGTCTCCGTAGGATCACACTCACTCTTAGCTCCCTGATCCCTGAACATCTTGTCTGCCGTCAGTCTCTGAAGTTTCTGTTCATCCTTAGGGGTCCTTCCTTCCAGTGCCCAGCAGGTCTCCGTAGGATCACACTCACTCTTAGGGCCCGGATCCCGTGCTCCATCTTAGATCCCTGAACGTCTTGTCTGCCGTCAGTCTCTGAAGTTTCTGTTCTCCTTAGGGATCCTTCCTTCCAGTGCCCAGCAGGTCTCCGTAGGATCACACTCACTCTTAGCTCCCTGAACCCGTGCTCCCTGATCCCTGAACGTCTTGTTTGCCGTCAGTCTCTGAAGTTTCTGTTCCTCCTTAGGGATCCTTCCTTCCAAGTGCCCAGCAGGTCTCTGTAGGATCACACTCACTCTTAGGTCCCTGATCCCGTGCTCCATCTTAGATCCCTGAACGTCTTGACTGCCGTCAGTCTGTGAAGTTTCTGTTCTCCTTAGGGGTCCTTCCTTCCAGTGCCCAGCAGGTCTCCGTAGGATCACACTCACTCTTAGCTCCCTGATCCCTGAACGTCTTGTCTGCCGTCAGTCTCTGAAGTTTCTGTTCCTCCTTAGGGATCCTTCCTTCCAGTGCCCAGCAGGTCTCCGTAGGATCACACTCACTCTTAGCTCCCTGATCCCGTGCTCCATCTTAGATCCCTGAACATCTTGTTTGCCGTCAGTCTCTGAAGTTTCTGTTCCTCCTTAGGGATCCTTCCTTCCAGTGCCCAGCAGGTCTCCGTAGGATCACACTCACTCTTAGCTCCCTGATCCCGTGCTCCATCTTAGATCCCTGAACATCTTGTTTGCCGTCAGTCTCTGAAGTTTCTGTTCCTCCTTAGGGATCCTTCCTTCCAGTGCCCAGCAGGTCTCCGGAAGATCACACTCACTCTTAGCTCCCTGATCCCTGATCCCTGAACATCTTAGATCCCTGAACATCTTGTCTGCCGTCAGTCTCTGAAGTTTCTGTTCCTCCTTAGGGATCCTTCCTTCCAGTGCCCAGCAGGTCTCCGTAGGATCACACTCACTCTTAGCTCCCTGATCCCTGAACATCTTGTCTGCCGTCAGTCTCTGAAGTTTCTGTTCCTCCTTAGGGATCCTTCCTTCCAGTGCCCAGCAGGTCTCCGTAGGATCACACTCACTCTTAGCTCCCTGAGCCCTGAACGTCTTGTCTGCCGTCAGTCTCTAAAGTTCCTGTTCCTCCTTAGGGATCCTTCCTTCCAGTGCCCAGCAGGTCTCCGTAGGATCACACTCACTCTTAGGTCCCAGATCCCATGCTCCATCTTAGATCCCTGAACGTCTTGTCTGCCGTCAGTCTCTGAAGTTTCTGTTCCTCCGTAGGGATCCTTCCTTCCAGTGCCCAGCAGGTCTCCGTAGGATCACACTCACTCTTAGCTCCCTGATCCCTGAACATCTTGTCTGCCGTCAGTCTCTGAAGTTTCTGTTCCTCCTTAGGGATCCTTCCTTCCAGTGCCCAGCAGGTCTCCGTAGGATCACACTCACTCTTAGCTCCCTGAGCCCTGAACGTCTTGTCTGCCGTCAGTCTCTGAAGTTCCTGTTCCTCCTTAGGGATCCTTCCTTCCAGTGCCCAGCAGGTCTCCGTAGGATCACACTCACTCTTAGGTCCCAGATCCCGTGCTCCATCTTAGATCCCTGAACATCTTGTCTGCCGTCAGTCTCTGAAGTTTTTGTTCCTCCTTAGGGGTCCTTCCTTCCAGTGCCCAGCAGGTCTCCGTAGGATCACACTCACTCTTAGCTCCCTGATCCCGTGCTCCCTGATCCCTGAACGTCTTGTCTGCCGTCAGTCTCTGAAGTTTCTTTTCATCCTTAGGGGTCCTTCCTACCCAGTGCCCAGCAGGTCTCCGTAGGATCACACTCACTCTTAGCTCCCTGATCCCGTGCTCCATCTTACATCCCTGAACGTCTTGTCTGCCGTCAGTCTCTGAAGTTTCTGTTCCTCCTTAGGGATCCTTCCTTCCAGTGCCCAGCAGGTCTCCGTAGGATCACACTCACTCTTAGCTCCCTGATCCCGTGCTCCATCTTAGATCCCTGAACGTCATGTCTGCCGTCAGTCTCTGAAGTTTCTGTTCTCCTTAGGGATCCTTCCTTCCAGTGCCCAGCAGGTCTCCGTAGGATCACACTCACTCTTAGCTCCCTGATCACGTGCTCCCTGATCCCTGAACGTCTTGTCTGCCGTCAGTCTCTGAAGTTTCTGGTCATCCTTAGGGATCCTTCCTTCCAGTGCCCAGCAGGTCTCCGTAGGATCACACTCACTCTTAGCTCCCTGATCCCTGAACGTCTTGTCTGCCGTCAGTCTCTGAAGTTTCTGTTCATCCTTAGGGGTCCTTCCTTCCCAGTGCCCAGCAGGTCTCCGTAGGATCACACTCACTCTTAGCTCCCTGATCCCGTGCTCCATCTTAGATCCCTGAACGTCTTGTCTGCCGTCAGTCTCTGAAGTTTCTGTTCCTCCTTAGGGATCCTTCCTTCCAGTGCCCAGCAGGTCTCCGTAGGATCACACTCACTCTTAGCTCCCTGATCCCGTGCTCCATCTTAGATCCCTGAACGTCGTGTCTGCCGTCAGTCTCTGAAGTTTCTGTTCTCCTTAGGGATCCTTCCTTCCAGTGCCCAGCAGGTCTCCGTAGGATCACACTCACTCTTAGCTCCCTGATCACGTGCTCCCTGATCCCTGAACGTCTTGTCTGCCGTCAGTCTCTGAAGTTTCTGTTCCTCCTTAGGGATCCTTCATTCCAGTGCCCAGCAGGTCTCCGTAGGATCACACTCACTCTTAGCTCCCTGATCCCGTGCTCCATCTTAGATCCCTGAACGTCTTGTGTGCCGTCAGTCTCTGAAGTTTCTGTTCATCCATAGGGGTCCTTCCTTCCAGTGCCCAGCAGGTCTCCGTAGGATCACACTCACTCTTAGCTCCCTGATCCCTGAACATCTTGTCTGCCGTCAGTCTCTGAAGTTTCTGTTCCTCCTTAGGGGTCCTTCCTTCCAGTGCCCAGCAGGTCTCCGTAGGATCACACTCACTCTTAGCTCCCTGATCCCTGAACGTCTTGTCTGCCGTCAGTCTCTGAAGTTTCTGTTCCTCCTTAGGGATCCTTCTTCCAGTGCCCAGCAGGTCTCCGTAGGATCACACTCACTCTTAGCTCCCTGATCCCGTGCTCCATCTTAGATCCCTGAACATCTTGTTTGCCGTCAGTCTCTGAAGTTTCTGTTCCTCCTTAGGGATCCTTACTTCCAGTGCCCAGCAGGTCTCCGTAGGATCACACTCACTCTTAGCTCCCTGATCCCGTGCTCCATCTTAGATCCCTGAACATCTTGTCTGCCGTCAGTCTCTGAAGTTTCTGTTCCTCCTTAGGGATCCTTCCTTCCCAGTGCCCAGCAGGTCTCCGTAGGATCACACTCACTCGTAGCTCCCTGATCCCGTGCTCCATCTTAGATCCCTGAACGTCTTGTCTGCAGTCAGTCTCTGAAGTTCCTGTTCCTCCTTAGGGATCCTTCCTTCCAGTGCCCAGCAGGTCTCCGTAGGATCACACTCACTCTTAGCTCCCTGATCCCTGAACATCTTGTCTGCCGTCAGTCTCTGAAGTTTCTGTTCCTCATTAGGGATCCTTCCTTCCAGTGCCCAGCAGGTCTCCGTAGGATCACACTCACTCTTAGCTCCCTGATCCCATGCTCCATCTTAGATCCCTGAACGTCTTGTCTGCCACCAGTCTGTGAAGTTTCTGTTCTCCTTAGGGATCCTTCCTTCCAGTGCCCAGCAGGTCTCCGTAGGATCACACTCACTCTTAGCTCCCTGATCCCTGAACATCTTGTCTGCCGTCAGTCTCTGAAGTTTCTGTTCTCCTTAGGGATCCTTCCTTCCAGTGCCCAGCAGGTCTCCGTAGGATCACACTCACTCTTAGCTCCCTGATCCCTGAACGTCTTGTCTGCCGTCAGTCTCTGAAGTTTCTGTTCATCCTTAGGGGTCCTTCCTTCCCAGTGCCCAGCAGGCCTCCGTAGGATCACACTCACTCTTAGCTCCCTGATCCCTGAACATCTTGTCTGCCGTCAGACACTGAAGTTTATGTTCCTCCTTAGGGGTCCTTCCTTCCAGTGCCCAGCAGGTCTCCGTAGGATCACACTCACTCTTAGGGCCCTGATCCCGTGCTCCATCTTAGATCCCTGAACGTCTTGTCTGCCGTCAGTCTCTGAAGTTCCTGTTCCTCCGTAGGGATCCTTCCTTCCAGTGCCCAGCAGGTCTCCGTAGGATCACACTCACTCTTAGCTCCCTGATCCCTGAACGTCTTGTCTGCCGTCAGTCTCTGAAGTTTCTGTTCATCCTTAGGGATCCTTCCTTCCAGTGCCCAGCAGGTCTCCGTAGGATCACACTCACTGTTAGCTCCCTGATCCCGTGCTCCATCTTAGATCCCTGAACGTCTTGTCTGCCGTCAGTCTCTGAAGTTCCTGTTCCTCCTTAGGGGTCCTTCCTTCCAGTGCCCAGCAGGTCTCCGTAGGATCACACTCACTCTTAGCTCCCTGTTCCCTGAACATCTTGTCTGCCGTCAGTCTCTGAAGTTTCTGTTCCTCCTTAGGGGTCCTTCCTTCCAGTGCCCAGCAGGTCTCCGTAGGATCACACTCACTCTTAGATCCCTTATCCCTGAACATCTTGTCTGCCGTCAGTCTCTGAAGTTTCTGTTCCTCCTTAGGGGTCCTTCCTTCCAGTGCCCAGCAGGTCTCCGTAGGATCACACTCACTCTTAGCTCCCTGAACATCTTGTCTGCCGTCAGTCTCTGAAGTTTCTGTTCATCCTTAGGGATCCTTCCTTCCAGTGCCCATCAGGTCTCCGTAGGATCACACTCACTCTTAGCTCCCTGATCCCGTGCTCCATCTTAGATCCCTGAACGTCTTGTCTGCCGTCAGTCTCTGAAGTTTCTGTTCCTCCTTAGGGGTCCTTCCTTCCAGTGCCCAGCAGGTCTCCGTAGGATCACACTCACTGTTAGCTCCCTGATCCCGTGCTCCATCTTAGATCCCTGAACGTCTTGTCTGCCACCAGTCTGTGAAGTTTCTGTTCTCCTTAGGGATCCTTCCTTCCAGTGCCCAGCAGGTCTCCGTAGGATCACACTCACTCTTAGCTCCCTGATCCCTGAACATCTTGTCTGCCGTCAGTCTCTGAAGTTTCTGTTCCTCCTTAGGGGTCCTTCCTTCCAGTGCCCAGCAGGTCTCCGTAGGATCACACTCACTCTTAGCTCCCTGATCCCTGAACATTTTGTCTGCCGTCAGTCTCTGAAGTTTCTGTTCCTCCTTAGGTGTCCTTCCTTCCAGTGCCCAGCAGGTCTCTGTAGGATCACACTCACTCTTAGCTCCCTGATCCCTGAACATCTTGTCTGCCATAAGTCTCTGAAGTTTCTGTTCCTCCTTAGGGGTCCTTCCTTCCAGTGCCCAGCAGGTCTCCGTAGGATCACACTCACTCTTAGCTCCCTGATCCCGTGCTCCTCTGATCCCTGAACGTCCTGTCTGCCGTCAGTCTCTGAAGTTTCTGTTCCTCCTTAGGGATCCTTCCTTCCAGTGCCCAGCAGGTCGTCGTAGGATCACATTTAGCTCCCTGATCCCGTGCTCCATCTTAGATCCCTGAACATCTTGTTTGCCGTCAGTCTCTGAAGTTTCTGTTCATCCTTAGGGATCCTTCCTTCCAGTGCCCAGCAGGTCTCCGTAGGATCACACTCACTCTTAGCTCCCTGATCCCGTGCTCCATCTTAGATCCCTGAACATCTTGTCTGCCGTCAGTCTCTGAAGTTTCTGTTCCTCCTTAGGGATCCTTCCTTCTCAGTGCCCAGCAGGTCTCCGTAGGATCACATTCACTCGTAGCTCCCTGATCCCGTGCTCCATCTTAGATCCCTGAACGTCTTGTCTGCCGTCAGTCTCTGAAGTTCCTGTTCCTCCTTAGGGATCCTTCCTTCCAGTGCCCAGCAGGTCTCCGTAGGATCACACTCACTCTTAGCTCCCTGATCCCTGAACATCTTGTCTGCCGTCAGTCTCTGAAGTTTCTGTTCCTCCTTAGGGATCCTTCCTTCCAGTGCCCAGCAGGTCTCCGTAGGATCACACTCACTCTTAGCTCCCTGATCCCGTGCTCCATCTTAGATCCCTGAACGTCTTGTCTGCCACCAGTCTGTGAAGTTTCTGTTCTCCTTAGGGATCCTTCCTTCCAGTGCCCAGCAGGTCTCTGTAGGATCACACTCACTCTTAGCTCCCTGATCCCTGAACGTCTTGTCTGCCGTCAGTCTCTGAAGTTTCTGTTCATCCTTAGGGGTCCTTCCTTTCAGTGCCCAGCAGGTCTCCGTAGGATCACACTCACTCTTAGGGCCCTGATCCCGTGCTCCATCTTAGATCCCTGAACGTCTTGTCTGCCGTCAGTCTCTGAAGTTTCTGTTCCTCCTTAGGGATCCTTCCTTCCAGTGCCCAGCAGGTCTCCGTAGGATCACACTCACTCTTAGCTCCCTGATCCCGTGCTCCATCTTAGATCCCTGAACGTCTTGTCTGCCACCAGTCTGTGAAGTTTCTGTTCTCCTTAGGGATCCTTCCTTCCAGTGACCAGCAGGTCTCCGTAGGATCACACTCACTCTTAGCTCCCTGATCCCTGAACATTTTGTCTGCCGTCAGTCTCTGAAGTTTCTGTTCCTCCTTAGGTGTCCTTCCTTCCAGTGCCCAGCAGGTCTCCGTAGGATCACACTCACTCTTAGCTCCCTGATCCCTGAACATTTTGTCTGCCGTCAGTCTCTGAAGTTTCTGTTCCTCCTTAGGTGTCCTTCCTTCCAGTGCCCAGCAGGTCTCTGTAGGATCACACTCACTCTTAGCTCCCTGATCCCTGAACATCTTGTCTGCCGTCAGTCTCTGAAGTTTCTGTTCCTCCTTAGGGATCCTTCCTTCCAGTGCCCAGCAGGTCTCCGTAGGATCACACTCACTCTTAGCTCCCTGATCCCGTGCTCCCTGATCCCTGAAAGTCTTGTCTTCCGTCAGTCTCTGAAGTTTCTGTTCCTCCTTAGGGATCCTTCCTTCCAGTGCCCAGCAGGTCTCCGTAGGATCACACTCACTCTTAGCTCCCTGATCCCGTGCTCCATCTTAGATCCCTGAACGTCTTGTCTGCCACCAGTCTGAGAAGTTTCTGTTCTCCTTAGGGGTCCTTCCTTCCAGTGCCCAGTAGATCTCCGTAGGATTACACTCACTCTTAGCTCCCTGATCCCTGAACGTCTTGTCTGCCGTCAATCTCTAAAGTTTGTGTTCATCCTTAGGGGTCCTTCCTTCCCAGTGCCCAGCAGGTCTCCGTAGGATCACACTCACTCTTAGCTCCCTGATCCCTGAACGTCTTGTCTGCCGTCAGTCTCTGAAGTTTCTGTTCATCCTTAGGGGTCCTTCCTTCCCAGTGCCCAGCAGGTCTCCGTAGGATCACACTCACTCTTAGCTCCCTGATCCCTGAACATCTTGTCTGCCGTCAGTCTCTGAAGTTTCTGTTCCTCCTTAGGGATCCTTCCTTCCAGTGCCCAGTAGGTCTCCGTAGGATCACACTCACTCTTAGATCCCTGATCCCGTGCTCCATCTTAGATCCCTGAACGTCTTGTCTGCCGTCAGTCTCTGAAGTTTCTGTTCCTCCTTAGGGATCCCTCCTTCCAGTGCCCAGCAGGTCTCCGTAGGATCACACTCACTCTTAGATCCCTGATCCCGTGCTCCATCTTAGATCCCTGAACATCTTGTCTGCCGCCAGTCTCTGAAGTTTCTGTTCTCCTTAGGGATCCTTCCTTCCAGTGCCCAGCAGGTCTCCGTAGGATCACACTCACTCTTAGCTCCCTGATCCCTGAACGTCTTGTCTGCCGTCAGTCTCTGAAGTTTCTGTTCCTCCTTAGGGGTCCTTCCTTCCAGTGCCCAGTAGGTCTCCGTAGGATCACACTCACTCTTAGATCCCTGATCCCGTGCTCCATCTTAGATCCCTGAACGTCTTGTCTGCCGTCAGTCTCTGAAGTTTCTGTTCCTCCTTAGGGATCCCTCCTTCCAGTGCCCAGCGGGTCTCCGTAGGATCACACTCACTCTTAGATCCCTGATCCCGTGCTCCATCTTAGATCCCTGAACGTCTTGTCTGCCGTCAGTCTCTGAAGTTTCTGTTCATCCTTAGGGGTCCTTCCTTCCAGTGCCCAGCAGGTCTCCGTAGGATCACACTCACTCTTAGCTCCCTGATCCCGTGCTCCATCTTAGATCCCTGATCCCGTGCTCCATCTTAGATCCCTGATCCCGTGCTCCATCTTAGATCCCTGATCCCGTGCTCCATCTTAGATCCCTGAACATCTTGTCTGCCGCCAGTCTCTGAAGTTTCTGTTCTCCTTAGGGATCCTTCCTTCCAGTGCCCAGCAGGTCTCCGTAGGATCACACTCACTCTTAGCTCCCTGATCCCTGAACGTCTTGTCTGCCGTCAGTCTCTGAAGTTCCTGTTCCTCCTTAGGGGTCCTTCCTTCCAGTGCCCAGTAGGCCTCCGTAGGATCACACCCACTCTTAGGTCCCAGATCCCGTGCTCCATCTTAGATCCCTGAACGTCTTGTCTGCCGTCAGTCTCTGAAGTTTCTGTTCCTCCTTAGGGGTCCTTCCTTCCAGTGCCCAGCAGGTCTCCGTAGGATCACACTCACTCTTAGATCCCTGATCCCGTGCTCCATCTTAGATCCCTGAACGTCTTGTCTGCCGTCAGTCTCTGAAGTTTCTGTTCCTCCTTAGGGATCCCTCCTTCCAGTGCCCAGCGGGTCTCCGTAGGATCACACTCACTCTTAGATCCCTGATCCCGTGCTCCAAATTAGATCCCTGAACGTCTTGTCTGCCGTCAGTCTCTGAAGTTCCTGTTCCTCCTTAGGGATCCCTCCTTCCAGTGCCCAGCGGGTCTCCGTAGGATCACACTCACTCTTAGATCCCTGATCCCATGCTCTATCTTAGATCCCTGATCCCGTGCTCCATCTTAGATCCCTCATCTTGTGCTCCATCTTAGCTCCCTGATCCCATGCTCCATCTTAGATCCCTGATCCCGTGCTCCATCTTAGATCCCTGATCCCTGAACGTCTTGTCTGCCATCAGTCTGTGAAGTTTCTGTTCTCCTTAGGGGTCCTTCCTTCCAGTGCCCAGTAGGTCTCCGTAGGATCACACTCACTCTTAGCTCCCTGATCCCTGAACGTCTTGTCTGCCGTCAGTCTCTGAAGTTTCTGTTCCTCCTTAGGGATCCTTCCTCCAGTGCCCAGCAGCTCTCCGTAGGATCACACTCACTGTTAGCTCCCTGATCCCGTGCTCCATCTTAGATCCCTGAACGTCTTGTCTGCCGTCAGTCTGTGAAGTTTCTGTTCTCCTTAGGGGTCCTTCCTTCCAGTGCCCAGTAGGTCTCCGTAGGATCACACTCACTCTTAGCTCCCTGAACGTCTTGTCTGCCGTCAGTCTCTGAAGTTTCTGTTCATCCTTAGGGATCCTTCCTTCCAGTGCCCAGCCGGTCTCCGTAGGATCACACTCACTCTTAGCTCCCTGAACGTCTTGTCTGCCGTCAGTCTCTGAAGTTTCTGTTCCTCCTTAGGGATCCCTCCTTCCAGTGCCCAGCAGGTCTCCATAGGATCACACTCACTCTTAGCTCCCTGATCCCTGAACGTCTTGTCTGCCGTCAGTCTCTGAAGTTTCTGTTCCTCCTTAGGGATCCCTCCTTCCAGTGCCCAACAGGTCTCCGTAGGATCACACTCACTCTTAGCTCCCTGATCCCTGAACGTCTTGTCTGCCGTCAGTCTCTGAAGTTTCTGTTCATCCTTAGGGGTCCTTCCTTCCAGTGCCCAGCAGGTCTCCGTAGGATCACACTCGCTCTTAGCTCCCTGATCCCGTGCTCCATCTTAGATCCCTGAACATCTTGTCTGCCGTCAGTCTCTGAAGTTTCTGTTCCTCCTTAGGGATCCTTCCTTCCAGTGCCCAGCAGGTCTCCATAGGATCACACTCACTCTTAGCTCCCTGATCCCGTGCTCCATCTTAGATCCCTGAACATCTTGTCTGCCGTCAGTCTCTGAAGTTTCTGTTCCTCCTTAGGGATCCTTCCTTCCAGTGCCCAGCAGGTCTCCGTAGGATCACACTCACTCTTAGCTCCCTGATCCTGTGCTCCATCTTAGATCCCTGAACATCTTGTCTGCCACCAGTCTGTGAAGTTTCTGTTCTCCTTAGGGGTCCTTACTTCCAGTGCCCAGCAGGTCTCCATAGGATCACACTCACTCTTAGCTCCCTGATCCCTGAACGTCTTGTCTGCCTTCAGTCTCTGAAGTTTCTGTTCATCCTTAGGGATCCTTCCTTCCAGTGCCCAGTAGGTCTCCGTAGGATCACACTCACTCTTAGCTCCCTGATCCCGTGCTCCATCTTAGATCCCTGAACGTCTTGTCTGCCGTCAGTCTCTGAAGTTTCTGTTCTCCTTAGGGATCCTTCCTTCCAGTGCCCAGCAGGTCTCCGTAGGATCACACTCACTCTTAGCTCCCTGATCCCGTGCTCCATCTTAGATCCCTGAACGTCTTGTCTGCCACCAGTCTCTGAAGTTTCTGTTCCTCCTTAGGGATCCTTCCTTCCAGTGCCCAGCGGGTCTCCGTAGGATCACACTCACTCTTAGCTCCCTGATCCCGTGCTCCATCTTAGATCCCTGAACGTCTTGTCTGCCGTCAGTCTCTGAAGTTTCTGTTCTCCTTAGGGATCCTTCCTTCCAGTGCCCAGCAGGTCTCCGTAGGATCACACTCACTCTTAGCTCCCTGATCCTGTGCTCCATCTTAGATCCCTGAACATCTTGTCTGCCACCAGTCTGTGAAGTTTCTGTTCTCCTTAGGGATCCTTCCTTCCAGTGCCCAGCAGGTCTCCGTAGGATCACACTCACTCTTAGCTCCCTGATCCCTGAACATCTTGTCTGCCGTCAGTCTCTGAAGTTTCTGTTCCTCCTTAGGGGTCCTTCCTTCCAGTGCCCAGCAGGTCTCCGTAGGATCACACTCACTCTTAGCTCCCTGATCCCTGAACATCTTGTCTGCCGTCAGTCTCT
Source organism: Calotriton arnoldi (assembly GCA_963921515.1). Taxonomy (NCBI): domain Eukaryota; kingdom Metazoa; phylum Chordata; class Amphibia; order Caudata; family Salamandridae; genus Calotriton; species Calotriton arnoldi. The sequence continues at coordinate 3,828,039 of CAWUFW010000456.1, forward strand.
GAAGTTTCTGTTCCTCCTTAAGGGTCCTTCCTTCCAGTGCCCAGCAGGTCTCCGTAGGATCACACTCACTCTTAGCTCCCTGATCCCTGAACATCTTGTCTGCCGTCAGTCTCTGAAGTTTCTGTTCCTCCTTAGGGGTCCTTCCTTCCAGTGCCCAGCAGGTCTCCGTAGGATCACACTCACTCTTAGCTCCCTGATCCCGTGCTCCATCTTAGATCCCTGAACGTCTTGTCTGCCGTCAGTCTCTGAAGTTCCTGTTCCTCCTTAGGGATCCTTCCTTCCAGTGCCCAGCAGGTCTCCGTAGGATCACACTCACTCTTAGCTCCCTGATCCCTGAACATCTTGTCTGCCGTCAATCTCTGAAGTTTCTGTTCATCCTTAGGGATCCTTCCTTCCAGTGCCCAGCAGGTCTCCGTAGGATTACACTCACTGTTAGCTCCCTGATCCCGTGCTCCATCTTAGATCCCTGAACGTCTTGTCTGCCGTCAGTCTCTGAAGTTTCTGTTCATCCTTAGGGTCCTTCCTTCCAGTGCCCAGCAGGTCTCCGTAGGATCACACTCACTCTTAGCTCCCTGATCCCGTGCTCCATCTTAGATCCCTGATCCCGTGCTCCATCTTAGATCCCTGATCCCGTGCTCCATCTTAGATCCCTGATCCCGTGCTCCATCTTAGATCCCTGAACATCTTGTCTGCCGCCAGTCTCTGAAGTTTCTGTTCTCCTTAGGGATCCTTCCTTCCAGTGCCCAGCAGGTCTCCGTAGGATCACACTCACTCTTAGCTCCCTGATCCCTGAACGTCTTGTCTGCCGTCAGTCTCTGAAGTTTCTGTTCCTCCTTAGGGATCCTTCCTTCCAGTGCCCAGTAGGTCTCTGTAGGCTCACACTCACTCTTAGCTCCCTGATCCCGTGCTCCATCTTAGATCCCTGAACGTCTTGTCTGCCGTCAGTCTCTGACGTTCCTGTTCCTCCTTAGTGGTCCTTCCTTCCAGTGCCCAGTAGGCCTCCGTAGGATCACACTCACTCTTAGGTCCCAGATCCCGTGCTCCATCTTAGATCCCTGAACGTCTTTTCTGCCGTCAGTCTCTGAAGTTTCTGTTCCTCCTTAGGGGTCCTTCCTTCCAGTGCCCAGTAGGTCTCCGTAGGATCACACTCACTCTTAGATCCCTGATCCCGTGCTCCATCTTAGATCCCTGAACGTCTTGTCTGCCGTCAGTCTCTGAAGTTTCTGTTCCTCCTTAGGGATCCCTCCTTCCAGTGCCCAGCGGGTCTCCGTAGGATCACACTCACTCTTAGATCCCTGATCCCGTGCTCCATCTTAGATCCCTGAACATCTTGTCTGCCGCCAGTCTCTGAAGTTTCTGTTCTCCTTAGGGATCCTTCCTTCCAGTGCCCAGCAGGTCTCCGTAGGATCACACTCACTCTTAGCTCCCTGATCCCTGAACGTCTTGTCTGCCGTCAGTCTCTGAAGTTTCTGTTCCTCCTTAGGGATCCTTCCTTCCAGTGCCCAGCAGGTCTCCGTAGGATCACACTCACTTTTAGCTCCCTGATCCCTGAACATCTTGTCTGCCGTCAGTCTCTGAAGTTTCTGTTCATCCTTAGGGATCCTTCCTTCCAGTGCCCAGCAGGTCTCCGTAGGATCACACTCACTGTTAGCTCCCTGATCCCGTGCTCCATCTTAGATCCCTGAACGTCTTGTCTGCCGTCAGTCTCTGAAGTTTCTGTTCCTCCTTAGGTGTCCTTCCTTCCATTGCCCAGCAGGTCTCCGTAGGATCACACTCACTGTTAGCTCCCTGATCCCGTGCTCCATCTTAGATCCCTGAACGTCTTGTCTGCCACCAGTCTGTGAAGTTTCTGTTCTCCTTAGGGATCCTTCCTTCCAGTGCCCAGCAGGTCTCCGTAGGATCACACTCACTCTTAGCTCCCTGATCCCTGATCCCTGAACATCTTGTCTGCCGTCAGTCTCTGAAGTTTCTGTTCCTCCTTAGGGGTCCTTCCTTCCAGTGCCCAGCAGGTCTCCGTAGGATCACACTCACTCTTAGCTCCCTGATCCCTGAACATCTTGTCTGCCGTCAGTCTCTGAAGTTTCTGTTCCTCCTTAGGGGTCCTTCCTTCCAGTGCCCAGCAGGTCTCCGTAGGATCACACTCACTCTTAGGTCCCTGATCCTGTTGTCCATCTTAGATCCCTGAACATCTTGTCTGCCACCAGTCTGTGAAGTTTCTGTTCTCCTTAGGGATCCTTCCTTCCAGTGCCCAGCCGGGTCTCCGTAGGATCACACTCACTCTTAGCTCCCTGATCCTGTGCTCCCTGAACATCTTGTCTGCCGTCAGTCTCTGAAGTTTCTGTTCCTCCTTAGGGGTCCTTCCTTCCAGTGCCCAGCAGGTCTCCGTAGGATCACACTCACTCTTAGCTCCCTGATCCCGTGCTCCATCTTAGATCCCTGAACATCTTGTCTGCCGTCAGTCTCTGAAGTTTCTGTTCCTCCTTAGGGATCCTTCCTTCCAGTGCCCAGCAGGTCTCCGTAGGATCACACTCACTCTTAGCTCCCTGATCCCTGAACGTCTTGTCTGCCGTCAGTCTCTGAAGTTTCTGTTCATCCTTAGGGGTCCTTCCTTCCAGTGCCCAGCAGGTCTCCGTAGGATCACACTCACTCTTAGCTCCCTGATCCCTGAACATCTTGTCTGCCGTCAGTCTCTGAAGTTTCTGTTCCTCCTTAGGGATCCTTCCTTCCAGTGCCCAGCAGGTCTCCGTAGGATCACACTCACTCTTAGCTCCCTGATCCCGTGCTCCATCTTAGATCCCTGAACGTCTTGTCTGCCGTCAGTCTCTGAAGTTCCTGTTCCTCCTTAGGGATCCTTCCTTCCAGTGCCCAGCAGGTCTCCGTAGGATCACACTCACTCTTAGCTCCCTGATCCCATGCTCCATCTTAGATCCCTGAACATCTTGTTTGCCGTCAGTCTCTGAAGTTTCTGTTCATCCTTAGGGGTCCTTCCTTTCAGTGCCCAGTAGGTCTCCGTAGGATCACACTCACTCTTAGCTCCCTGATCCCTGAACGTCTTGTCTGCCGTCAGTCTCTGAAGTTTCTGTTCATCCTTAGGGATCCTTCCTTCCAGTGCCCAGCAGGTCTCCGTAGGATCACACTCACTCTTAGCTCCCTGATCCCGTGCTCCCTGATCCCTGAACGTCTTGTCTGCCGTCAGTCTCTGAAGTTTCTGTTCATCCTTAGGTTTCCTTCCTTCCAGTGCCCAGCAGGTCTCCGTAGGATCACACTCACTCTTAGCTCCCTGATCCCGTGCTCCATCTTAGATCCCTGATCCCGTGCTCCATCTTAGATCCCTGGTCCCGTGCTCCATCTTAGATCCCTGATCCCGTGCTCCATCTTAGATCCCTGAACATCTTGTCTGCCGCCAGTCTCTGAAGTTTCTGTTCTCCTTAGGGATCCTTCCTTCCAGTGCCCAGCAGGTCTCCGTAGGATCACACTCACTCTTAGCTCCCTGATCCCTGAACGTCTTGTCTGCCGTCAGTCTCTGAAGTTTCTGTTCCTCCTTAGGGATCCTTCCTTCCAGTGCCCAGTAGGTATCTGTAGGCTCACACTCACTCTTAGCTCCCTGATCCCGTGCTCCATCTTAGATCCCTGAACGTCTTGTCTGCCGTCAGTCTCTGAAGTTCCTGTTCCTCCTTAGGGGTCCTTCCTTCCAGTGCCCAGCAGGTCTCCGTAGGATCACACTCACTCTTAGGTCCCAGATCCCGTGCTCCATCTTAGATCCCTGAACGTCTTGTCTGCCGTCAGTCTCTGAAGTTTCTGTTCCTCCTTAGGGGTCCTTCCTTCCAGTGCCCAGCAGGTCTCCGTAGGATCACACTCACTCTTAGATCCCTGATCCCGTGCTCCATCTTAGATCCCTGAACGTCTTGTCTGCCGTCAGTCTCTGAAGTTTCTGTTCCTCCTTAGGGATCCCTCCTTCCAGTGCCCAGCGGGTCTCCGTAGGATCACACTCACTCTTAGATCCCTGATCCCGTGCTCCATCTTAGATCCCTGAACGTCTTGTCTGCCGTCAGTCTCTGAAGTTCCTGTTCCTCCTTAGGGATCCCTCCTTCCAGTGCCCAGCGGGTCTCCGTAGGATCACACTCACTCTTAGATCCCTGATCCCATGCTCTATCTTAGATCCCTGATCCCGTGCTCCAGCTTAGATCCCTGATCCCGTGCTCCATCTTAGCTCCCTGATCCCATGCTCCATCTTAGATCCCTGATCCCGTGCTCCATCTTAGATCCCTGATCCCTGAACGTCTTGTCTGCCGTCAGTCTGTGAAGTTTCTGTTCTCCTTAGGGGTCCTTCCTTCCAGTGCCCAGTAGGTCTCCGTAGGATCACACTCACTCTTAGCTCCCTGATCCCTGAACGTCTTGTCTGCCGTCAGTCTCTGAAGTTTCTGTTCCTCCTTAGGGATCCTTCCTCCAGTGCCCAGCAGGTCTCCGTAGGATCACACTCACTGTTAGCTCCCTGATCCCGTGCTCCATCTTAGATCCCTGAACGTCTTGTCTGCCGTCAGTCTGTGAAGTTTCTGTTCTCCTTAGGGGTCCTTCCTTCCAGTGCCCAGTAGGTCTCCGTAGGATCACACTCACTCTTAGCTCCCTGATCCCTGAACGTCTTGTCTGCCGTCAGTCTCTGAAGTTTCTGTTCATCCTTAGGGATCCTTCCTTCCAGTGCCCAGCCGGTCTCCGTAGGATCACACTCACTCTTAGCTCCCTGATCCCTGAACGTCTTGTCTGCCGTCAGTCTCTGAAGTTTCTGTTCCTCCTTAGGGATCCCTCCTTCCAGTGCCCAGCAGGTCTCCATAGGATCACACTCACTCTTAGCTCCCTGATCCCTGAACGTCTTGTCTGCCGTCAGTCTCTGAAGTTTCTGTTCCTCCTTAGGGATCCCTCCTTCCAGTGCCCAACAGGTCTCCGTAGGATCACACTCACTCTTAGCTCCCTGATCCCTGAACGTCTTGTCTGCCGTCAGTCTCTGAAGTTTCTGTTCATCCTTAGGGGTCCTTCCTTCCAGTGCCCAGCAGGTCTCCGTAGGATCACACTCACTCTTAGCTCCCTGATCCCGTGCTCCATCTTAGATCCCTGAACATCTTGTCTGCCGTCAGTCTCTGAAGTTTCTGTTCCTCCTTAGGGATCCTTCCTTCCAGTGCCCAGCAGGTCTCCGTAGGATCACACTCACTCTTAGGTCCCTGATCCCGTGCTCCATCTTAGATCACTGAACGTCTTGAATGCCGTCAGTCTGTGAAGTTTCTGTTCTACTTAGGGGTCCTTCCTTCCAGTGCCCAGCAGGTCTCCGTAGGATCACACTCACTCTTAGCTCCCTGATCCCTGAACGTCTTGTCTGCCGTTAGTCTCTGAAGTTTCTGTTCATCCTTAGGGGTCCTTACTTCCAGTGCCCAGCAGGTCTCCGTAGGATCACACTCACTCTTAGCTCCCTGATCCCTGAACATCTTGTCTGCCGTCAGTCTCTGAAGTTTCTGTTCATCCTTAGGGGTCCTTCCTTCCAGTGCCCAGCAGGTCTCCGTAGGATCACACTCACTCTTAGCTCCCTGATCCCGTGCTCCATCTTAGATCCCTGAACATCTTGTCTGCCGTCAGTCTCTGAAGTTCCTGTTCATCCTTAGGGATCCTTCCTTCCAGTGCCCAGCAGGTCTCCGTAGGATCACACTCACTCTTAGCTCCCTGATCCCGTGCTCCATCTTAGATCCCTGAACATCTTGTCTGCCGTCAGTCTCTGAAGTTTCTGTTCCTCCTTAGGGATCCTTCCTTCCAGTGCCCAGCAGGTCTCCGTAGGATCACACTCACTCTTAGCTCCCTGATCCCTGAACGTCTTGTCTGCCGTCAGTCTCTGAAGTTTCTGTTCATCCTTAGGGTTCCTTCCTTCCCAGTGCCCAGCAGGTCTCCGTAGGATCACACTCACTCTTAGCTCCCTGATCCCTGAACATCTTGTCTGCCGTCAGTCTCTGAAGTTTCTGTTCATCCTTAGGGGTCCTTCCTTCCAGTGCCCAGCAGGTCTCCGTAGGATCACACTCACTCTTAGGGCCCGGATCCCGTGCTCCATCTTAGATCCCTGAACGTCTTGTCTGCCGTCAGTCTCTGAAGTTTCTGTTCTCCTTAGGGATCCTTCCTTCCAGTGCCCAGCAGGTCTCCGTAGGATCACACTCACTCTTAGCTCCCTGAACCCGTGCTCCCTGATCCCTGAACGTCTTGTTTGCCGTCAGTCTCTGAAGTTTCTGTTCCTCCTTAGGGATCCTTCCTTCCAAGTGCCCAGCAGGTCTCTGTAGGATCACACTCACTCTTAGGTCCCTGATCCCGTGCTCCATCTTAGATCCCTGAACGTCTTGACTGCCGTCAGTCTGTGAAGTTTCTGTTCTCCTTAGGGGTCCTTCCTTCCAGTGCCCAGCAGGTCTCCGTAGGATCACACTCACTCTTAGCTCCCTGATCCCTGAACGTCTTGTCTGCCGTCAGTCTCTGAAGTTTCTGTTCCTCCTTAGGGATCCTTCCTTCCAGTGCCCAGCAGGTCTCCGTAGGATCACACTCACTCTTAGCTCCCTGATCCCGTGCTCCATCTTAGATCCCTGAACATCTTGTTTGCCGTCAGTCTCTGAAGTTTCTGTTCCTCCTTAGGGATCCTTCCTTCCAGTGCCCAGCAGGTCTCCGTAGGATCACACTCACTCTTAGCTCCCTGATCCCGTGCTCCATCTTAGATCCCTGAACATCTTGTTTGCCGTCAGTCTCTGAAGTTTCTGTTCCTCCTTAGGGATCCTTCCTTCCAGTGCCCAGCAGGTCTCCGGAAGATCACACTCACTCTTAGCTCCCTGATCCCTGATCCCTGAACATCTTAGATCCCTGAACATCTTGTCTGCCGTCAGTCTCTGAAGTTTCTGTTCCTCCTTAGGGATCCTTCCTTCCAGTGCCCAGCAGGTCTCCGTAGGATCACACTCACTCTTAGCTCCCTGATCCCTGAACATCTTGTCTGCCGTCAGTCTCTGAAGTTTCTGTTCCTCCTTAGGGATCCTTCCTTCCAGTGCCCAGCAGGTCTCCGTAGGATCACACTCACTCTTAGCTCCCTGAGCCCTGAACGTCTTGTCTGCCGTCAGTCTCTAAAGTTCCTGTTCCTCCTTAGGGATCCTTCCTTCCAGTGCCCAGCAGGTCTCCGTAGGATCACACTCACTCTTAGGTCCCAGATCCCGTGCTCCATCTTAGATCCCTGAACGTCTTGTCTGCCGTCAGTCTCTGAAGTTTCTGTTCCTCCGTAGGGATCCTTCCTTCCAGTGCCCAGCAGGTCTCCGTAGGATCACACTCACTCTTAGCTCCCTGATCCCTGAACATCTTGTCTGCCGTCAGTCTCTGAAGTTTCTGTTCCTCCTTAGGGATCCTTCCTTCCAGTGCCCAGCAGGTCTCCGTAGGATCACACTCACTCTTAGCTCCCTGAGCCCTGAACGTCTTGTCTGCCGTCAGTCTCTAAAGTTCCTGTTCCTCCTTAGGGATCCTTCCTTCCAGTGCCCAGCAGGTCTCCGTAGGATCACACTCACTCTTAGGTCCCAGATCCCGTGCTCCATCTTAGATCCCTGAACATCTTGTCTGCCGTCAGTCTCTGAAGTTTTTGTTCCTCCTTAGGGGTCCTTCCTTCCAGTGCCCAGCAGGTCTCCGTAGGATCACACTCACTCTTAGCTCCCTGATCCCGTGCTCCCTGATCCCTGAACGTCTTGTCTGCCGTCAGTCTCTGAAGTTTCTTTTCATCCTTAGGGGTCCTTCCTACCCAGTGCCCAGCAGGTCTCCGTAGGATCACACTCACTCTTAGCTCCCTGATCCCGTGCTCCATCTTACATCCCTGAACGTCTTGTCTGCCGTCAGTCTCTGAAGTTTCTGTTCCTCCTTAGGGATCCTTCCTTCCAGTGCCCAGCAGGTCTCCGTAGGATCACACTCACTCTTAGCTCCCTGATCCCGTGCTCCATCTTAGATCCCTGAACGTCATGTCTGCCGTCAGTCTCTGAAGTTTCTGTTCTCCTTAGGGATCCTTCCTTCCAGTGCCCAGCAGGTCTCCGTAGGATCACACTCACTCTTAGCTCCCTGATCACGTGCTCCCTGATCCCTGAACGTCTTGTCTGCCGTCAGTCTCTGAAGTTTCTGGTCATCCTTAGGGATCCTTCCTTCCAGTGCCCAGCAGGTCTCCGTAGGATCACACTCACTCTTAGCTCCCTGATCCCTGAACGTCTTGTCTGCCGTCAGTCTCTGAAGTTTCTGTTCATCCTTAGGGGTCCTTCCTTCCCAGTGCCCAGCAGGTCTCCGTAGGATCACACTCACTCTTAGCTCCCTGATCCCGTGCTCCATCTTAGATCCCTGAACGTCTTGTCTGCCGTCAGTCTCTGAAGTTTCTGTTCCTCCTTAGGGATCCTTCCTTCCAGTGCCCAGCAGGTCTCCGTAGGATCACACTCACTCTTAGCTCCCTGATCCCGTGCTCCATCTTAGATCCCTGAACGTCGTGTCTGCCGTCAGTCTCTGAAGTTTCTGTTCTCCTTAGGGATCCTTCCTTCCAGTGCCCAGCAGGTCTCCGTAGGATCACACTCACTCTTAGCTCCCTGATCACGTGCTCCCTGATCCCTGAACGTCTTGTCTGCCGTCAGTCTCTGAAGTTTCTGTTCCTCCTTAGGGATCCTTCATTCCAGTGCCCAGCAGGTCTCCGTAGGATCACACTCACTCTTAGCTCCCTGATCCCGTGCTCCATCTTAGATCCCTGAACGTCTTGTGTGCCGTCAGTCTCTGAAGTTTCTGTTCATCCATAGGGGTCCTTCCTTCCAGTGCCCAGCAGGTCTCCGTAGGATCACACTCACTCTTAGCTCCCTGATCCCTGAACATCTTGTCTGCCGTCAGTCTCTGAAGTTTCTGTTCCTCCTTAGGGGTCCTTCCTTCCAGTGCCCAGCAGGTCTCCGTAGGATCACACTCACTCTTAGCTCCCTGATCCCTGAACGTCTTGTCTGCCGTCAGTCTCTGAAGTTTCTGTTCCTCCTTAGGGATCCTTCCAGTGCCCAGCAGGTCTACGTAGGATCACACTCACTCTTAGCTCCCTGATCCCGTGCTCCATCTTAGATCCCTGAACATCTTGTTTGCCGTCAGTCTCTGAAGTTTCTGTTCCTCCTTAGGGATCCTTACTTCCAGTGCCCAGCAGGTCTCCGTAGGATCACACTCACTCTTAGCTCCCTGATCCCGTGCTCCATCTTAGATCCCTGAACATCTTGTCTGCCGTCAGTCTCTGAAGTTTCTGTTCCTCCTTAGGGATCCTTCCTTCCCAGTGCCCAGCAGGTCTCCGTAGGATCACACTCACTCGTAGCTCCCTGATCCCGTGCTCCATCTTAGATCCCTGAACGTCTTGTCTGCAGTCAGTCTCTGAAGTTCCTGTTCCTCCTTAGGGATCCTTCCTTCCAGTGCCCAGCAGGTCTCCGTAGGATCACACTCACTCTTAGCTCCCTGATCCCTGAACATCTTGTCTGCCGTCAGTCTCTGAAGTTTCTGTTCCTCATTAGGGATCCTTCCTTCCAGTGCCCAGCAGGTCTCCGTAGGATCACACTCACTCTTAGCTCCCTGATCCCATGCTCCATCTTAGATCCCTGAACGTCTTGTCTGCCACCAGTCTGTGAAGTTTCTGTTCTCCTTAGGGATCCTTCCTTCCAGTGCCCAGCAGGTCTCCGTAGGATCACACTCACTCTTAGCTCCCTGATCCCTGAACATCTTGTCTGCCGTCAGTCTCTGAAGTTTCTGTTCTCCTTAGGGATCCTTCCTTCCAGTGCCCAGCAGGTCTCCGTAGGATCACACTCACTCTTAGCTCCCTGATCCCTGAACGTCTTGTCTGCCGTCAGTCTCTGAAGTTTCTGTTCATCCTTAGGGGTCCTTCCTTCCCAGTGCCCAGCAGGCCTCCGTAGGATCACACTCACTCTTAGCTCCCTGATCCCTGAACATCTTGTCTGCCGTCAGACACTGAAGTTTATGTTCCTCCTTAGGGGTCCTTCCTTCCAGTGCCCAGCAGGTCTCCGTAGGATCACACTCACTCTTAGGGCCCTGATCCCGTGCTCCATCTTAGATCCCTGAACGTCTTGTCTGCCGTCAGTCTCTGAAGTTCCTGTTCCTCCGTAGGGATCCTTCCTTCCAGTGCCCAGCAGGTCTCCGTAGGATCACACTCACTCTTAGCTCCCTGATCCCTGAACGTCTTGTCTGCCGTCAGTCTCTGAAGTTTCTGTTCATCCTTAGGGATCCTTCCTTCCAGTGCCCAGCAGGTCTCCGTAGGATCACACTCACTGTTAGCTCCCTGATCCCGTGCTCCATCTTAGATCCCTGAACGTCTTGTCTGCCGTCAGTCTCTGAAGTTCCTGTTCCTCCTTAGGGGTCCTTCCTTCCAGTGCCCAGCAGGTCTCCGTAGGATCACACTCACTCTTAGCTCCCTGTTCCCTGAACATCTTGTCTGCCGTCAGTCTCTGAAGTTTCTGTTCCTCCTTAGGGGTCCTTCCTTCCAGTGCCCAGCAGGTCTCCGTAGGATCACACTCACTCTTAGATCCCTTATCCCTGAACATCTTGTCTGCCGTCAGTCTCTGAAGTTTCTGTTCCTCCTTAGGGGTCCTTCCTTCCAGTGCCCAGCAGGTCTCCGTAGGATCACACTCACTCTTAGCTCCCTGAACATCTTGTCTGCCGTCAGTCTCTGAAGTTTCTGTTCATCCTTAGGGATCCTTCCTTCCAGTGCCCATCAGGTCTCCGTAGGATCACACTCACTCTTAGCTCCCTGATCCCGTGCTCCATCTTAGATCCCTGAACGTCTTGTCTGCCGTCAGTCTCTGAAGTTTCTGTTCCTCCTTAGGGGTCCTTCCTTCCAGTGCCCAGCAGGTCTCCGTAGGATCACACTCACTGTTAGCTCCCTGATCCCGTGCTCCATCTTAGATCCCTGAACGTCTTGTCTGCCACCAGTCTGTGAAGTTTCTGTTCTCCTTAGGGATCCTTCCTTCCAGTGCCCAGCAGGTCTCCGTAGGATCACACTCACTCTTAGCTCCCTGATCCCTGAACATCTTGTCTGCCGTCAGTCTCTGAAGTTTCTGTTCCTCCTTAGGGGTCCTTCCTTCCAGTGCCCAGCAGGTCTCCGTAGGATCACACTCACTCTTAGCTCCCTGATCCCTGAACATTTTGTCTGCCGTCAGTCTCTGAAGTTTCTGTTCCTCCTTAGGTGTCCTTCCTTCCAGTGCCCAGCAGGTCTCTGTAGGATCACACTCACTCTTAGCTCCCTGATCCCTGAACATCTTGTCTGCCATAAGTCTCTGAAGTTTCTGTTCCTCCTTAGGGGTCCTTCCTTCCAGTGCCCAGCAGGTCTCCGTAGGATCACACTCACTCTTAGCTCCCTGATCCCGTGCTCCCTGATCCCTGAACGTCCTGTCTGCCGTCAGTCTCTGAAGTTTCTGTTCCTCCTTAGGGATCCTTCCTTCCAGTGCCCAGCAGGTCGTCGTAGGATCACATTTAGCTCCCTGATCCCGTGCTCCATCTTAGATCCCTGAACATCTTGTTTGCCGTCAGTCTCTGAAGTTTCTGTTCATCCTTAGGGATCCTTCCTTCCAGTGCCCAGCAGGTCTCCGTAGGATCACACTCACTCTTAGCTCCCTGATCCCGTGCTCCATCTTAGATCCCTGAACATCTTGTCTGCCGTCAGTCTCTGAAGTTTCTGTTCCTCCTTAGGGATCCTTCCTTCTCAGTGCCCAGCAGGTCTCCGTAGGATCACATTCACTCGTAGCTCCCTGATCCCGTGCTCCATCTTAGATCCCTGAACGTCTTGTCTGCCGTCAGTCTCTGAAGTTCCTGTTCCTCCTTAGGGATCCTTCCTTCCAGTGCCCAGCAGGTCTCCGTAGGATCACACTCACTCTTAGCTCCCTGATCCCTGAACATCTTGTCTGCCGTCAGTCTCTGAAGTTTCTGTTCCTCCTTAGGGATCCTTCCTTCCAGTGCCCAGCAGGTCTCCGTAGGATCACACTCACTCTTAGCTCCCTGATCCCGTGCTCCATCTTAGATCCCTGAACGTCTTGTCTGCCACCAGTCTGTGAAGTTTCTGTTCTCCTTAGGGATCCTTCCTTCCAGTGCCCAGCAGGTCTCTGTAGGATCACACTCACTCTTAGCTCCCTGATCCCTGAACGTCTTGTCTGCCGTCAGTCTCTGAAGTTTCTGTTCATCCTTAGGGGTCCTTCCTTTCAGTGCCCAGCAGGTCTCCGTAGGATCACACTCACTCTTAGGGCCCTGATCCCGTGCTCCATCTTAGATCCCTGAACGTCTTGTCTGCCGTCAGTCTCTGAAGTTTCTGTTCCTCCTTAGGGATCCTTCCTTCCAGTGCCCAGCAGGTCTCCGTAGGATCACACTCACTCTTAGCTCCCTGATCCCGTGCTCCATCTTAGATCCCTGAACGTCTTGTCTGCCACCAGTCTGTGAAGTTTCTGTTCTCCTTAGGGATCCTTCCTTCCAGTGACCAGCAGGTCTCCGTAGGATCACACTCACTCTTAGCTCCCTGATCCCTGAACATTTTGTCTGCCGTCAGTCTCTGAAGTTTCTGTTCCTCCTTAGGTGTCCTTCCTTCCAGTGCCCAGCAGGTCTCCGTAGGATCACACTCACTCTTAGCTCCCTGATCCCTGAACATTTTGTCTGCCGTCAGTCTCTGAAGTTTCTGTTCCTCCTTAGGTGTCCTTCCTTCCAGTGCCCAGCAGGTCTCTGTAGGATCACACTCACTCTTAGCTCCCTGATCCCTGAACATCTTGTCTGCCGTCAGTCTCTGAAGTTTCTGTTCCTCCTTAGGGGTCCTTCCTTCCAGTGCCCAGCAGGTCTCCGTAGGATCACACTCACTCTTAGCTCCCTGATCCCGTGCTCCCTGATCCCTGAAAGTCTTGTCTTCCGTCAGTCTCTGAAGTTTCTGTTCCTCCTTAGGGATCCTTCCTTCCAGTGCCCAGCAGGTCTCCGTAGGATCACACTCACTCTTAGCTCCCTGATCCCGTGCTCCATCTTAGATCCCTGAACGTCTTGTCTGCCACCAGTCTGAGAAGTTTCTGTTCTCCTTAGGGGTCCTTCCTTCCAGTGCCCAGTAGATCTCCGTAGGATTACACTCACTCTTAGCTCCCTGATCCCTGAACGTCTTGTCTGCCGTCAATCTCTAAAGTTTGTGTTCATCCTTAGGGGTCCTTCCTTCCCAGTGCCCAGCAGGTCTCCGTAGGATCACACTCACTCTTAGCTCCCTGATCCCTGAACGTCTTGTCTGCCGTCAGTCTCTGAAGTTTCTGTTCATCCTTAGGGGTCCTTCCTTCCCAGTGCCCAGCAGGTCTCCGTAGGATCACACTCACTCTTAGCTCCCTGATCCCTGAACATCTTGTCTGCCGTCAGTCTCTGAAGTTTCTGTTCCTCCTTAGGGATCCTTCCTTCCAGTGCCCAGCAGGTCGTCGTAGGATCACACTCACTCTTAGCTCCCTGATCCTGTGCTCCATCTTAGATCCCTGAACATCTTGTTTGCCGTCAGTCTCTGAAGTTTCTGTTCATCCTTAGGGATCCTTCCTTCCAGTGCCCAGCAGGTCTCCGTAGGATCACACTCACTCTTAGCTCCCTGATCCCGTGCTCCATCTTAGATCCCTGAACATCTTGTCTGCCGTCAGTCTCTGAAGTTTCTGTTCCTCCTTAGGGATCCTTCCTTCTCAGTGCCCAGCAGGTCTCCGTAGGATCACATTCACTCGTAGCTCCCTGATCCCGTGCTCCATCTTAGATCCCTGAACGTCTTGTCTGCCGTCAGTCTCTGAAGTTCCTGTTCCTCCTTAGGGATCCTTCCTTCCAGTGCCCAGCAGGTCTCGGTAGGATCACACTCACTCTTAGCTCCCTGATCCCTGAACATCTTGTCTGCCGTCAGTCTCTGAAGTTTCTGTTCCTCCTTAGGGATCCTTCCTTCCAGTGCCCAGCAGGTCTCCGTAGGATCACACTCACTCTTAGCTCCCTGATCCCGTGCTCCATCTAGAGATCCCTGAACGTCTTGTCTGCCACCAGTCTGTGAAGTTTCTGTTCTCCTTAGGGATCCTTCCTTCCAGTGCCCAGCAGGTCTCCGTAGGCTCACACTCACTCTTAGCTCCCTGATCCCTGAACATCTTGTCTGCCGTCAGTCTCTGAAGTTTCTGTTCTCCTTAGGGATCCTTCCTTCCAGTGCCCAGCAGGTCTCTGTAGGATCACACTCACTCTTAGCTCCCTGATCCCTGAACGTCTTGTCTGCCGTCAGTCTCTGAAGTTTCTGTTCATCCTTAGGGGTCCTTCCTTCCAGTGCCCAGCAGGTCTCCGTAGGATCACACTCACTCTTAGGGCCCTGATCCCGTGCTCCATCTTAGATCCCTGAACGTCTTGTCTGCCGTCAGTCTCTGAAGTTTCTGTTCCTCCTTAGGGATCCTTCCTTCCAGTGCCCAGCAGGTCTCCGTAGGATCACACTCACTCTTAGCTCCCTGATCCCGTGCTCCATCTTAGATCCCTGAACGTCTTGTCTGCCACCAGTCTGTGAAGTTTCTGTTCTCCTTAGGGATCCTTCCTTCCAGTGCCCAGCAGGTCTCCGTAGGATCACACTCACTCTTAGCTCCCTGATCCCGTGCTCCATTTTAGATCCCTGAACATCTTGTCTGCCGTCAGTCTCTGAAGTTTCTGTTCCTCCTTAGGGATCCTTCCTTCCCAGTGCCCAGCAGGTCTCCGTAGGATCACACTCACTCGTAGCTCCCTGATCCCATGCTCCATCTTAGATCCCTGAACGTCTTGTCTGCCGTCAGTCTCTGAAGTTCCTGTTCCTCCTTAGGGATCCTTCCTTCCAGTGCCCAGCAGGTCTCCGTAGGATCACACTAACTCTTAGCTCCCTGATCCCTGAACATCTTGTCTGCCGTCAGTCTCTGAAGCTTCTATTCCTCCTTAGGGATCCTTCCTTCCAGTGCCCAGCAGGTCTCCGTAGGATCACACTCACTCTTAGCTCCCTGATCCCGTGCTCCATCTTAGATCCCTGAACGTCTTGTCTGCCACCAGTCTGTGAAGTTTCTGTTCTCCTTAGGGATCCTTCCTTCCAGTGCCCAGCAGGTCTCCGTAGGATCACACTCACTCTTAGCTCCCTGATCCCTGAACATCTTGTCTGCCGTCAGTCTCTGAAGTTTCTGTTCTCCTTAGGGATCCTTCCTTCCAGTGCCCAGCAGGTCTCCGTAGGATCACACTCACTCTTAGCTCCCTGATCCCTGAACGTCTTGTCTGCCGTCAGTCTCTGAAGTTTCTGTTCATCCTTAGGGGTCCTTCCTTCCCAGTGCCCAGCAGGCCTCCGTAGGATCACACTCACTCTTAGCTCCCTGATCCCTGAACATCTTGTCTGCCGTCAGACACTGAAGTTTATGTTCCTCCTTAGGGGTCCTTCCTTCCAGTGCCCAGCAGGTCTCCGTAGGATCACACTCACTCTTAGGGCCCTGATCCCGTGCTCCATCTTAGATCCCTGAACGTCTTGTCTGCCGTCAGTCTCTGAAGTTCCTGTTCCTCCGTAGGGATCCTTCCTTCCAGTGCCCAGCAGGTCTCCGTAGGATCACACTCACTCTTAGCTCCCTGATCCCTGAACGTCTTGTCTGCCGTCAGTCTCTGAAGTTTCTGTTCATCCTTAGGGATCCTTCCTTCCAGTGCCCAGCAGGTCTCCGTAGGATCACACTCACTGTTAGCTCCCTGATCCCGTGCTCCATCTTAGATTCCTGAACGTCTTGTCTGCCGTCAGTCTCTGAAGTTCCTGTTCCTCCTTAGGGGTCCTTCCTTCCAGTGCCCAGCAGGTCTCCGTAGGATCACACTCACTCTTAGCTCCCTGATCCCTGAACATCTTGTCTGCCGTCAGTCTCTGAAGTTTCTGTTCCTCCTTAGGGGTCCTTCCTTCCAGTGCCCAGCAGGTCTCCGTAGGATCACACTCACTCTTAGATCCCTGATCCCTGAACATCTTGTCTGCCGTCAGTCTCTGAAGTTTCTGTTCCTCCTTAGGGGCCTTCCTTCCAGTGCCCAGCAGGTCTCCGTAGGATCACACTCACTCTTAGCTCCCTGAACATCTTGTCTGCCGTCAGTCTCTGAAGTTTCTGTTCATCCTTAGGGATCCTTCCTTCCAGTGCCCATCAGGTCTCCGTAGGATCACACTCACTCTTAGCTCCCTGATCCTGTGCTCCATCTTAGATCCCTGAACGTCTTGTCTGCCGTCAGTCTCTGAAGTTTCTGTTCCTCCTTAGGGGTACTTCCTTCCAGTGCCCAGCAGGTCTCCGTAGGATCACACTCACTGTTAGCTCCCTGATCCCGTGCTCCATCTTAGATCCCTGAACGTCTTGTCTGCCACCAGTCTGTGAAGTTTCTGTTCTCCTTAGGGATCCTTCCTTCCAGTGCCCAGCAGGTCTCCGTAGGATCACACTCACTCTTAGCTCCCTGATCCCTGAACATCTTGTCTGCCGTCAGTCTCTGAAGTTTCTGTTCCTCCTTAGGGGTCCTTCCTTCCAGTGCCCAGCAGGTCTCCGTAGGATCACACTCACTCTTAGCTCCCTGATCCCTGAACATTTTGTCTGCCGTCAGTCTCTGAAGTTTCTGTTCCTCCTTAGGTGTCCTTCCTTCCAGTGCCCAGCAGGTCTCTGTAGGATCACACTCACTCTTAGCTCCCTGATCCCTGAACATCTTGTCTGCCGTCAGTCTCTGAAGTTTCTGTTCCTCCTTAGGGGTCCTTCCTTCCAGTGCCCAGCAGGTCTCCGTAGGATCACACTCACTCTTAGCTCCCTGATCCCGTGCTCCCTGATCCCTGAACATCTTGTCTGCCGTCAGTCTCTGAAGTTTCTGTTCCTCCTTATGGATCCTTCCTTCCAGTGCCCAGCAGGTCGTCGTAGGATCACACTCACTCTTAGCTCCCTGATCCCGTGCTCCATCTTAGATCCCTGAACATCTTGTTTGCCGTCAGTCTCTGAAGTTTCTGTTCATCCTTAGGGATCCTTCCTTCCAGTGCCCAGCAGGTCTCCGTAGGATCACACTCACTCTTAGCTCCCTGATCCCGTGCTCCATCTTAGATCCCTGAACATCTTGTCTGCCGTCAGTCTCTGAAGCTTCTGTTCCTCCTTAGGGATCCTTCCTTCTCAGTGCCCAGCAGGTCTCCGTAGGATCACATTCACTCGTAGCTCCCTGATCCCGTGCTCCATCTTAGATCCCTGAACGTCTTGTCTGCCGTCAGTCTCTGAAGTTCCTGTTCCTCCTTAGGGATCCTTCCTTCCAGTGCCCAGCAGGTCTCCGTAGGATCACACTCACTCTTAGCTCCCTGATCCCTGAACATCTTGTCTGCCGTCAGTCTCTGAAGTTTCTGTTCCTCCTTAGGGATCCTTCCTTCCAGTGCCCAGCAGGTCTCCGTAGGATCACACTCACTCTTAGCTCCCTGATCCCGTGCTCCATCTTAGATCCCTGAACGTCTTGTCTGCCACCAGTCTGTGAAGTTTCTGTTCTCCTTAGGGATCCTTCCTTCCAGTGCCCAGCAGGTCTCCGTAGGATCACACTCACTCTTAGCTCCCTGATCCCTGAACATCTTGTCTGCCGTCAGTCTCTGAAGTTTCTGTTCTCCTTAGGGATCCTTCCTTCCAGTGCCCAGCAGGTCTCCGTAGGATCACACTCACTCTTAGCTCCCTGATCCCGTGCTCCATCTTAGATCCCTGAACGTCTTGTCTGCCGTCAGTCTCTGAAGTTTCTGTTCCTCCTTAGGGGTCCTTCCTTCCAGTGCCCAGCAGGTCTCCGTAGGATCACACTCACTGTTAGCTCCCTGATCCCGTGCTCCATCTTAGATCCCTGAACGTCTTGTCTGTCACCAGTCTGTGAAGTTTCTGTTCTCCTTAGGGATCCTTCCTTCCAGTGCCCAGCAGGTCTCCGTAGGATCACACTCACTCTTAGCTCCCTGATCCCTGAACATCTTGTCTGCCGTCAGTCTCTGAAGTTTCTGTTCCTCCTTAGGGGTCCTTCCTTCCAGTGCCCAGCAGGTCTCCGTAGGATCACACTCACTCTTAGCTCCCTGATCCCTGAACATTTTGTCTGCCGTCAGTCTCTGAAGTTTCTGTTCCTCCTTAGGTGTCCTTCCTTCCAGTGCCCAGCAGGTCTCTGTAGGATCACACTCACTCTTAGCTCCCTGATCCCTGAACATCTTGTCTGCCGTAAGTCTCTGAAGATTCTGTTCCTCCTTAGGGGTCCTTCCTTCCAGTGCCCAGCAGGTCTCCGTAGGATCACACTCACTCTTAGCTCCCTGATCCCGTGCTCCATCTTAGATCCCTGAACGTCTTGTCTGCCACCAGTCTGAGAAGTTTTTGTTCTCCTTAGGGGTCCTTCCTTCCAGTGCCCAGTAGGTCTCCGTAGGATCACACTCACTCTTAGCTCCCTGATCCCTGAACGTCTTGTCTGCCGTCAGTCTCTAAAGTTTGTGTTCATCCTTAGGGGTCCTTCCTTCCCAGTGCCCAGCAGGTCTCCGTAGGATCACACTCACTCTTAGCTCCCTGATCCCTGAACGTCTTGTCTGCCGTCAGTCTCTGAAGTTTCTGTTCATCCTTAGGGGTCCTTCCTTCCCAGTGCCCAGCAGGTCTCCGTAGGATCACACTCACTCTTAGCTCCCTGATCCCTGAACATCTTGTCTGCCGTCAGTCTCTGAAGTTTCTGTTCCTCCTTAGGGATCCTTCCTTCCAGTGCCCAGCAGGTCGTCGTAGGATCACACTCACTCTTAGCTCCCTGATCCCGTGCTCCATCTTAGATCCCTGAACATCTTGTTTGCCGTCAGTCTCTGAAGTTTCTGTTCATCCTTAGGGATCCTTCCTTCCAGTGCCCAGCAGGTCTCCGTAGGATCACACTCACTCTTAGCTCCCTGATCCCGTGCTCCATCTTAGATCCCTGAACGTCTTGTCTGCCGTCAGTCTCTGAAGTTCCTGTTCCTCCTTAGGGATCCTTCCTTCCAGTGCCCAGCAGGTCTCCGTAGGATCACACTCACTCTTAGCTCCCTGATCCCTGAACATCTTGTCTGCCGTCAGTCTCTGAAGTTTCTGTTCCTCCTTAGGGATCCTTCCTTCCAGTGCCCAGCAGGTCTCCGTAGGATCACACTCACTCTTAGCTCCCTGATCCCGTGCTCCATCTTAGATCCCTGAACGTCTTGTCTGCCACCAGTCTGTGAAGTTTCTGTTCTCCTTAGGGATCCTTCCTTCCAGTGCCCAGCAGGTCTCTGTAGGATCACACTCACTCTTAGCTCCCTGATCCCTGAACATCTTGTCTGCCGTCAGTCTCTGAAGTTTCTGTTCTCCTTAGGGATCCTTCCTTCCAGTGCCCAGCAGGTCTCTGTAGGATCACACTCACTCTTAGCTCCCTGATCCCTGAACGTCTTGTCTGCCGTCAGTCTCTTAAATTTCTGTTCATCCTTAGGGGTCCTTCCTTCCAGTGCCCAGCAGGTCTCCGTAGGATCACAGTCACTCTTAGGGCCCTGATCCCGTGCTCCATCTTAGATCCCTGAACGTCTTGTCTGCCATCAGTCTCTGAAGTTTCTGTTCCTCCTTAGGGATCCTTCCTTCCAGTGCCCAGCAGTTCTCCGTAGGATCACACTCACTCTTAGCTCCCTGATCCCGTGCTCCATCTTAGATCCCTGAACGTCTTGTCTGCCACCAGTCTGTGAAGTTTCTGTTCTCCTTAGGGATCCTTCCTTCCAGTGCCCAGCAGGTCTCCGTAGGATCACACTCACTCTTAGCTCCCTGATCCCTGAACATCTTGTCTGCCGTCAGTGTCTGAAGTTTCTGTTCTCCTTAGGGATCCTTCCTTCCCAGTGCCCAGCAGGCCTCCGTAGGATCACACTCACTCTTAGCTCCCTGATCCCTGAACATCTTGTCTGCCGTCAGACACTGAAGTTTATGTTCCTCCTTAGGGGTCCTTCCTTCCAGTGCCCAGCAGGTCTCCGTAGGATCACACTCACTTTTAGGGCCCTGATCCCGTGCTCCATCTTAGATCCCTGAACGTCTTGTCTGCCACCAGTCTCTGAAGTTTCTGTTCCTCCTTAGGGATCCTTCCTTCCAGTGCCCAGCGGGTCTCCGTAGGATCACACTCACTCTTAGCTCCCTGATCCCGTGCTCCATCTTAGATCCCTGAACGTCTTGTCTGCCGTCAGTTTCTGAAGTTCCTGTTCCTCCTTAGGGATCCTTCCTTCCAGTGCCCAGCAGGTCTCCGTAGGATCACACTCACTCTTAGCTCCCTGATCCCTGAACGTCTTGTCTGCCGTCAGTCTCTGAAGTTTCTGTTCCTCCTTAGGGATCCTTCATTCCAGTGCCCAGCAGGTCTCCGTAGGATCACACTCACTCTTAGCTCCCTGATCCCGTGCTCCATCTTAGATCCCTGAACGTCTTGTGTGCCGTCAGTCTCTGAAGTTTCTGTTCATCCATAGGGGTCCTTCCTTCCAGTGCCCAGCAGGTCTCTGTAGGATCACACTCACTCTTAGCTCCCTGATCCCTGAACATCTTGTCTGCCGTCAGTCTCTGAAGTTTCTGTTCCTCCTTAGGGGTCCTTCCTTCCAGTGCCCAGCAGGTCTCCGTAGGATCACACTCACTCTTAGCTCCCTGATCCCTGAACGTCTTGTCTGCCGTCAGTCTCTGAAGTTTCTGTTCCTCCTTAGGGATCCTTCCTTCCAGTGCCCAGCAGGTCTCCGTAGGATCACACTCACTCTTAGCTCCCTGATCCCGTGCTCCATCTTAGATCCCTGAACATCTTGTTTGCCGTCAGTCTCTGAAGTTTCTGTTCCTCCTTAGGGATCCTTACTTCCAGTGCCCAGCAGGTCTCCGTAGGATCACACTCACTCTTAGCTCCCTGATCCCGTGCTCCATCTTAGATCCCTGAACATCTTGTCTGCCGTCAGTCTCTGAAGTTTCTGTTCCTCCTTAGGGATCCTTCCTTCCCAGTGCCCAGCAGGTCTCCGTAGGATCACACTCACTCGTAGCTCCCTGATCCCGTGCTCCATCTTAGATCCCTGAACGTCTTGTCTGCAGTCAGTCTCTGAAGTTCCTGTTCCTCCTTAGGGATCCTTCCTTCCAGTGCCCAGCAGGTCTCCGTAGGATCACACTCACTCTTAGCTCCCTGATCCCTGAACATCTTGTCTGCCGTCAGTCTCTGAAGTTTCTGTTCCTCATTAGGGATCCTTCCTTCCAGTGCCCAGCAGGTCTCCGTAGGATCACACTCACTCTTAGCTCCCTGATCCCATGCTCCATCTTAGATCCCTGAACGTCTTGTCTGCCACCAGTCTGTGAAGTTTCTGTTCTCCTTAGGGATCCTTCCTTCCAGTGCCCAGCAGGTCTCCGTAGGATCACACTCACTCTTAGCTCCCTGATCCCTGAACATCTTGTCTGCCGTCAGTCTCTGAAGTTTCTGTTCTCCTTAGGGATCCTTCCTTCCAGTGCCCAGCAGGTCTCCGTAGGATCACACTCACTCTTAGCTCCCTGATCCCTGAACGTCTTGTCTGCCGTCAGTCTCTGAAGTTTCTGTTCATCCTTAGGGGTCCTTCCTTCCCAGTGCCCAGCAGGCCTCCGTAGGATCACACTCACTCTTAGCTCCCTGATCCCTGAACATCTTGTCTGCCGTCAGAAACTGAAGTTTATGTTCCTCCTTAGGGGTCCTTCCTTCCAGTGCCCAGCAGGTCTCCGTAGGATCACACTCACTCTTAGGGCCCTGATCCCGTGCTCCATCTTAGATCCCTGAACGTCTTGTCTGCCGTCAGTCTCTGAAGTTCCTGTTCCTCCGTAGGGATCCTTCCTTCCAGTGCCCAGCAGGTCTCCGTAGGATCACACTCACTCTTAGCTCCCTGATCCCTGAACGTCTTGTCTGCCGTCAGTCTCTGAAGTTTCTGTTCATCCTTAGGGATCCTTCCTTCCAGTGCCCAGCAGGTCTCCGTAGGATCACACTCACTGTTAGCTCCCTGATCCCGTGCTCCATCTTAGATCCCTGAACGTCTTGTCTGCCGTCAGTCTCTGAAGTTCCTGTTCCTCCTTAGGGGTCCTTCCTTCCAGTGCCCAGCAGGTCTCCGTAGGATCACACTCACTCTTAGCTCCCTGTTCCCTGAACATCTTGTCTGCCGTCAGTCTCTGAAGTTTCTGTTCCTCCTTAGGGGTCCTTCCTTCCAGTGCCCAGCAGGTCTCCGTAGGATCACACTCACTCTTAGATCCCTTATCCCTGAACATCTTGTCTGCCGTCAGTCTCTGAAGTTTCTGTTCCTCCTTAGGGGTCCTTCCTTCCAGTGCCCAGCAGGTCTCCGTAGGATCACACTCACTCTTAGCTCCCTGAACATCTTGTCTGCCGTCAGTCTCTGAAGTTTCTGTTCATCCTTAGGGATCCTTCCTTCCAGTGCCCATCAGGTCTCCGTAGGATCACACTCACTCTTAGCTCCCTGATCCCGTGCTCCATCTTAGATCCCTGAACGTCTTGTCTGCCGTCAGTCTCTGAAGTTTCTGTTCCTCCTTAGGGGTCCTTCCTTCCAGTGCCCAGCAGGTCTCCGTAGGATCACACTCACTGTTAGCTCCCTGATCCCGTGCTCCATCTTAGATCCCTGAACGTCTTGTCTGCCACCAGTCTGTGAAGTTTCTGTTCTCCTTAGGGATCCTTCCTTCCAGTGCCCAGCAGGTCTCCGTAGGATCACACTCACTCTTAGCTCCCTGATCCCTGAACATCTTGTCTGCCGTCAGTCTCTGAAGTTTCTGTTCCTCCTTAGGGGTCCTTCCTTCCAGTGCCCAGCAGGTCTCCGTAGGATCACACTCACTCTTAGCTCCCTGATCCCTGAACATTTTGTCTGCCGTCAGTCTCTGAAGTTTCTGTTCCTCCTTAGGTGTCCTTCCTTCCAGTGCCCAGCAGGTCTCTGTAGGATCACACTCACTCTTAGCTCCCTGATCCCTGAACATCTTGTCTGCCATAAGTCTCTGAAGTTTCTGTTCCTCCTTAGGGGTCCTTCCTTCCAGTGCCCAGCAGGTCTCCGTAGGATCACACTCACTCTTAGCTCCCTGATCCCGTGCTCCCTGATCCCTGAACGTCCTGTCTGCCGTCAGTCTCTGAAGTTTCTGTTCCTCCTTAGGGATCCTTCCTTCCAGTGCCCAGCAGGTCGTCGTAGGATCACATTTAGCTCCCTGATCCCGTGCTCCATCTTAGATCCCTGAACATCTTGTTTGCCGTCAGTCTCTGAAGTTTCTGTTCATCCTTAGGGATCCTTCCTTCCAGTGCCCAGCAGGTCTCCGTAGGATCACACTCACTCTTAGCTCCCTGATCCCGTGCTCCATCTTAGATCCCTGAACATCTTGTCTGCCGTCAGTCTCTGAAGTTTCTGTTCCTCCTTAGGGATCCTTCCTTCTCAGTGCCCAGCAGGTCTCCGTAGGATCACATTCACTCGTAGCTCCCTGATCCCGTGCTCCATCTTAGATCCCTGAACGTCTTGTCTGCCGTCAGTCTCTGAAGTTCCTGTTCCTCCTTAGGGATCCTTCCTTCCAGTGCCCAGCAGGTCTCCGTAGGATCACACTCACTCTTAGCTCCCTGATCCCTGAACATCTTGTCTGCCGTCAGTCTCTGAAGTTTCTGTTCCTCCTTAGGGATCCTTCCTTCCAGTGCCCAGCAGGTCTCCGTAGGATCACACTCACTCTTAGCTCCCTGATCCCGTGCTCCATCTTAGATCCCTGAACGTCTTGTCTGCCACCAGTCTGTGAAGTTTCTGTTCTCCTTAGGGATCCTTCCTTCCAGTGCCCAGCAGGTCTCTGTAGGATCACACTCACTCTTAGCTCCCTGATCCCTGAACGTCTTGTCTGCCGTCAGTCTCTGAAGTTTCTGTTCATCCTTAGGGGTCCTTCCTTTCAGTGCCCAGCAGGTCTCCGTAGGATCACACTCACTCTTAGGGCCCTGATCCCGTGCTCCATCTTAGATCCCTGAACGTCTTGTCTGCCGTCAGTCTCTGAAGTTTCTGTTCCTCCTTAGGGATCCTTCCTTCCAGTGCCCAGCAGGTCTCCGTAGGATCACACTCACTCTTAGCTCCCTGATCCCGTGCTCCATCTTAGATCCCTGAACGTCTTGTCTGCCACCAGTCTGTGAAGTTTCTGTTCTCCTTAGGGATCCTTCCTTCCAGTGACCAGCAGGTCTCCGTAGGATCACACTCACTCTTAGCTCCCTGATCCCTGAACATTTTGTCTGCCGTCAGTCTCTGAAGTTTCTGTTCCTCCTTAGGTGTCCTTCCTTCCAGTGCCCAGCAGGTCTCCGTAGGATCACACTCACTCTTAGCTCCCTGATCCCTGAACATTTTGTCTGCCGTCAGTCTCTGAAGTTTCTGTTCCTCCTTAGGTGTCCTTCCTTCCAGTGCCCAGCAGGTCTCTGTAGGATCACACTCACTCTTAGCTCCCTGATCCCTGAACATCTTGTCTGCCGTCAGTCTCTGAAGTTTCTGTTCCTCCTTAGGGGTCCTTCCTTCCAGTGCCCAGCAGGTCTCCGTAGGATCACACTCACTCTTAGCTCCCTGATCCCGTGCTCCCTGATCCCTGAAAGTCTTGTCTTCCGTCAGTCTCTGAAGTTTCTGTTCCTCCTTAGGGATCCTTCCTTCCAGTGCCCAGCAGGTCTCCGTAGGATCACACTCACTCTTAGCTCCCTGATCCCGTGCTCCATCTTAGATCCCTGAACGTCTTGTCTGCCACCAGTCTGAGAAGTTTCTGTTCTCCTTAGGGGTCCTTCCTTCCAGTGCCCAGTAGATCTCCGTAGGATTACACTCACTCTTAGCTCCCTGATCCCTGAACGTCTTGTCTGCCGTCAATCTCTAAAGTTTGTGTTCATCCTTAGGGGTCCTTCCTTCCCAGTGCCCAGCAGGTCTCCGTAGGATCACACTCACTCTTAGCTCCCTGATCCCTGAACGTCTTGTCTGCCGTCAGTCTCTGAAGTTTCTGTTCATCCTTAGGGGTCCTTCCTTCCCAGTGCCCAGCAGGTCTCCGTAGGATCACACTCACTCTTAGCTCCCTGATCCCTGAACATCTTGTCTGCCGTCAGTCTCTGAAGTTTCTGTTCCTCCTTAGGGATCCTTCCTTCCAGTGCCCAGCAGGTCGTCCGTAGGATCACACTCACTCTTAGCTCCCTGATCCTGTGCTCCATCTTAGATCCCTGAACATCTTGTTTGCCGTCAGTCTCTGAAGTTTCTGTTCATCCTTAGGGATCCTTCCTTCCAGTGCCCAGCAGGTCTCCGTAGGATCACACTCACTCTTAGCTCCCTGATCCCGTGCTCCATCTTAGATCCCTGAACATCTTGTCTGCCGTCAGTCTCTGAAGTTTCTGTTCCTCCTTAGGGATCCTTCCTTCTCAGTGCCCAGCAGGTCTCCGTAGGATCACATTCACTCGTAGCTCCCTGATCCCGTGCTCCATCTTAGATCCCTGAACGTCTTGTCTGCCGTCAGTCTCTGAAGTTCCTGTTCCTCCTTAGGGATCCTTCCTTCCAGTGCCCAGCAGGTCTCCGTAGGATCACACTCACTCTTAGCTCCCTGATCCCTGAACATCTTGTCTGCCGTCAGTCTCTGAAGTTTCTGTTCCTCCTTAGGGATCCTTCCTTCCAGTGCCCAGCAGGTCTCCGTAGGATCACACTCACTCTTAGCTCCCTGATCCCGTGCTCCATCTAGAGATCCCTGAACGTCTTGTCTGCCACCAGTCTGTGAAGTTTCTGTTCTCCTTAGGGATCCTTCCTTCCAGTGCCCAGCAGGTCTCCGTAGGCTCACACTCACTCTTAGCTCCCTGATCCCTGAACATCTTGTCTGCCGTCAGTCTCTGAAGTTTCTGTTCTCCTTAGGGATCCTTCCTTCCAGTGCCCAGCAGGTCTCTGTAGGATCACACTCACTCTTAGCTCCCTGATCCCTGAACGTCTTGTCTGCCGTCAGTCTCTGAAGTTTCTGTTCATCCTTAGGGGTCCTTCCTTCCAGTGCCCAGCAGGTCTCCGTAGGATCACACTCACTCTTAGGGCCCTGATCCCGTGCTCCATCTTAGATCCCTGAACGTCTTGTCTGCCGTCAGTCTCTGAAGTTTCTGTTCCTCCTTAGGGATCCTTCCTTCCAGTGCCCAGCAGGTCTCCGTAGGATCACACTCACTCTTAGCTCCCTGATCCCGTGCTCCATCTTAGATCCCTGAACGTCTTGTCTGCCACCAGTCTGTGAAGTTTCTGTTCTCCTTAGGGATCCTTCCTTCCAGTGCCCAGCAGGTCTCCGTAGGATCACACTCACTCTTAGCTCCCTGATCCCGTGCTCCATTTTAGATCCCTGAACATCTTGTCTGCCGTCAGTCTCTGAAGTTCCTGTTCCTCCTTAGGGATCCTTCATTCCAGTGCCCAGCAGGTCTCCGTAGGATCACACTCACTCTTAGCTCCCTGATCCCGTGCTCCATCTTAGATCCCTGAACGTCTTGTGTGCCGTCAGTCTCTGAAGTTTCTGTTCATCCATAGGGGTCCTTCCTTCCAGTGCCCAGCAGGTCTCTGTAGGATCACACTCACTCTTAGCTCCCTGATCCCTGAACATCTTGTCTGCCGTCAGTCTCTGAAGTTTCTGTTCCTCCTTAGGGGTCCTTCCTTCCAGTGCCCAGCAGGTCTCCGTAGGATCACACTCACTCTTAGCTCCCTGATCCCTGAACGTCTTGTCTGCCGTCAGTCTCTGAAGTTTCTGTTCCTCCTTAGGGATCCTTCCTTCCAGTGCCCAGCAGGTCTCCGTAGGATCACACTCACTCTTAGCTCCCTGATCCCGTGCTCCATCTTAGATCCCTGAACATCTTGTTTGCCGTCAGTCTCTGAAGTTTCTGTTCCTCCTTAGGGATCCTTACTTCCAGTGCCCAGCAGGTCTCCGTAGGATCACACTCACTCTTAGCTCCCTGATCCCGTGCTCCATCTTAGATCCCTGAACATCTTGTCTGCCGTCAGTCTCTGAAGTTTCTGTTCCTCCTTAGGGATCCTTCCTTCCCAGTGCCCAGCAGGTCTCCGTAGGATCACACTCACTCGTAGCTCCCTGATCCCGTGCTCCATCTTAGATCCCTGAACGTCTTGTCTGCAGTCAGTCTCTGAAGTTCCTGTTCCTCCTTAGGGATCCTTCCTTCCAGTGCCCAGCAGGTCTCCGTAGGATCACACTCACTCTTAGCTCCCTGATCCCTGAACATCTTGTCTGCCGTCAGTCTCTGAAGTTTCTGTTCCTCATTAGGGATCCTTCCTTCCAGTGCCCAGCAGGTCTCCGTAGGATCACACTCACTCTTAGCTCCCTGATCCCATGCTCCATCTTAGATCCCTGAACGTCTTGTCTGCCACCAGTCTGTGAAGTTTCTGTTCTCCTTAGGGATCCTTCCTTCCAGTGCCCAGCAGGTCTCCGTAGGATCACACTCACTCTTAGCTCCCTGATCCCTGAACATCTTGTCTGCCGTCAGTCTCTGAAGTTTCTGTTCTCCTTAGGGATCCTTCCTTCCAGTGCCCAGCAGGTCTCCGTAGGATCACACTCACTCTTAGCTCCCTGATCCCTGAACGTCTTGTCTGCCGTCAGTCTCTGAAGTTTCTGTTCATCCTTAGGGGTCCTTCCTTCCCAGTGCCCAGCAGGCCTCCGTAGGATCACACTCACTCTTAGCTCCCTGATCCCTGAACATCTTGTCTGCCGTCAGAAACTGAAGTTTATGTTCCTCCTTAGGGGTCCTTCCTTCCAGTGCCCAGCAGGTCTCCGTAGGATCACACTCACTCTTAGGGCCCTGATCCCGTGCTCCATCTTAGATCCCTGAACGTCTTGTCTGCCGTCAGTCTCTGAAGTTCCTGTTCCTCCGTAGGGATCCTTCCTTCCAGTGCCCAGCAGGTCTCCGTAGGATCACACTCACTCTTAGCTCCCTGATCCCTGAACGTCTTGTCTGCCGTCAGTCTCTGAAGTTTCTGTTCATCCTTAGGGATCCTTCCTTCCAGTGCCCAGCAGGTCTCCGTAGGATCACACTCACTGTTAGCTCCCTGATCCCGTGCTCCATCTTAGATCCCTGAACGTCTTGTCTGCCGTCAGTCTCTGAAGTTCCTGTTCCTCCTTAGGGGTCCTTCCTTCCAGTGCCCAGCAGGTCTCCGTAGGATCACACTCACTCTTAGCTCCCTGTTCCCTGAACATCTTGTCTGCCGTCAGTCTCTGAAGTTTCTGTTCCTCCTTAGGGGTCCTTCCTTCCAGTGCCCAGCAGGTCTCCGTAGGATCACACTCACTCTTAGATCCCTTATCCCTGAACATCTTGTCTGCCGTCAGTCTCTGAAGTTTCTGTTCCTCCTTAGGGGTCCTTCCTTCCAGTGCCCAGCAGGTCTCCGTAGGATCACACTCACTCTTAGCTCCCTGAACATCTTGTCTGCCGTCAGTCTCTGAAGTTTCTGTTCATCCTTAGGGATCCTTCCTTCCAGTGCCCATCAGGTCTCCGTAGGATCACACTCACTCTTAGCTCCCTGATCCCGTGCTCCATCTTAGATCCCTGAACGTCTTGTCTGCCGTCAGTCTCTGGAAGTTTCTGTTCCTCCTTAGGGGTCCTTCCTTCCAGTGCCCAGCAGGTCTCCGTAGGATCACACTCACTGTTAGCTCCCTGATCCCGTGCTCCATCTTAGATCCCTGAACGTCTTGTCTGCCACCAGTCTGTGAAGTTTCTGTTCTCCTTAGGGATCCTTCCTTCCAGTGCCCAGCAGGTCTCCGTAGGATCACACTCACTCTTAGCTCCCTGATCCCTGAACATCTTGTCTGCCGTCAGTCTCTGAAGTTTCTGTTCCTCCTTAGGGGTCCTTCCTTCCAGTGCCCAGCAGGTCTCCGTAGGATCACACTCACTCTTAGCTCCCTGATCCCTGAACATTTTGTCTGCCGTCAGTCTCTGAAGTTTCTGTTCCTCCTTAGGTGTCCTTCCTTCCAGTGCCCAGCAGGTCTCTGTAGGATCACACTCACTCTTAGCTCCCTGATCCCTGAACATCTTGTCTGCCATAAGTCTCTGAAGTTTCTGTTCCTCCTTAGGGGTCCTTCCTTCCAGTGCCCAGCAGGTCTCCGTAGGATCACACTCACTCTTAGCTCCCTGATCCCGTGCTCCCTGATCCCTGAACGTCCTGTCTGCCGTCAGTCTCTGAAGTTTCTGTTCCTCCTTAGGGATCCTTCCTTCCAGTGCCCAGCAGGTCGTCGTAGGATCACATTTAGCTCCCTGATCCCGTGCTCCATCTTAGATCCCTGAACATCTTGTTTGCCGTCAGTCTCTGAAGTTTCTGTTCATCCTTAGGGATCCTTCCTTCCAGTGCCCAGCAGGTCTCCGTAGGATCACACTCACTCTTAGCTCCCTGATCCCGTGCTCCATCTTAGATCCCTGAACATCTTGTCTGCCGTCAGTCTCTGAAGTTTCTGTTCCTCCTTAGGGATCCTTCCTTCTCAGTGCCCAGCAGGTCTCCGTAGGATCACATTCACTCGTAGCTCCCTGATCCCGTGCTCCATCTTAGATCCCTGAACGTCTTGTCTGCCGTCAGTCTCTGAAGTTCCTGTTCCTCCTTAGGGATCCTTCCTTCCAGTGCCCAGCAGGTCTCCGTAGGATCACACTCACTCTTAGCTCCCTGATCCCTGAACATCTTGTCTGCCGTCAGTCTCTGAAGTTTCTGTTCCTCCTTAGGGATCCTTCCTTCCAGTGCCCAGCAGGTCTCCGTAGGATCACACTCACTCTTAGCTCCCTGATCCCGTGCTCCATCTTAGATCCCTGAACGTCTTGTCTGCCACCAGTCTGTGAAGTTTCTGTTCTCCTTAGGGATCCTTCCTTCCAGTGCCCAGCAGGTCTCTGTAGGATCACACTCACTCTTAGCTCCCTGATCCCTGAACGTCTTGTCTGCCGTCAGTCTCTGAAGTTTCTGTTCATCCTTTGGGGTCCTTCCTTTCAGTGCCCAGCAGGTCTCCGTAGGATCACACTCACTCTTAGGGCCCTGATCCCGTGCTCCATCTTAGATCCCTGAACGTCTTGTCTGCCGTCAGTCTCTGAAGTTTCTGTTCCTCCTTAGGGATCCTTCCTTCCAGTGCCCAGCAGGTCTCCGTAGGATCACACTCACTCTTAGCTCCCTGATCCCGTGCTCCATCTTAGATCCCTGAACGTCTTGTCTGCCACCAGTCTGTGAAGTTTCTGTTCTCCTTAGGGATCCTTCCTTCCAGTGACCAGCAGGTCTCCGTAGGATCACACTCACTCTTAGCTCCCTGATCCCTGAACATTTTGTCTGCCGTCAGTCTCTGAAGTTTCTGTTCCTCCTTAGGTGTCCTTCCTTCCAGTGCCCAGCAGGTCTCCGTAGGATCACACTCACTCTTAGCTCCCTGATCCCTGAACATTTTGTCTGCCGTCAGTCTCTGAAGTTTCTGTTCCTCCTTAGGTGTCCTTCCTTCCAGTGCCCAGCAGGTCTCTGTAGGATCACACTCACTCTTAGCTCCCTGATCCCTGAACATCTTGTCTGCCGTCAGTCTCTGAAGTTTCTGTTCCTCCTTAGGGGTCCTTCCTTCCAGTGCCCAGCAGGTCTCCGTAGGATCACACTCACTCTTAGCTCCCTGATCCCGTGCTCCCTGATCCCTGAAAGTCTTGTCTTCCGTCAGTCTCTGAAGTTTCTGTTCCTCCTTAGGGATCCTTCCTTCCAGTGCCCAGCAGGTCTCCGTAGGATCACACTCACTCTTAGCTCCCTGATCCCGTGCTCCATCTTAGATCCCTGAACGTCTTGTCTGCCACCAGTCTGAGAAGTTTCTGTTCTCCTTAGGGGTCCTTCCTTCCAGTGCCCAGTAGATCTCCGTAGGATTACACTCACTCTTAGCTCCCTGATCCCTGAACGTCTTGTCTGCCGTCAATCTCTAAAGTTTGTGTTCATCCTTAGGGGTCCTTCCTTCCCAGTGCCCAGCAGGTCTCCGTAGGATCACACTCACTCTTAGCTCCCTGATCCCTGAACGTCTTGTCTGCCGTCAGTCTCTGAAGTTTCTGTTCATCCTTAGGGGTCCTTCCTTCCCAGTGCCCAGCAGGTCTCCGTAGGATCACACTCACTCTTAGCTCCCTGATCCCTGAACATCTTGTCTGCCGTCAGTCTCTGAAGTTTCTGTTCCTCCTTAGGGATCCTTCCTTCCAGTGCCCAGCAGGTCGTCGTAGGATCACACTCACTCTTAGCTCCCTGATCCTGTGCTCCATCTTAGATCCCTGAACATCTTGTTTGCCGTCAGTCTCTGAAGTTTCTGTTCATCCTTAGGGATCCTTCCTTCCAGTGCCCAGCAGGTCTCCGTAGGATCACACTCACTCTTAGCTCCCTGATCCCGTGCTCCATCTTAGATCCCTGAACATCTTGTCTGCCGTCAGTCTCTGAAGTTTCTGTTCCTCCTTAGGGATCCTTCCTTCTCAGTGCCCAGCAGGTCTCCGTAGGATCACATTCACTCGTAGCTCCCTGATCCCGTGCTCCATCTTAGATCCCTGAACGTCTTGTCTGCCGTCAGTCTCTGAAGTTCCTGTTCCTCCTTAGGGATCCTTCCTTCCAGTGCCCAGCAGGTCTCCGTAGGATCACACTCACTCTTAGCTCCCTGATCCCTGAACATCTTGTCTGCCGTCAGTCTCTGAAGTTTCTGTTCCTCCTTAGGGATCCTTCCTTCCAGTGCCCAGCAGGTCTCCGTAGGATCACACTCACTCTTAGCTCCCTGATCCCGTGCTCCATCTAGAGATCCCTGAACGTCTTGTCTGCCACCAGTCTGTGAAGTTTCTGTTCTCCTTAGGGATCCTTCCTTCCAGTGCCCAGCAGGTCTCCGTAGGCTCACACTCACTCTTAGCTCCCTGATCCCTGAACATCTTGTCTGCCGTCAGTCTCTGAAGTTTCTGTTCTCCTTAGGGATCCTTCCTTCCAGTGCCCAGCAGGTCTCTGTAGGATCACACTCACTCTTAGCTCCCTGATCCCTGAACGTCTTGTCTGCCGTCAGTCTCTGAAGTTTCTGTTCATCCTTAGGGGTCCTTCCTTCCAGTGCCCAGCAGGTCTCCGTAGGATCACACTCACTCTTAGGGCCCTGATCCCGTGCTCCATCTTAGATCCCTGAACGTCTTGTCTGCCGTCAGTCTCTGAAGTTTCTGTTCCTCCTTAGGGATCCTTCCTTCCAGTGCCCAGCAGGTCTCCGTAGGATCACACTCACTCTTAGCTCCCTGATCCCGTGCTCCATCTTAGATCCCTGAACGTCTTGTCTGCCACCAGTCTGTGAAGTTTCTGTTCTCCTTAGGGATCCTTCCTTCCAGTGCCCAGCAGGTCTCCGTAGGATCACACTCACTCTTAGCTCCCTGATCCCGTGCTCCATTTTAGATCCCTGAACATCTTGTCTGCCGTCAGTCTCTGAAGTTTCTGTTCCTCCTTAGGGATCCTTCCTTCCCAGTGCCCAGCAGGTCTCCGTAGGATCACACTCACTCGTAGCTCCCTGATCCCATGCTCCATCTTAGATCCCTGAACGTCTTGTCTGCCGTCAGTCTCTGAAGTTCCTGTTCCTCCTTAGGGATCCTTCCTTCCAGTGCCCAGCAGGTCTCCGTAGGATCACACTAACTCTTAGCTCCCTGATCCCTGAACATCTTGTCTGCCGTCAGTCTCTGAAGCTTCTATTCCTCCTTAGGGATCCTTCCTTCCAGTGCCCAGCAGGTCTCCGTAGGATCACACTCACTCTTAGCTCCCTGATCCCGTGCTCCATCTTAGATCCCTGAACGTCTTGTCTGCCACCAGTCTGTGAAGTTTCTGTTCTCCTTAGGGATCCTTCCTTCCAGTGCCCAGCAGGTCTCCGTAGGATCACACTCACTCTTAGCTCCCTGATCCCTGAACATCTTGTCTGCCGTCAGTCTCTGAAGTTTCTGTTCTCCTTAGGGATCCTTCCTTCCAGTGCCCAGCAGGTCTCCGTAGGATCACACTCACTCTTAGCTCCCTGATCCCTGAACGTCTTGTCTGCCGTCAGTCTCTGAAGTTTCTGTTCATCCTTAGGGGTCCTTCCTTCCCAGTGCCCAGCAGGCCTCCGTAGGATCACACTCACTCTTAGCTCCCTGATCCCTGAACATCTTGTCTGCCGTCAGACACTGAAGTTTATGTTCCTCCTTAGGGGTCCTTCCTTCCAGTGCCCAGCAGGTCTCCGTAGGATCACACTCACTCTTAGGGCCCTGATCCCGTGCTCCATCTTAGATCCCTGAACGTCTTGTCTGCCGTCAGTCTCTGAAGTTCCTGTTCCTCCGTAGGGATCCTTCCTTCCAGTGCCCAGCAGGTCTCCGTAGGATCACACTCACTCTTAGCTCCCTGATCCCTGAACGTCTTGTCTGCCGTCAGTCTCTGAAGTTTCTGTTCATCCTTAGGGATCCTTCCTTCCAGTGCCCAGCAGGTCTCCGTAGGATCACACTCACTGTTAGCTCCCTGATCCCGTGCTCCATCTTAGATTCCTGAACGTCTTGTCTGCCGTCAGTCTCTGAAGTTCCTGTTCCTCCTTAGGGGTCCTTCCTTCCAGTGCCCAGCAGGTCTCCGTAGGATCACACTCACTCTTAGCTCCCTGATCCCTGAACATCTTGTCTGCCGTCAGTCTCTGAAGTTTCTGTTCCTCCTTAGGGGTCCTTCCTTCCAGTGCCCAGCAGGTCTCCGTAGGATCACACTCACTCTTAGATCCCTGATCCCTGAACATCTTGTCTGCCGTCAGTCTCTGAAGTTTCTGTTCCTCCTTAGGGGCCTTCCTTCCAGTGCCCAGCAGGTCTCCGTAGGATCACACTCACTCTTAGCTCCCTGAACATCTTGTCTGCCGTCAGTCTCTGAAGTTTCTGTTCATCCTTAGGGATCCTTCCTTCCAGTGCCCATCAGGTCTCCGTAGGATCACACTCACTCTTAGCTCCCTGATCCTGTGCTCCATCTTAGATCCCTGAACGTCTTGTCTGCCGTCAGTCTCTGAAGTTTCTGTTCCTCCTTAGGGGTACTTCCTTCCAGTGCCCAGCAGGTCTCCGTAGGATCACACTCACTGTTAGCTCCCTGATCCCGTGCTCCATCTTAGATCCCTGAACGTCTTGTCTGCCACCAGTCTGTGAAGTTTCTGTTCTCCTTAGGGATCCTTCCTTCCAGTGCCCAGCAGGTCTCCGTAGGATCACACTCACTCTTAGCTCCCTGATCCCTGAACATCTTGTCTGCCGTCAGTCTCTGAAGTTTCTGTTCCTCCTTAGGGGTCCTTCCTTCCAGTGCCCAGCAGGTCTCCGTAGGATCACACTCACTCTTAGCTCCCTGATCCCTGAACATTTTGTCTGCCGTCAGTCTCTGAAGTTTCTGTTCCTCCTTAGGTGTCCTTCCTTCCAGTGCCCAGCAGGTCTCTGTAGGATCACACTCACTCTTAGCTCCCTGATCCCTGAACATCTTGTCTGCCGTCAGTCTCTGAAGTTTCTGTTCCTCCTTAGGGGTCCTTCCTTCCAGTGCCCAGCAGGTCTCCGTAGGATCACACTCACTCTTAGCTCCCTGATCCCGTGCTCCCTGATCCCTGAACATCTTGTCTGCCGTCAGTCTCTGAAGTTTCTGTTCCTCCTTATGGATCCTTCCTTCCAGTGCCCAGCAGGTCGTCGTAGGATCACACTCACTCTTAGCTCCCTGATCCCGTGCTCCATCTTAGATCCCTGAACATCTTGTTTGCCGTCAGTCTCTGAAGTTTCTGTTCATCCTTAGGGATCCTTCCTTCCAGTGCCCAGCAGGTCTCCGTAGGATCACACTCACTCTTAGCTCCCTGATCCCGTGCTCCATCTTAGATCCCTGAACATCTTGTCTGCCGTCAGTCTCTGAAGCTTCTGTTCCTCCTTAGGGATCCTTCCTTCTCAGTGCCCAGCAGGTCTCCGTAGGATCACATTCACTCGTAGCTCCCTGATCCCGTGCTCCATCTTAGATCCCTGAACGTCTTGTCTGCCGTCAGTCTCTGAAGTTCCTGTTCCTCCTTAGGGATCCTTCCTTCCAGTGCCCAGCAGGTCTCCGTAGGATCACACTCACTCTTAGCTCCCTGATCCCTGAACATCTTGTCTGCCGTCAGTCTCTGAAGTTTCTGTTCCTCCTTAGGGATCCTTCCTTCCAGTGCCCAGCAGGTCTCCGTAGGATCACACTCACTCTTAGCTCCCTGATCCCGTGCTCCATCTTAGATCCCTGAACGTCTTGTCTGCCACCAGTCTGTGAAGTTTCTGTTCTCCTTAGGGATCCTTCCTTCCAGTGCCCAGCAGGTCTCCGTAGGATCACACTCACTCTTAGCTCCCTGATCCCTGAACATCTTGTCTGCCGTCAGTCTCTGAAGTTTCTGTTCTCCTTAGGGATCCTTCCTTCCAGTGCCCAGCAGGTCTCCGTAGGATCACACTCACTCTTAGCTCCCTGATCCCGTGCTCCATCTTAGATCCCTGAACGTCTTGTCTGCCGTCAGTCTCTGAAGTTTCTGTTCCTCCTTAGGGGTCCTTCCTTCCAGTGCCCAGCAGGTCTCCGTAGGATCACACTCACTGTTAGCTCCCTGATCCCGTGCTCCATCTTAGATCCCTGAACGTCTTGTCTGTCACCAGTCTGTGAAGTTTCTGTTCTCCTTAGGGATCCTTCCTTCCAGTGCCCAGCAGGTCTCCGTAGGATCACACTCACTCTTAGCTCCCTGATCCCTGAACATCTTGTCTGCCGTCAGTCTCTGAAGTTTCTGTTCCTCCTTAGGGGTCCTTCCTTCCAGTGCCCAGCAGGTCTCCGTAGGATCACACTCACTCTTAGCTCCCTGATCCCTGAACATTTTGTCTGCCGTCAGTCTCTGAAGTTTCTGTTCCTCCTTAGGTGTCCTTCCTTCCAGTGCCCAGCAGGTCTCTGTAGGATCACACTCACTCTTAGCTCCCTGATCCCTGAACATCTTGTCTGCCGTAAGTCTCTGAAGATTCTGTTCCTCCTTAGGGGTCCTTCCTTCCAGTGCCCAGCAGGTCTCCGTAGGATCACACTCACTCTTAGCTCCCTGATCCCGTGCTCCATCTTAGATCCCTGAACGTCTTGTCTGCCACCAGTCTGAGAAGTTTTTGTTCTCCTTAGGGGTCCTTCCTTCCAGTGCCCAGTAGGTCTCCGTAGGATCACACTCACTCTTAGCTCCCTGATCCCTGAACGTCTTGTCTGCCGTCAGTCTCTAAAGTTTGTGTTCATCCTTAGGGGTCCTTCCTTCCCAGTGCCCAGCAGGTCTCCGTAGGATCACACTCACTCTTAGCTCCCTGATCCCTGAACGTCTTGTCTGCCGTCAGTCTCTGAAGTTTCTGTTCATCCTTAGGGGTCCTTCCTTCCCAGTGCCCAGCAGGTCTCCGTAGGATCACACTCACTCTTAGCTCCCTGATCCCTGAACATCTTGTCTGCCGTCAGTCTCTGAAGTTTCTGTTCCTCCTTAGGGATCCTTCCTTCCAGTGCCCAGCAGGTCGTCGTAGGATCACACTCACTCTTAGCTCCCTGATCCCGTGCTCCATCTTAGATCCCTGAACATCTTGTTTGCCGTCAGTCTCTGAAGTTTCTGTTCATCCTTAGGGATCCTTCCTTCCAGTGCCCAGCAGGTCTCCGTAGGATCACACTCACTCTTAGCTCCCTGATCCCGTGCTCCATCTTAGATCCCTGAACGTCTTGTCTGCCGTCAGTCTCTGAAGTTCCTGTTCCTCCTTAGGGATCCTTCCTTCCAGTGCCCAGCAGGTCTCCGTAGGATCACACTCACTCTTAGCTCCCTGATCCCTGAACATCTTGTCTGCCGTCAGTCTCTGAAGTTTCTGTTCCTCCTTAGGGATCCTTCCTTCCAGTGCCCAGCAGGTCTCCGTAGGATCACACTCACTCTTAGCTCCCTGATCCCGTGCTCCATCTTAGATCCCTGAACGTCTTGTCTGCCACCAGTCTGTGAAGTTTCTGTTCTCCTTAGGGATCCTTCCTTCCAGTGCCCAGCAGGTCTCTGTAGGATCACACTCACTCTTAGCTCCCTGATCCCTGAACATCTTGTCTGCCGTCAGTCTCTGAAGTTTCTGTTCTCCTTAGGGATCCTTCCTTCCAGTGCCCAGCAGGTCTCTGTAGGATCACACTCACTCTTAGCTCCCTGATCCCTGAACGTCTTGTCTGCCGTCAGTCTCTTAAATTTCTGTTCATCCTTAGGGGTCCTTCCTTCCAGTGCCCAGCAGGTCTCCGTAGGATCACAGTCACTCTTAGGGCCCTGATCCCGTGCTCCATCTTAGATCCCTGAACGTCTTGTCTGCCGTCAGTCTCTGAAGTTTCTGTTCCTCCTTAGGGATCCTTCCTTCCAGTGCCCAGCAGTTCTCCGTAGGATCACACTCACTCTTAGCTCCCTGATCCCGTGCTCCATCTTAGATCCCTGAACGTCTTGTCTGCCACCAGTCTGTGAAGTTTCTGTTCTCCTTAGGGATCCTTCCTTCCAGTGCCCAGCAGGTCTCCGTAGGATCACACTCACTCTTAGCTCCCTGATCCCTGAACATCTTGTCTGCCGTCAGTGTCTGAAGTTTCTGTTCTCCTTAGGGATCCTTCCTTCCCAGTGCCCAGCAGGCCTCCGTAGGATCACACTCACTCTTAGCTCCCTGATCCCTGAACATCTTGTCTGCCGTCAGACACTGAAGTTTATGTTCCTCCTTAGGGTCCTTCCTTCCAGTGCCCAGCAGGTCTCCGTAGGATCACACTCACTTTTAGGGCCCTGATCCCGTGCTCCATCTTAGATCCCTGAACGTCTTGTCTGCCACCAGTCTCTGAAGTTTCTGTTCCTCCTTAGGGATCCTTCCTTCCAGTGCCCAGCGGGTCTCCGTAGGATCACACTCACTCTTAGCTCCCTGATCCCGTGCTCCATCTTAGATCCCTGAACGTCTTGTCTGCCGTCAGTTTCTGAAGTTCCTGTTCCTCCTTAGGGATCCTTCCTTCCAGTGCCCAGCAGGTCTCCGTAGGATCACACTCACTCTTAGCTCCCTGATCCCTGAACGTCTTGTCTGCCGTCAGTCTCTGAAGTTTCTGTTCATCCTTAGGGATCCTTCCTTCCAGTGCCCAGCAGGTCTCCGTAGGATCACACTCACTGTTAGCTCCCTGATCCCGTGCTCCATCTTAGATCCCTGAACGTCTTGTCTGCCGTCAGTCTCTGAAGTTCCTGTTCCTCCTTAGGGGTCATTCCTTCCAGTGCCCAGCAGGTCTCCGTAGGATCACACTCACTCTTAGCTCCCTGATCCCTGAACATCTTGTCTGCCGTCAGTCTCTAAAGTTTCTGTTCCTCCTTAGGGGTCCTTCCTTCCAGTGCCCAGCAGGTCTCCGTAGGATCACACTCACT
Source organism: Calotriton arnoldi (assembly GCA_963921515.1). Taxonomy (NCBI): domain Eukaryota; kingdom Metazoa; phylum Chordata; class Amphibia; order Caudata; family Salamandridae; genus Calotriton; species Calotriton arnoldi. The sequence goes on from CAWUFW010000456.1 coordinate 3,866,375, forward strand.
CTTAGCTCCCTGATCCCTGAACATTTTGTCTGCCGTCAGTCTCTGAAGTTTCTGTTCCTCCTTAGGTGTCCTTCCTTCCAGTGCCCAGCAGGTCTCTGTAGGATCACACTCACTCTTAGCTCCCTGATCCCTGAACATCTTGTCTGCCGTAAGTCTCTGAAGATTCTGTTCCTCCTTAGGGGTCCTTCCTTCCAGTGCCCAGCAGGTCTCCGTAGGATCACACTCACTCTTAGCTCCCTGATCCCGTGCTCCATCTTAGATCCCTGAACGTCTTGTCTGCCACCAGTCTGAGAAGTTTTTGTTCTCCTTAGGGGTCCTTCCTTCCAGTGCCCAGTAGGTCTCCGTAGGATCACACTCACTCTTAGCTCCCTGATCCCTGAACGTCTTGTCTGCCGTCAGTCTCTAAAGTTTGTGTTCATCCTTAGGGGTCCTTCCTTCCCAGTGCCCAGCAGGTCTCCGTAGGATCACACTCACTCTTAGCTCCCTGATCCCTGAACGTCTTGTCTGCCGTCAGTCTCTGAAGTTTCTGTTCATCCTTAGGGGTCCTTCCTTCCCAGTGCCCAGCAGGTCTCCGTAGGATCACACTCACTCTTAGCTCCCTGATCCCTGAACATCTTGTCTGCCGTCAGTCTCTGAAGTTTCTGTTCCTCCTTAGGGATCCTTCCTTCCAGTGCCCAGCAGGTCGTCGTAGGATCACACTCACTCTTAGCTCCCTGATCCCGTGCTCCATCTTAGATCCCTGAACATCTTGTTTGCCGTCAGTCTCTGAAGTTTCTGTTCATCCTTAGGGATCCTTCCTTCCAGTGCCCAGCAGGTCTCCGTAGGATCACACTCACTCTTAGCTCCCTGATCCCGTGCTCCATCTTAGATCCCTGAACGTCTTGTCTGCCGTCAGTCTCTGAAGTTCCTGTTCCTCCTTAGGGATCCTTCCTTCCAGTGCCCAGCAGGTCTCCGTAGGATCACACTCACTCTTAGCTCCCTGATCCCTGAACATCTTGTCTGCCGTCAGTCTCTGAAGTTTCTGTTCCTCCTTAGGGATCCTTCCTTCCAGTGCCCAGCAGGTCTCCGTAGGATCACACTCACTCTTAGCTCCCTGATCCCGTGCTCCATCTTAGATCCCTGAACGTCTTGTCTGCCACCAGTCTGTGAAGTTTCTGTTCTCCTTAGGGATCCTTCCTTCCAGTGCCCAGCAGGTCTCTGTAGGATCACACTCACTCTTAGCTCCCTGATCCCTGAACATCTTGTCTGCCGTCAGTCTCTGAAGTTTCTGTTCTCCTTAGGGGTCCTTCCTTCCAGTGCCCAGCAGGTCTCTGTAGGATCACACTCACTCTTAGCTCCCTGATCCCTGAACGTCTTGTCTGCCGTCAGTCTCTTAAATTTCTGTTCATCCTTAGGGGTCCTTCCTTCCAGTGCCCAGCAGGTCTCCGTAGGATCACAGTCACTCTTAGGGCCCTGATCCCGTGCTCCATCTTAGATCCCTGAACGTCTTGTCTGCCGTCAGTCTCTGAAGTTTCTGTTCCTCCTTAGGGATCCTTCCTTCCAGTGCCCAGCAGTTCTCCGTAGGATCACACTCACTCTTAGCTCCCTGATCCCGTGCTCCATCTTAGATCCCTGAACGTCTTGTCTGCCACCAGTCTGTGAAGTTTCTGTTCTCCTTAGGGATCCTTCCTTCCAGTGCCCAGCAGGTCTCCGTAGGATCACACTCACTCTTAGCTCCCTGATCCCTGAACATCTTGTCTGCCGTCAGTGTCTGAAGTTTCTGTTCTCCTTAGGGATCCTTCCTTCCCAGTGCCCAGCAGGCCTCCGTAGGATCACACTCACTCTTAGCTCCCTGATCCCTGAACATCTTGTCTGCCGTCAGACACTGAAGTTTATGTTCCTCCTTAGGGGTCCTTCCTTCCAGTGCCCAGCAGGTCTCCGTAGGATCACACTCACTTTTAGGGCCCTGATCCCGTGCTCCATCTTAGATCCCTGAACGTCTTGTCTGCCACCAGTCTCTGAAGTTTCTGTTCCTCCTTAGGGATCCTTCCTTCCAGTGCCCAGCGGGTCTCCGTAGGATCACACTCACTCTTAGCTCCCTGATCCCGTGCTCCATCTTAGATCCCTGAACGTCTTGTCTGCCGTCAGTTTCTGAAGTTCCTGTTCCTCCTTAGGGATCCTTCCTTCCAGTGCCCAGCAGGTCTCCGTAGGATCACACTCACTCTTAGCTCCCTGATCCCTGAACGTCTTGTCTGCCGTCAGTCTCTGAAGTTTCTGTTCATCCTTAGGGATCCTTCCTTCCAGTGCCCAGCAGGTCTCCGTAGGATCACACTCACTGTTAGCTCCCTGATCCCGTGCTCCATCTTAGATCCCTGAACGTCTTGTCTGCCGTCAGTCTCTGAAGTTCCTGTTCCTCCTTAGGGGTCATTCCTTCCAGTGCCCAGCAGGTCTCCGTAGGATCACACTCACTCTTAGCTCCCTGATCCCTGAACATCTTGTCTGCCGTCAGTCTCTAAAGTTTCTGTTCCTCCTTAGGGGTCCTTCCTTCCAGTGCCCAGCAGGTCTCCGTAGGATCACACTCACTCTTAGATCCCTGATCCCTGAACATCTTGTCTGCCGTCAATCTCTGAAGTTTCTGTTCCTCCTTAGGGGTCCTTCCTTCCAGTGCCCAGCAGGTCTCCGTAGGATCACACTCACTCTTAGATCCCTGATCCCTGAACATCTTGTCTGCCGTCAATCTCTGAAGTTTCTGTTCATCCTTAGGGATCCTTCCTTCCAGTGCCCATCAGGTGTCCGTAGGATCACACTCACTCTTAGCTCCCTGATCCCGTGCTCCATCTTAGATCCCTGAACGTCTTGTCTGCCGTCAGTCTCTGAAGTTTCTGTTTCTCCTTAGGGGTTCTTCCTTCCAGTGCCCAGCAGGTCTCCGTAGGATCACACTCACTCTTAGCTCCCTGATCCCGTGCTCCATCTTTGATCCCTGAACATCTTGTCTGCCATCAGTCTCTGAAGTTTCTGTTCCTCCTTAGGGATCCTTCCTTCCAGTGCCCAGCAGGTCTCCGTAGGATCACACTCACTCTTAGCTCCCTGATCCCTGAACGTCTTGTCTGCCGTCAGTCTCTGAAGTTTCTGTTCATCCTTAGGGGTCCTTCCTTCCAGTGCCCAGCAGGTCTCCGTAGGATCACACTCACTCTTAGCTCCCTGATCCCTGAACATCTTGTCTGCCATCAGTCTCTGAAGTTTCTGTTCCTCCTTAGGGATCCTTCCTTCCAGTGCCCAGCAGGTCTCCATAGGATCACACTCACTCTTAGCTCCCTGAGCCCATGCTCCATCTTAGATCCCTGAACATCTTGTTTGCCGTCAGTCTCTGAAGTTTCTGTTCATCCTTAGGGGTCCTTCCTTCCCAGTGCCCAGTATGTCTCCGTAGGATCACACTCACTCTTAGCTCCCTGATCCCTGAACGTCTTGTCTGCCGTCAGTCTCTGAAGTTTCTGTTCATCCTTAGGGATCCTTCCTTCCAGTGCCCAGCAGGTCTCCGTAGATTCACACTCACTCTTAGCTCCTTGATACTGTGCTCCCTGATCCCTGAACGTCTTGTCTGCCGTCAGTCTCTGAAGTTTCTGTTCATCCTTAGGGGTCCTTCCTTCCAGTGCCCAGCAGGTCTCCGTAGGATCACACTCACTCTTAGCTCCCTGATCCCTGAACCTCTTGTCTGCCGTCAGTCTCTGAAGTTTCTGTTCCTCCTTAGGGATCCTTCCTTCCAGTGCCCAGCAGGTCTCCGTAGGATCACACTCACTCTTAGCTCCCTGATCCCTGAACATCTTGTCTGCCGTCAGTCTCTGAAGTTTCTGTTCCTCCTTAGGGGTCCTTCCTTCCAGTGCCCAGCAGGTCTCCGTAGGATCACACTCACTCTTAGCTCCCTGATCCCTGAACCTCTTGTCTGCCGTCAGTCTCTGAAGTTTCTGTTCCTCCTTAGGGATCCTTCCTTCCAGTGCCCAGCAGGTCTCCGTAGGATCACACTCACTCTTAGCTCCCTGATCCCTGAACCTCTTGTCTGCCGTCAGTCTCTGAAGTTTCTGTTCCTCCTTAGGGATCCTTCCTTCCAGTGCCCAGCAGGTCTCCGTAGGATCACACTCACTCTTAGCTCCCTTATCCCGTTCTCCATCTTAGATCCCTGAACGTCTTGTCTGCCGTCAGTCTCTGAAGTTCCTGTTCCTCCTTAGGGATCCTTCCTTCCAGTGCCCAGCAGGTCTCCGTAGGATCACACTCACTCTTAGCTCCCTGATCCCTGAACATCTTGTCTGCCGTCAGTCTCTGAAGTTTCTGTTCATCCTTAGGGGTCCTTCCTTCCAGTGCCCAGCAGGTCTCCGTAGGATCACAGTCACTCTTAGGGCCCTGATCCCGTGCTCCATCTTAGATCCCTGAACGTCTTGTCTGCCGTCAGTCTCTGAAGTTTCTGTTCCTCCTTAGGGATCCTTCCTTCCAGTGCCCAGCAGTTCTCCGTAGGATCACACTCACTCTTAGCTCCCTGATCCCGTGCTCCATCTTAGATCCCTGAACGTCTTGTCTGCCACCAGTCTGTGAAGTTTCTGTTCTCCTTAGGGATCCTTCCTTCCAGTGCCCAGCAGGTCTCCGTAGGATCACACTCACTCTTAGCTCCCTGATCCCTGAACATCTTGTCTGCCGTCAGTGTCTGAAGTTTCTGTTCTCCTTAGGGATCCTTCCTTCCCAGTGCCCAGCAGGCCTCCGTAGGATCACACTCACTCTTAGCTCCCTGATCCCTGAACATCTTGTCTGCCGTCAGACACTGAAGTTTATGTTCCTCCTTAGGGGTCCTTCCTTCCAGTGCCCAGCAGGTCTCCGTAGGATCACACTCACTTTTAGGGCCCTGATCCCGTGCTCCATCTTAGATCCCTGAACGTCTTGTCTGCCACCAGTCTCTGAAGTTTCTGTTCCTCCTTAGGGATCCTTCCTTCCAGTGCCCAGCGGGTCTCCGTAGGATCACACTCACTCTTAGCTCCCTGATCCCGTGCTCCATCTTAGATCCCTGAACGTCTTGTCTGCCGTCAGTTTCTGAAGTTCCTGTTCCTCCTTAGGGATCCTTCCTTCCAGTGCCCAGCAGGTCTCCGTAGGATCACACTCACTCTTAGCTCCCTGATCCCTGAACGTCTTGTCTGCCGTCAGTCTCTGAAGTTTCTGTTCATCCTTAGGGATCCTTCCTTCCAGTGCCCAGCAGGTCTCCGTAGGATCACACTCACTGTTAGCTCCCTGATCCCGTGCTCCATCTTAGATCCCTGAACGTCTTGTCTGCCGTCAGTCTCTGAAGTTCCTGTTCCTCCTTAGGGGTCATTCCTTCCAGTGCCCAGCAGGTCTCCGTAGGATCACACTCACTCTTAGCTCCCTGATCCCTGAACATCTTGTCTGCCGTCAGTCTCTAAAGTTTCTGTTCCTCCTTAGGGGTCCTTCCTTCCAGTGCCCAGCAGGTCTCCGTAGGATCACACTCACTCTTAGATCCCTGATCCCTGAACATCTTGTCTGCCGTCAATCTCTGAAGTTTCTGTTCCTCCTTAGGGGTCCTTCCTTCCAGTGCCCAGCAGGTCTCCGTAGGATCACACTCACTCTTAGATCCCTGATCCCTGAACATCTTGTCTGCCGTCAATCTCTGAAGTTTCTGTTCATCCTTAGGGATCCTTCCTTCCAGTGCCCATCAGGTGTCCGTAGGATCACACTCACTCTTAGCTCCCTGATCCCGTGCTCCATCTTAGATCCCTGAACGTCTTGTCTGCCGTCAGTCTCTGAAGTTTCTGTTTCTCCTTAGGGGTTCTTCCTTCCAGTGCCCAGCAGGTCTCCGTAGGATCACACTCACTCTTAGCTCCCTGATCCCGTGCTCCATCTTTGATCCCTGAACATCTTGTCTGCCATCAGTCTCTGAAGTTTCTGTTCCTCCTTAGGGATCCTTCCTTCCAGTGCCCAGCAGGTCTCCGTAGGATCACACTCACTCTTAGCTCCCTGATCCCTGAACGTCTTGTCTGCCGTCAGTCTCTGAAGTTTCTGTTCATCCTTAGGGGTCCTTCCTTCCAGTGCCCAGCAGGTCTCCGTAGGATCACACTCACTCTTAGCTCCCTGATCCCTGAACATCTTGTCTGCCATCAGTCTCTGAAGTTTCTGTTCCTCCTTAGGGATCCTTCCTTCCAGTGCCCAGCAGGTCTCCATAGGATCACACTCACTCTTAGCTCCCTGAGCCCATGCTCCATCTTAGATCCCTGAACATCTTGTTTGCCGTCAGTCTCTGAAGTTTCTGTTCATCCTTAGGGGTCCTTCCTTCCCAGTGCCCAGTATGTCTCCGTAGGATCACACTCACTCTTAGCTCCCTGATCCCTGAACGTCTTGTCTGCCGTCAGTCTCTGAAGTTTCTGTTCATCCTTAGGGATCCTTCCTTCCAGTGCCCAGCAGGTCTCCGTAGATTCACACTCACTCTTAGCTCCTTGATACTGTGCTCCCTGATCCCTGAACGTCTTGTCTGCCGTCAGTCTCTGAAGTTTCTGTTCATCCTTAGGGGTCCTTCCTTCCAGTGCCCAGCAGGTCTCCGTAGGATCACACTCACTCTTAGCTCCCTGATCCCTGAACCTCTTGTCTGCCGTCAGTCTCTGAAGTTTCTGTTCCTCCTTAGGGATCCTTCCTTCCAGTGCCCAGCAGGTCTCCGTAGGATCACACTCACTCTTAGCTCCCTGATCCCTGAACATCTTGTCTGCCGTCAGTCTCTGAAGTTTCTGTTCCTCCTTAGGGGTCCTTCCTTCCAGTGCCCAGCAGGTCTCCGTAGGATCACACTCACTCTTAGCTCCCTGATCCCTGAACCTCTTGTCTGCCGTCAGTCTCTGAAGTTTCTGTTCCTCCTTAGGGATCCTTCCTTCCAGTGCCCAGCAGGTCTCCGTAGGATCACACTCACTCTTAGCTCCCTGATCCCTGAACCTCTTGTCTGCCGTCAGTCTCTGAAGTTTCTGTTCCTCCTTAGGGATCCTTCCTTCCAGTGCCCAGCAGGTCTCCGTAGGATCACACTCACTCTTAGCTCCCTTATCCCGTTCTCCATCTTAGATCCCTGAACGTCTTGTCTGCCGTCAGTCTCTGAAGTTCCTGTTCCTCCTTAGGGATCCTTCCTTCCAGTGCCCAGCAGGTCTCCGTAGGATCACACTCACTCTTAGCTCCCTGATCCCTGAACATCTTGTCTGCCGTCAGTCTCTGAAGTTTCTGTTCTCCTTAGGGATCCTTCCTTCCAGTGCCCAGCAGGTCTCTGTAGGATCACACTCACTGTTAGCTCCCTGATCCCGTGCTCCATCTTAGATCCCTGAACGTCTTGTCTGCCGTCAGTCTCTGAAGTTCCTGTTCCTCCTTAGGGGTCCTTCCTTCCAGTGCCCAGCAGGTCTCCGTAGGATCACACTCACTCTTAGCTCCCTGATCCCTGAACATCTTGTCTGCCGTCAGTCTCTGAAGTTTCTGTTCCTCCTTAGGGGTCCTTCCTTCCAGTGCCCAGCAGGTCTCCGTAGGATCACACTCACTCTTAGATCCCTGATCCCTGAACATCTTGTCTGCCGTCAGTCTCTGAAGTTTCTGTTCCTCCTTAGGGGTCCTTCCTTCCAGTGCCCATCAGGTCTCCGTAGGATCACACTCACTCTTAGCTCCCTGATCCCGTGCTCCATCTTAGATCCCTGAACGTCTTGTCTGCCGTCAGTCTCTGAAGTTTCTGTTCCTCCTTAGGGATCCTTCCTTCCAGTGCCCAGCAGGTCTCCGTAGGATCACACTCACTCTTAGCTCCCTCATCCCTGAACATCTTGTCTGCCGTCAGTCTCTGAAGTTTCTGTTCCTCCTTAGGGATCCTTCCTTCCCAGTGCCCAGCAGGTCTCCGTAGGATCACACTCACTCTTAGCTCCCTGATCCCGTTCTCCATCTTAGATCCCTGAACATCTTGTCTGCCACCAGTCTGTGAAGTTTCTGTTCTCCTTAGGGATCCTTCCTTCCAGTGCCCAGCAGGTCTCCGTAGGATCACACTCACTCTTAGCTCCCTGATCCCTGAACATCTTGTCTGCCGTCAGTCTCTGAAGTTTCTGTTCCTCCTTAGGGGTCCTTCCTTCCAGTGCCCAGCAGGTCTCCGTAGGATCACACTCACTCTTAGCTCCCTGATCCCTGAACATCTTGTCTGCCGTCAGTCTCTGAAGTTTCTGTTCCTCCTTAGGGGTCCTTCCTTCCAGTGCCCAGCAGGTCTCCGTAGGATCACACTCACTCTTAGCTCCCTGATCCCTGAACATCTTGTCTGCCGTCAGTCTCTGATGTTTCTGTTCCTCCTTAGGGGTCCTTCCTTCCAGTGCCCAGCAGGTCTCCGTAGGATCACACTCACTCTTAGCTCCCTGATCCCGTGCCCCATCTTAGATCCCTGAACGTCTTGTCTGCCGTCAGTCTCTGAAGTTCCTGTTCCTCCTTAGGGATCCTTCCTTCCAGTGCCCAGCAGGTCTCCGTAGGATCACACTCACTTTTAGCTCCCTGATCCCTGAACATCTTGTCTGCCGTCAGTCTCTAAAGTTTCTGTTCATCCTTAGGGATCCTTCCTTCCAGTGCCCAGCAGGTCTCCATAGTATCACACTCACTGTTAGCTCCCTGATCCAGTGCTCCATCTTAGATCCCTGAACGTCTTGTCTGCCGTCAGTCTCTGAAGTTTCTGTTCCTCCTTAGGGGTCCTTCCTTCCAGTACCCAGCAGGTCTCCGTAGGATCACACTCACTGTTAGCTCCCTGATCCCGTGCTCCATCTTAGATCCCTGAACGTCTTGTCTGCCACCAGTCTGTGAAGTTTCTGTTCTCCTTAGGGATCCTTCCTTCCAGTGCCCAGCAGGTCTCCGTAGGATCACACTCACTCTTAGCTCCCTGATCCCTGAACATCTTGTCTGCCGTCAGTCTCTGAAGTTTCTGTTCCTCCTTAGGGGTCCTTCCTTCCAGTGCCCAGCAGGTCTCCGTAGGATCACACTCACTCTTAGCTCCCTGATCCCTGAACATCTTGTCTACCGTCAGTCTCTGAAGTTTCTGTTCCTCCTTAGGGGTCCTTCCTTCCAGTGCCCAGCAGGTCTCCGTAGGATCACACTCACTCTTAGGGCCCTGATCCCGTTGTCCATCTTAGATCCCTGAACATCTTGTCTGCCACCAGTCTGTGAAGTTTCTGTTCTCTTTAGGGATCCTTCCTTCCAGTGCCCAGCAGGTCTCCGTAGGATCACACTCACTCTTAGCTTCCTGATCCCGTGCTGATCCCTGAACATCTTGTCTGCCGTCAGTCTCTGAAGTTTCTGTTCCTCCTTAGGGGTCCTTCCTTCCAGTGCCCAGCAGGTCTCCGTAGGATCACACTCACTCTTAGCTCCCTGATCCCTGAACATCTTGTCTGCCGTCAGTCTCTGAAGTTTCTGTTCCTCCTTAGGGATCCTTCCTTCCAGTGCCCAGCAGGTCTCCGTAGGATCACACTCACTCTTAGCTCCCTGATCCCGTGCTCCATCTTAGATCCCTGAACGTCTTGTCTGCCGTCAGTCTCTGAAGTTGCTGTTCCTCCTTAGGGGTCCTTCCTTCCAGTGCCCAGCAGGTCTCCGTAGGATCACACTCATTCTTAGCTCCCTGATCCCGTGCTCCATCTTAGATCCCTGAACATCTTGTCTGCCGTCAGTCTCTGAAGTTTCTGTTCCTCCTTAGGGATCCTTCCTTCCAGTGCCCAGCAGGTCTCCGTAGGATCACACTCACTCTTAGCTCCCTGATCCCTGAACGTCTTGTCTGCCGTCAGTCTCTGAAGTTTCTGTTCATCCTTAGGGATCCTTCCTTCCAGTGCCCAGCAGGTCTCCGTAGGATCACACTCACTGTTAGCTCCCTGATCCCGTGCTCCATCTTAGATCCCTGAACGTCTTGTCTGCCGTCAGTCTCTGAAGTTCCTGTTCCTCCTTAGGTGTCATTCCTTCCAGTGCCCAGCAGGTCTCCGTAGGATCACACTCACTCTTAGCTCCCTGATCCCTGAACATCTTGTCTGCCGTCAGTCTCTGAAGTTTCTGTTCCTCCTTAGGGGTCCTTCCTTCCAGTGCCCAGCAGGTCTCCGTAGGATCACACTCACTCTTAGATCCCTGATCCCTGAACATCTTGTCTGCCGTCAATCTCCGAAGTTTCTGTTCCTCCTTAGGGGTCCTTCCTTCCAGTGCCCAGCAGGTCTCCGTAGGATCACACTCACTCTTAGCTCCCTGATCCCTGAACATCTTGTCTGCCGTCAGTCTCTGAAGTTTCTGTTCATCCTTAGGGATCCTTCCTTCCAGTGCCCATCAGGTGTCCGTAGGATCACACTCACTCTTAGCTCCCTGATCCCGTGCTCCATCTTAGATCCCTGAACGTCTTGTCTGCCGTCAGTCTCTGAAGTTTCTGTTCCTCCTTAGGGGTCCTTCCTTCCAGTGCCCAGCAGGTCTCCGTAGGATCACACTCACTGTTAGCTCACTGATCCCGTGCTCCATCTTAGATCCCTGAACGTCTTGTCTGCCACCAGTCTGTGAAGTTTCTGTTCTCCTTAGGGATCCTTCCTTCCAGTGCCCAGCAGGTCTCCGTAGGATCACACTCACTCTTAGCTCCCTGATCCCTGAACGTCTTGTCTGCCGTCAGTCTCTGAAGTTTCTGTTCCTCCTTAGGGGTCCTTCCTTCCAGTGCCCAGCAGGTCTCCGTAGGATCACACTCACTCTTAGGGCCCTGATCCCGTGCTCCATCTTAGATCCCTGAACATCTTGTCTGCCACCAGTCTGTGAAGTTTCTGTTCTCCTTAGGGATCCTTCCTTCCAGTGCCCAGCAGGTCTCCGTATGATCACACTCACTCTTAGCTCCCTGATCCCGTGCTCCCTGATCCCTGAACATCTTGTCTGCCGTCAGTCTCTGATGTTTCTGTTCCTCCTTAGGGGTCCTTCCTTCCAGTGCCCAGCAGGTCTCCGTAGGATCACACTCACTCTTAGCTCCCTGATCCCGTGCTCCATCTTTGATCCCTGAACATCTTGTCTGCCGTCAGTCTCTGAAGTTTCTGTTCCTCCTTAGGGATCCTTCCTTCCAGTGCCCAGCAGGTCTCCGTAGGATCACACTCACTCTTAGCTCCCTGATCCCTGAACGTCTTGTCTGCCGTCAGTCTCTGAAGTTTCTGTTCATCCTTAGGGGTCCTTCCTTCCAGTGCCCAGCAGGTCTCCGTAGGATCACACTCACTCTTAGCTCCCTGATCCCTGAACATCTTGTCTGCCGTCAGTCTCTGAAGTTTCTGTTCCTCCTTAGGGATCCTTCCTTCCAGTGCCCAGCAGGTCTCCGTAGGATCACACTCACTCTTAGCTCCCTGAGCCCATGCTCCATCTTAGATCCCTGAACATCTTGTTTGCCGTCAGTCTCTGAAGTTTCTGTTCATCCTTAGGGGTCCTTCCTTCCCAGTGCCCAGTATGTCTCCGTAGGATCACACTCACTCTTAGCTCCCTGATCCCTGAACGTCTTGTCTGCCGTCAGTCTCTGAAGTTTCTGTTCATCCTTAGGGATCCTTCCTTCCAGTGCCCAGCAGGTCTCCGTAGATTCACACTCACTCTTAGCTCCCTGATACTGTGCTCCCTGATCCCTGAACGTCTTGTCTGCCGTCAGTCTCTGAAGTTTCTGTTCATCCTTAGGGGTCCTTCCTTCCAGTGCCCAGCAGGTCTCCGTAGGATCACACTCACTCTTAGCTCCCTGATCCCTGAACCTCTTGTCTGCCGTCAGACTCTGAAGTTTCTGTTCCTCCCTAGGGATCCTTCCTTCCAGTGCCCAGCAGGTCTCCGTAGGATCACACTCACTCTTAGCTCCCTGATCCCTGAACATCTTGTCTGCCGTCAGTCTCTGAAGTTTCTGTTCCTCCTTAGGGGTCCTTCCTTCCAGTGCCCAGCAGGTCTCCGTAGGATCACACTCACTCTTAGCTCCCTGATCCCGTTCTCCATCTTAGATCCCTGAACGTCTTGTCTGCCGTCAGTCTCTGAAGTTCCTGTTCCTCCTTAGGGATCCTTCCTTCCAGTGCCCAGCAGGTCTCCGTAGGATCACACTCACTCTTAGCTCCCTGATCCCTGAACATCTTGTCTGCCGTCAGTCTCTGAAGTTTCTGTTCCTCCTTAGGGATCCTTCCTTCCAGTGCCCAGCAGGTCTCCGTAGGATCACACTCACTCTTAGCTCCCTGATCCCGTGCTCCATCTTAGATCCCTGAATGTCTTGTCTGCCACCAGTCTGTGAAGTTTCTGTTCTCCTTAGGGATCCTTCCTTCCAGTGCCCAGCAGGTCTCCGTAGGATCACACTCACTCTTAGCTCCCTGATCCCTGAACATCTTGTCTGCCGTCAGTCTCTGAAGTTTCTGTTCTCCTTAGGGATCCTTCCTTCCAGTGCCCAGCAGGTCTCCGTAGGATCACACTCACTGTTAGCTCCCTGATCCCGTGCTCCATCTTAGATCCCTGAACGTCTTGTCTGCCGTCAGTCTCTGAAGTTCCTGTTCCTCCTTAGGGGTCCTTCCTTCCAGTGCCCAGCAGGTCTCCGTAGGATCACACTCACTCTTAGCTCCCTGATCCCTGAACATCTTGTCTGCCGTCAGTCTCTGAAGTTTCTGTTCCTCCTTAGGGGTCCTTCCTTCCAGTGCCCAGCAGGTCTCCGTAGGATCACACTCACTCTTAGCTCCCTGATCCCTGAACATCTTGTCTGCAGTCAGTCTCTGAAGTTTCTGTTCATCCTTAGGGATCCTTCCTTCCAGTGCCCATCAGGTCTCCGTAGGATCACACTCACTCTTAGCTCCCTGATCCCGTGCTCCATCTTAGATCCCTGAACGTCTTGTCTGCCGTCAGTCTCTGAAGTTTCTGTTCCTCCTTAGGGATCCTTCCTTCCAGTGCCCAGCAGGTCTCCGTAGGATCACACTCACTCTTAGCTCCCTCATCCCTGAACATCTTGTCTGCCGTCAGTCTCTGAAGTTTCTGTTCCTCCTTAGGGATCCTTCCTTCCCAGTGCCCAGCAGGTCTCCGTAGGATCACACTCACTCTTAGCTCCCTGATCCCGTTCTCCATCTTAGATCCCTGAACGTCTTGTCTGCCGTCAGTCTCTGAAGTTTCTGTTCTCCTTAGGGATCCTTCCTTCCAGTGCCCAGCAGGTCTCCGTAGGATCACACTCACTCTTAGCTCCCTGATCCCGTGCTCCATCTTAGATCCCTGAACATCTTGTCTGCCACCAGTCTGTGAAGTTTCTGTTCTCCTTAGGGATCCTTCCTCCCAGTGCCCAGCAGGTCTCCGTAGGATCACACTCACTCTTAGCTCCCTGATCCCTGAACATCTTGTCTGCCGTCAGTCTCTGAAGTTTCTGTTCCTCCTTAGGGGTCCTTCCTTCCAGTGCCCAGCAGGTCTCCGTAGGATCACACTCACTCTTAGCTCCCTGATCCCTGAACATCTTGTCTGCCGTCAGTCTCTGATGTTTCTGTTCCTCCTTAGGGGTCCTTCCTTCCAGTGCCCAGCAGGTCTCCGTAGGATCACACTCACTCTTAGCTCCCTGATCCCGTGCCCCATCTTAGATCCCTGAACGTCTTGTCTGCCGTCAGTCTCTGAAGTTCCTGTTCCTCCTTAGGGATCCTTCCTTCCAGTGCCCAGCAGGTCTCCGTAGGATCACACTCACTTTTAGCTCCCTGATCCCTGAACATCTTGTCTGCCGTCAGTCTCTGAAGTTTCTGTTCATCCTTAGGGATCCTTCCTTCCAGTGCCCAGCAGGTCTCCATAGGATCACACTCACTGTTAGCTCCCTGATCCCGTGCTCCATCTTAGATCCCTGAACGTCTTGTCTGCCGTCAGTCTCTGAAGTTTCTGTTCCTCCTTAGGGGTCCTTCCTTCCAGTGCCCAGCAGGTCTCCGTAGGATCACACTCACTGTTAGCTCCCTGATCCCGTGCTCCATCTTAGATCCCTGAACGTCTTGTCTGCCACCAGTCTGTGAAGTTTCTGTTCTCCTTAGGGATCCTTCCTTCCAGTGCCCAGCAGGTCTCCGTAGGATCACACTCACTCTTAGCTCCCTGATCCCTGAACATCTTGTCTGCCGTCAGTCTCTGAAGTTTCTGTTCCTCCTTAGGGGTCCTTCCTTCCAGTGCCCAGCAGGTCTCCGTAGGATCACACTCACTCTTAGCTCCCTGATCCCTGAACATCTTGTCTACCGTCAGTCTCTGAGGTTTCTGTTTCTCCTTAGGGGTCCTTCCTTCCAGTGCCCAGCAGGTCTCCGTAGGATCACACTCACTCTTAGGGCCCTGATCCCGTTGTCCATCTTAGATCCCTGAACATCTTGTCTGCCACCAGTCTGTGAAGTTTCTGTTCTCTTTAGGGATCTTTCCTTCCAGTGCCCAGCAGGTCTCCGTAGGATCACACTCACTCTTAGCTCCCTGATCCCTGAACGTCTTGTCTGCCGTCAGTCTCTGAAGTTTCTGTTCATCCTTAGGGGTCCTTCCTTCCAGTGCCCAGCAGGTCTCCGTAGGATCACACTCACTCTTAGCTCCCTGATCCCGTGCTCCATCTTAGATCCCTGAACGTCTTGTCTGCCGTCAGTCTCTGAAGTTCCTGTTCCTCCTTAGGGATCCTACCTTCCAGTGCCCAGCAGGTCTCCGTAGGATCACACTCACTCTTAGCTCCCTGATCCCATGCTCTATCTTAGATCCCTGATCCCGTGCTCCATCTTAGATCCCTCATCTTGTGCTCCATCTTAGCTCCCTGATCCCATGCTCCATCTTAGATCCCTGATCCCGTGCTCCATCTTAGATCCCTGATCCCTGAACGTCTTGTCTGCCATCAGTCTGTGAAGTTTCTGTTCTCCTTAGGGGTCCTTCCTTCCAGTGCCCAGTAGGTCTCCGTAGGATCACACTCACTCTTAGCTCCCTGATCCCTGAACGTCTTGTCTGCCGTCAGTCTCTGAAGTTTCTGTTCCTCCTTAGGGATCCTTCCTCCAGTGCCCAGCAGCTCTCCGTAGGATCACACTCACTGTTAGCTCCCTGATCCCGTGCTCCATCTTAGATCCCTGAACGTCTTGTCTGCCGTCAGTCTGTGAAGTTTCTGTTCTCCTTAGGGGTCCTTCCTTCCAGTGCCCAGTAGGTCTCCGTAGGATCACACTCACTCTTAGCTCCCTGATCCCTGAACGTCTTGTCTGCCGTCAGTCTCTGAAGTTTCTGTTCATCCTTAGGGATCCTTCCTTCCAGTGCCCAGCCGGTCTCCGTAGGATCACACTCACTCTTAGCTCCCTGAACGTCTTGTCTGCCGTCAGTCTCTGAAGTTTCTGTTCCTCCTTAGGGATCCCTCCTTCCAGTGCCCAGCAGGTCTCCATAGGATCACACTCACTCTTAGCTCCCTGATCCCTAAACGTCTTGTCTGCCGTCAGTCTCTGAAGTTTCTGTTCCTCCTTAGGGATCCCTCCTTCCAGTGCCCAACAGGTCTCCGTAGGATCACACTCACTCTTAGCTCCCTGATCCCTGAACGTCTTGTCTGCCGTCAGTCTCTGAAGTTTCTGTTCATCCTTAGGGGTCCTTCCTTCCAGTGCCCAGCAGGTCTCCGTAGGATCACACTCGCTCTTAGCTCCCTGATCCCGTGCTCCATCTTAGATCCCTGAACATCTTGTCTGCCGTCAGTCTCTGAAGTTTCTGTTCCTCCTTAGGGATCCTTCCTTCCAGTGCCCAGCAGGTCTCCGTAGGATCACACTCACTCTTAGCTCCCTGATCCTGTGCTCCATCTTAGATCCCTGAACATCTTGTCTGCCACCAGTCTGTGAAGTTTCTGTTCTCCTTAGGGGTCCTTACTTCCAGTGCCCAGCAGGTCTCCATAGGATCACACTCACTCTTAGCTCCCTGATCCCTGAACGTCTTGTCTGCCTTCAGTCTCTGAAGTTTCTGTTCATCCTTAGGGATCCTTCCTTCCAGTGCCCAGTAGGTCTCCGTAGGATCACACTCACTCTTAGCTCCCTGATCCCGTGCTCCATCTTAGATCCCTGAACGTCTTGTCTGCCGTCAGTCTCTGAAGTTTCTGTTCTCCTTAGGGATCCTTCCTTCCAGTGCCCAGCAGGTCTCCGTAGGATCACACTCACTCTTAGCTCCCTGATCCCGTGCTCCATCTTAGATCCCTGAACGTCTTGTCTGCCACCAGTCTCTGAAGTTTCTGTTCCTCCTTAGGGATCCTTCCTTCCAGTGCCCAGCGGGTCTCCGTAGGATCACACTCACTCTTAGCTCCCTGATCCCGTGCTCCATCTTAGATCCCTGAACGTCTTGTCTGCCGTCAGTCTCTGAAGTTTCTGTTCTCCTTAGGGATCCTTCCTTCCAGTGCCCAGCAGGTCTCCGTAGGATCACACTCACTCTTAGCTCCCTGATCCTGTGCTCCATCTTAGATCCCTGAACATCTTGTCTGCCACCAGTCTGTGAAGTTTCTGTTCTCCTTAGGGATCCTTCCTTCCAGTGCCCAGCAGGTCTCCGTAGGATCACACTCACTCTTAGCTCCCTGATCCCTGAACATCTTGTCTGCCGTCAGTCTCTGAAGTTTCTGTTCCTCCTTAGGGGTCCTTCCTTCCAGTGCCCAGCAGGTCTCCGTAGGATCACACTCACTCTTAGCTCCCTGATCCCTGAACATCTTGTCTGCCGTCAGTCTCTGAAGTTTCTGTTCCTCCTTAAGGGTCCTTCCTTCCAGTGCCCAGCAGGTCTCCGTAGGATCACACTCACTCTTAGCTCCCTGATCCCTGAACATCTTGTCTGCCGTCAGTCTCTGAAGTTTCTGTTGCTCCTTAGGGTCCTTCCTTCCAGTGCCCAGCAGGTCTCCGTAGGATCACACTCACTCTTAGCTCCCTGATCCCGTGCTCCATCTTAGATCCCTGAACGTCTTGTCTGCCATCAGTCTCTGAAGTTCCTGTTCCTCCTTAGGGATCCTACCTTCCAGTGCCCAGCAGGTCTCCGTAGGATCACACTCACTCTTAGCTCCCTGATCCCTGAACATCTTGTCTGCCGTCAATCTCTGAAGTTTCTGTTCATCCTTAGGGATCCTTCCTTCCAGTGCCCAGCAGAATCCGTAGGATCACACTCACTGTTAGCTCCCTGATCCCGTGCTCCATCTTAGATCCCTGAACGTCTTGTCTGCCGTCAGTCTCTGAAGTTTCTGTTCCTCCTTAGGGGTCCTTCCTTCCATTGCCCAGCAGGTCTCCGTAGGATCACACTCACTGTTAGCTCCCTGATCCCGTGCTCCATCTTAGATCCCTGAACGTCTTGTCTGCCACCAGTCTGTGAAGTTTCTGTTCTCCTTAGGGATCCTTCCTTCCAGTGCCCAGCAGGTCTCCGTAGGATCACACTCACTCTTAGCTCCCTGATCCATGATCCCTGAACATCTTGTCTGCCGTCAGTCTCTGAAGTTTCTGTTCCTCCTTAGGGGTCCTTCCTTCCAGTGCCCAGCAGGTCTCCGTAGGATCACACTCACTCTTAGGGCCCTGATCCCGTTGTCCATCTTAGATCCCTGAACATCTTGTCTGCCACCAGTCTGTGAAGTTTCTGTTCTCCTTAGGGATCCTTCCTTCCAGTGCCCAGCAGGTCTCCGTAGGATCACACTCACTCTTAGCTCCCTGATCCCATGCTCCATCTTAGATCCCTGAACATCTTGTTTGCCGTCAGTCTCTGAAGTTTCTGTTCATCCTTAGGGGTCCTTCCTTTCAGTGCCCAGTAGGTCTCCGTAGGATCACACTCACTCTTAGCTCCCTGATCCCTGAACGTCTTGTCTGCCGTCAGTCTCTGAAGTTTCTGTTCATCCTTAGGGATCCTTCCTTCCAGTGCCCAGCAGGTCTCCGTAGGATCACACTCACTCTTAGATCCCTGATCCCGTGCTCCCTGATCCCTGAACGTCTTGTCTGCCGTCAGTCTCTGAAGTTTCTGTTCATCCTTAGGGGTCCTTCCTTCCAGTGCCCAGCAGGTCTCCGTAGGATCACACTCACTCTTAGCTCCCTGATCCCGTGCTCCATCTTAGATCCCTGATCCCGTGCTCCATCTTAGATCCCTGATCCCGTGCTCCATCATAGTTCCCTGATCCCGTGCTCCATCTTAGATCCCTGAACATCTTGTCTGCCGCCAGTCTCTGAAGTTTCTGTTCTCCTTAGGGATCCTTCCTTCCAGTGCCCAGCAGGTCTCCGTAGGATCACACTCACTCTTAGCTCCCTGATCCCTGAACGTCTTGTCTGCCGTCAGTCTCTGAAGTTCCTGTTCCTCCTTAGGGGTCCTTCCTTCCAGTGCCCAGTAGGCCTCCGTAGGATCACACTCACTCTTAGGTCCCAGATCCCGTGCTCCATCTTAGATCCCTGAACGTCTTGTCTGCCGTCAGTCTCTGAAGTTTCTGTTCCTCCTTAGGGGTCCTTCCTTCCAGTGCCCAGCAGGTCTCCGTAGGATCACACTCACTCTTAGATCCCTGATCCCGTGCTCCAC
Source organism: Calotriton arnoldi (assembly GCA_963921515.1). Lineage (NCBI taxonomy): Eukaryota > Metazoa > Chordata > Amphibia > Caudata > Salamandridae > Calotriton > Calotriton arnoldi. The sequence goes on from CAWUFW010000456.1 coordinate 3,884,837, forward strand.
CTTAGATCCCTGAACGTCTTGTCTGCCGTCAGTCTCTGAAGTTTCTGTTCCTCCTTAGGGATCCCTCCTTCCAGTGCCCAGCGGGTCTCCGTAGGATCACACTCACTCTTAGATTCCTGATCCCGTGCTCCAAATTAGATCCCTGAACGTCTTGTCTGCCGTCAGTCTCTGAAGTTCCTGTTCCTCCTTAGGGATCCCTCCTTCCAGTGCCCAGCGGGTCTCCGTAGGATCACACTCACTCTTAGATCCCTGATCCCATGCTCTATCTTAGATCCCTGATCCCGTGCTCCATCTTAGATCCCTCATCCTGTGCTCCATCTTAGCTCCCTGATCCCATGCTCCATCTTAGATCCCTGATCCCGTGCTCCATCTTAGATCCCTGATCCCTGAACGTCTTGTCTGCCATCAGTCTGTGAAGTTTCTGTTCTCCTTAGGGGTCCTTCCTTCCAGTGCCCAGTAGGTCTCCGTAGGATCACACTCACTCTTAGCTCCCTGATCCCTGAACGTCTTGTCTGCCGTCAGTCTCTGAAGTTTCTGTTCCTCCTTAGGGATCCTTCCTCCAGTGCCCAGCAGCTCTCCGTAGGATCACACTCACTGTTAGCTCCCTGATCCCGTGCTCCATCTTAGATCCCTGAACGTCTTGTCTGCCGTCAGTCTGTGAAGTTTCTGTTCTCCTTAGGGGTCCTTCCTTCCAGTGCCCAGTAGGTCTCCGTAGGATCACACTCACTCTTAGCTCCCTGAACGTCTTATCTGCCGTCAGTCTCTGAAGTTTCTGTTCATCCTTAGGGATCCTTCCTTCCAGTGCCCAGGCGGTCTCCGTACGATCACACTCACTCTTAGCTCCCTGAACGTCTTGTCTGCCGTCAGTCTCTGAAGTTTCTGTTCCTCCTTAGGGATCCCTCCTTCCAGTGCCCAGCAGGTCTCCATAGGATCACACTCACTCTTAGCTCCCTGATCCCTGAACGTCTTGTCTGCCGTCAGTCTCTGAAGTTTCTGTTCCTCCTTAGGGATCCCTCCTTCCAGTGCCCAACAGGTCTCCGTAGGATCACACTCACTCTTAGCTCCCTGATCCCTGAACGTCTTGTCTGCCGTCAGTCTCTGAAGTTTCTGTTCATCCTTAGGGGTCCTTCCTTCCAGTGCCCAGCAGGTCTCCGTAGGATCACACTCGCTCTTAGCTCCCTGATCCCGTGCTCCATCTTAGATCCCTGAACATCTTGTCTGCCGTCAGTCTCTGAAGTTTCTGTTCCTCCTTAGGGATCCTTCCTTCCAGTGCCCAGCAGGTCTCCATAGGATCACACTCACTCTTAGCTCCCTGATCCCGTGCTCCATCTTAGATCCCTGAACATCTTGTCTGCCGTCAGTCTCTGAAGTTTCTGTTCCTCCTTAGGGATCCTTCCTTCCAGTGCCCAGCAGGTCTCCGTAGGATCACACTCACTCTTAGCTCCCTGATCCTGTGCTCCATCTTAGATCCCTGAACATCTTGTCTGCCACCAGTCTGTGAAGTTTCTGTTCTCCTTAGGGGTCCTTACTTCCAGTGCCCAGCAGGTCTCCATAGGATCACACTCACTCTTAGCTCCCTGATCCCTGAACGTCTTGTCTGCCTTCAGTCTCTGAAGTTTCTGTTCATCCTTAGGGATCCTTCCTTCCAGTGCCCAGTAGGTCTCCGTAGGATCACACTCACTCTTAGCTCCCTGATCCCGTGCTCCATCTTAGATCCCTGAACGTCTTGTCTGCCGTCAGTCTCTGAAGTTTCTGTTCTCCTTAGGGATCCTTCCTTCCAGTGCCCAGCAGGTCTCCGTAGGATCACACTCACTCTTAGCTCCCTGATCCCGTGCTCCATCTTAGAACCCTGAACGTCTTGTCTGCCACCAGTCTCTGAAGTTTCTGTTCCTCCTTAGGGATCCTTCCTTCCAGTGCCCAGCGGGTCTCCGTAGGATCACACTCACTCTTAGCTCCCTGATCCCGTGCTCCATCTTAGATCCCTGAACGTCTTGTCTGCCGTCAGTCTCTGAAGTTTCTGTTCTCCTTAGGGATCCTTCCTTCCAGTGCCCAGCAGGTCTCCGTAGGATCACACTCACTCTTAGCTCCCTGATCCTGTGCTCCATCTTAGATCCCTGAACATCTTGTCTGCCACCAGTCTGTGAAGTTTCTGTTCTCCTTAGGGATCCTTCCTTCCAGTGCCCAGCAGGTCTCCGTAGGATCACACTCACTCTTAGCTCCCTGATCCCTGAACATCTTGTCTGCCGTCAGTCTCTGAAGTTTCTGTTCCTCCTTAGGGGTCCTTCCTTCCAGTGCCCAGCAGGTCTCCGTAGGATCACACTCACTCTTAGCTCCCTGATCCCTGAACATCTTGTCTGCCGTCAGTCTCTGAAGTTTCTGTTCCTCCTTAAGGGTCCTTCCTTCCAGTGCCCAGCAGGTCTCCGTAGGATCACACTCACTCTTAGCTCCCTGATCCCTGAACATCTTGTCTGCCGTCAGTCTCTGAAGTTTCTGTTCCTCCTTAGGGGTCCTTCCTTCCAGTGCCCAGCAGGTCTCCGTAGGATCACACTCACTCTTAGCTCCCTGATCCCGTGCTCCATCTTAGATCCCTGAACGTCTTGTCTGCCGTCAGTCTCTGAAGTTCCTGTTCCTCCTTAGGGATCCTTCCTTCCAGTGCCCAGCAGGTCTCCGTAGGATCACACTCACTCTTAGCTCCCTGATCCCTGAACATCTTGTCTGCCGTCAATCTCTGAAGTTTCTGTTCATCCTTAGGGATCCTTCCTTCCAGTGCCCAGCAGGTCTCCGTAGGATTACACTCACTGTTAGCTCCCTGATCCCGTGCTCCATCTTAGATCCCTGAACGTCTTGTCTGCCGTCAGTCTCTGAAGTTTCTGTTCATCCTTAGGGGTCCTTCCTTCCAGTGCCCAGCAGGTCTCCGTAGGATCACACTCACTCTTAGCTCCCTGATCCCGTGCTCCATCTTAGATCCCTGATCCCGTGCTCCATCTTAGATCCCTGATCCCGTGCTCCATCTTAGATCCCTGATCCCGTGCTCCATCTTAGATCCCTGAACATCTTGTCTGCCGCCAGTCTCTGAAGTTTCTGTTCTCCTTAGGGATCCTTCCTTCCAGTGCCCAGCAGGTCTCCGTAGGATCACACTCACTCTTAGCTCCCTGATCCCTGAACGTCTTGTCTGCCGTCAGTCTCTGAAGTTTCTGTTCCTCCTTAGGGATCCTTCCTTCCAGTGCCCAGTAGGTCTCTGTAGGCTCACACTCACTCTTAGCTCCCTGATCCCGTGCTCCATCTTAGATCCCTGAACGTCTTGTCTGCCGTCAGTCTCTGAAGTTCCTGTTCCTCCTTAGTGGTCCTTCCTTCCAGTGCCCAGTAGGCCTCCGTAGGATCACACTCACTCTTAGGTCCCAGATCCCGTGATCCATCTTAGATCCCTGAACGTCTTTTCTGCCGTCAGTCTCTGAAGTTTCTGTTCCTCCTTAGGGGTCCTTCCTTCCAGTGCCCAGTAGGTCTCCGTAGGATCACACTCACTCTTAGATCCCTGATCCCGTGCTCCATCTTAGATCCCTGAACGTCTTGTCTGCCGTCAGTCTCTGAAGTTTCTGTTCCTCCTTAGGGATCCCTCCTTCCAGTGCCCAGCGGGTCTCCGTAGGATCACACTCACTCTTAGATCCCTGATCCCGTGCTCCATCTTAGATCCCTGAACGTCTTGTCTGCCGTCAGTCTCTGAAGTTCCTGTTCCTCCTTAGGGATCCCTCCTTCCAGTGCCCAGCGGGTCTAAGTAGGATCACACTCACTCTTAGATCCCTGATCCCATGCTCTATCTTAGATCCCTGATCCCGTGCTCCATCTTAGATCCCTCATCCTGTGCTCCATCTTAGCTCCCTGATCCCATGCTCCATCTTAGATCCCTGATCCCGTGCTCCATCTTAGATCCCTGATCCCTGAACGTCTTGTCTGCCATCAGTCTGTGAAGTTTCTGTTCTCCTTAGGGGTCCTTCCTTCCAGTGCCCAGTAGGTCTCCGTAGGATCACACTCACTCTTAGCTCCCTGATCCCTGAACGTCTTGTCTGCCGTCAGTCTCTGAAGTTTCTGTTCCTCCTTAGGGATCCTTCCTCCAGTGCCCAGCAGCTCTCCGTAGGATCACACTCACTGTTAGCTCCCTGATCCCGTGCTCCATCTTAGATCCCTGAACGTCTTGTCTGCCGTCAGTCTGTGAAGTTTCTGTTCTCCTTAGGGGTCCTTCCTTCCAGTGCCCAGTAGGTCTCCGTAGGATCACACTCACTCTTAGCTCCCTGATCCCTGAACGTCTTGTCTGCCGTCAGTCTCTGAAGTTTCTGTTCATCCTTAGGGATCCTTCCTTCCAGTGCCCAGCCGGTCTCCGTAGGATCACACTCACTCTTAGCTCCCTGATCCCTGAACGTCTTGTCTGCCGTCAGTCCCTGAAGTTTCTGTTCCTCCTTAGGGATCCCTCCTTCCAGTGCCCAGCAGGTCTCCATAGGTTCACACTCACTCTTAGCTCCCTGATCCCTGAACGTCTTGTCTGCCGTCAGTCTCTGAAGTTTCTGTTCCTCCTTAGGGATCCCTCCTTCCAGTGCCCAACAGGTCTCCGTAGGATCACACTCACTCTTAGCTCCCTGATCCCTGAACGTCTTGTCTGCCGTCAGTCTCTGAAGTTTCTGTTCATCCTTAGGGGTCCTTCCTTCCAGTGCCCAGCAGGTCTCCGTAGGATCACACTCGCTCTTACCTCCCTGATCCCGTGCTCCATCTTAGATCCCTGAACATCTTGTCTGCCGTCAGTCTCTGAAGTTTCTGTTCCTCCTTAGGGATCCTTCCTTCCAGTGCCCAGCAGGTCTCCGTAGGATCACACTCACTCTTAGCTCCCTGATCCCGTGCTCCATCTTAGATCCCTGAACATCTTGTCTGCCGTCAGTCTCTGAAGTTTCTGTTCCTCCTTAGGGATCCTTCCTTCCAGTGCCCAGCAGGTCTCCGTAGGATCACACTCACTCTTAGCTCCCTGATCCTGTGCTCCATCTTAGATCCCTGAACATCTTGTCTGCCACCAGTCTGTGAAGTTTCTGTTCTCCTTAGGGGTCCTTACTTCCAGTGCCCAGCAGGTCTCCGTAGGATCACACTCACTCTTAGCTCCCTGATCCCTGAACGTCTTGTCTGCCGTCAGTCTCTGAAGTTTCTGTTCATCCTTAGGGATCCTTCCTTCCAGTGCCCAGTAGGTCTCCGTAGGATCACACTCACTCTTAGCTCCCTGATCCCGTGCTCCATCTTAGATCCCTGAACGTCTTGTCTGCCGTCAGTCTCTGAAGTTTCTGTTCTCCTTAGGGATCCTTCCTTCCAGTGCCCAGCAGGTCTCCGTAGGATCACACTCACTCTTAGCTCCCTGATCCCGTGCTCCATCTTAGATCCCTGAACGTCTTGTCTGCCACCAGTCTCTGAAGTTTCTGTTCCTCCTTAGGGATCCTTCCTTCCAGTGCCCAGCGGGTCTCCGTAGGATCACACTCACTCTTAGCTCCCTGATCCCGTGCTCCATCTTAGATCCCTGAACGTCTTGTCTGCCGTCAGTCTCTGAAGTTTCTGTTCTCCTTAGGGATCCTTCCTTCCAGTGCCCAGCAGGTCTCCGTAGGATCACACTCACTCTTAGCTCCCTGATCCTGTGCTCCATCTTAGATCCCTGAACATCTTGTCTGCCACCAGTCTGTGAAGTTTCTGTTCTCCTTAGGGATCCTTCCTTCCAGTGCCCAGCAGGTCTCCGTAGGATCACACTCACTCTTAGCTCCCTGATCCCTGAACATCTTGTCTGCCGTCAGTCTCTGAAGTTTCTGTTCCTCCTTAGGGGTCCTTCCTTCCAGTGCCCAGCAGGTCTCCGTAGGATCACACTCACTCTTAGCTCCCTGATCCCTGAACATCTTGTCTGCCGTCAGTCTCTGAAGTTTCTGTTCCTCCTTAGGGGTCCTTCCTTCCATTGCCCAGCAGGTCTCCGTAGGATCACACTCACTCTTAGCTCCCTGATCCCGTGCTCCATCTTAGATCCCTGAACGTCTTGTCTGCCGTCAGTCTCTGAAGTTCCTGTTCCTCCTTAGGGATCCTTCCTTCCAGTGCCCAGCAGGTCTCCGTAGGATCACACTCACTCTTAGCTCCCTGATCCCTGAACGTCTTGTCTGCCGTCAGTCTCTGAAGTTTCTGTTCCTCCTTAGGGATCCTTCCTTCCAGTGCCCAGCAGGTCTCCGTAGGATCACACTCACTTTTAGCTCCCTGATCCCTGAACATCTTGTCTGCCGTCAGTCTCTGAAGTTTCTGTTCATCCTTAGGGATCCTTCCTTCCAGTGCCCAGCAGGTCTCCGTAGGATCACACTCACTGTTAGCTCCCTGATCCCGTGCTCCATCTTAGATCCCTGAACGTCTTGTCTGCCGTCAGTCTCTGAAGTTTCTGTTCCTCCTTAGGGGTCCTTCCTTCCATTGCCCAGCAGGTCTCCGTAGGATCACACTCACTGTTAGCTCCCTGATCCCGTGCTCCATCTTATATCCCTGAACGTCTTGTCTGCCACCAGTCTGTGAAGTTTCTGTTCTCCTTAGGGATCCTTCCTTCCAGTGCCCAGCAGGTCTCCGTAGGATCACACTCACTCTTAGCTCCCTGATCCCTGATCCCTGAACATCTTGTCTGCCGTCAGTCTCTGAAGTTTCTGTTCCTCCTTAGGGGTCCTTCCTTCCAGTGCCCAGCAGGTCTCCGTAGGATCACACTCACTCTTAGCTCCCTGATCCCTGAACATCTTGTCTGCCGTCAGTCTCTGAAGTTTCTGTTCCTCCTTAGGGGTCCTTCCTTCCAGTGCCCAGCAGGTCTCCGTAGGATCACACTCACTCTTAGGTCCCTGATCCCGTTGTCCATCTTAGATCCCTGAACATCTTGTCTGCCACCAGTCTGTGAAGTTTCTGTTCTCCTTAGGGATCCTTCCTTCCAGTGCCCAGCCGGGTCTCCGTAGGATCACACTCACTCTTAGCTCCCTGATCCTGTGCTCCCTGAACATCTTGTCTGCCGTCAGTCTCTGAAGTTTCTGTTCCTCCTTAGGGGTCCTTCCTTCCAGTGCCCAGCAGGTCTCCGTAGGATCACACTCACTCTTAACTCCCTGATCCCGTGCTCCATCTTAGATCCCTGAACATCTTGTCTGCCGTCAGTCTCTGAAGTTTCTGTTCCTCCTTAGGGATCCTTCCTTCCAGTGCCCAGCAGGTCTCCGTAGGATCACACTCACTCTTAGCTCCCTGATCCCTGAACGTATTGTCTGCCGTCAGTCTCTGAAGTTTCTGTTCATCCTTAGGGGTCCTTCCTTCCAGTGCCCAGCAGGTCTCCGTAGGATCACACTCACTCTTAGCTCCCTGATCCCTGAACATCTTGTCTGCCGTCAGTCTCTGAAGTTTCTGTTCCTCCTTAGGGATCCTTCCTTCCAGTGCCCAGCAGGTCTCCGTAGGATCACACTCACTCTTAGCTCCCTGATCCCGTGCTGCATCTTAGATCCCTGAACGTCTTGTCTGCCGTCAGTCTCTGAAGTTCCTGTTCCTCCTTAGGGATCCTTCCTTCCAGTGCCCAGCAGGTCTCCGTAGGATCACACTCACTCTTAGCTCCCTGATCCCATGCTCCATCTTAGATCCCTGAACATCTTGTTTGCCGTCAGTCTCTGAAGTTTCTGTTCATCCTTAGGGGTCCTTCCTTTCAGTGCCCAGTAGGTCTCCGTAGGATCACACTCACTCTTAGCTCCCTGATCCCTGAACGTCTTGTCTGCGGTCAGTCTCTGAAGTTTCTGTTCATCCTTAGGGATCCTTCCTTCCAGTGCCCAGCAGGTCTCCGTAGGATCACACTCACTCTTAGCTCCCTGATCCCGTGCTCCCTGATCCCTGAACGTCTTGTCTGCCGTCAGTCTCTGAAGTTTCTGTTCATCCTTAGGTTTCCTTCCTTCCAGTGCCCAGCAGGTCTCCGTAGGATCACACTCACTCTTAGCTCCCTGATCCCGTGCTCCATCTTAGATCCCTGATCCCGTGCTCCATCTTAGATCCCTGGTCCCGTGCTCCATCTTAGATCCCTGATCCCGTGCTCCATCTTAGATCCCTGAACATCTTGTCTGCCGCCAGTCTCTGAAGTTTCTGTTCTCCTTAGGGATCCTTCCTTCCAGTGCCCAGCAGGTCTCCGTAGGATCACACTCACTCTTAGCTCCCTGATCCCTGAACGTCTTGTCTGCCGTCAGTCTCTGAAGTTTCTGTTCCTCCTTAGGGATCCTTCCTTCCAGTGCCCAGTAGGTATCTGTAGGCTCACACTCACTCTTAGCTCCCTGATCCCGTGCTCCATCTTAGATCCCTGAACGTCTTGTCTGCCGTCAGTCTCTGAAGTTCCTGTTCCTCCTTAGGGGTCCTTCCTTCCAGTGCCCAGCAGGTCTCCGTAGGATCACACTCACTCTTAGGTCCCAGATCCCGTGCTCCATCTTAGATCCCTGAACGTCTTGTCTGCCGTCAGTCTCTGAAGTTTCTGTTCCTCCTTAGGGGTCCTTCCTTCCAGTGCCCAGCAGGTCTCCGTAGGATCACACTCACTCTTAGATCCCTGATCCCGTGCTCCATCTTAGATCCCTGAACGTCTTGTCTGCCGTCAGTCTCTGAAGTTTCTGTTCCTCCTTAGGGATCCCTCCTTCCAGTGCCCAGCGGGTCTCCGTAGGATCACACTCACTCTTAGATCCCTGATCCCGTGCTCCATCTTAGATCCCTGAACGTCTTGTCTGCCGTCAGTCTCTGAAGTTCCTGTTCCTCCTTAGGGATCCCTCCTTCCAGTGCCCAGCGGGTCTCCGTAGGATCACACTCACTCTTAGATCCCTGATCCCATGCTCTATCTTAGATCCCTGATCCCGTGCTCCAGCTTAGATCCCTGATCCCGTGCTCCATCTTAGCTCCCTGATCCCATGCTCCATCTTAGATCCCTGATCCCGTGCTCCATCTTAGATCCCTGATCCCTGAACGTCTTGTCTGCCGTCAGTCTGTGAAGTTTCTGTTCTCCTTAGGGGTCCTTCCTTCCAGTGCCCAGTAGGTCTCCGTAGGATCACACTCACTCTTAGCTCCCTGATCCCTGAACGTCTTGTCTGCCGTCAGTCTCTGAAGTTTCTGTTCCTCCTTAGGGATCCTTCCTCCAGTGCCCAGCAGGTCTCCGTAGGATCACACTCACTGTTAGCTCCCTGATCCCGTGCTCCATCTTAGATCCCTGAACGTCTTGTCTGCCGTCAGTCTGTGAAGTTTCTGTTCTCCTTAGGGGTCCTTCCTTCCAGTGCCCAGTAGGTCTCCGTAGGATCACACTCACTCTTAGCTCCCTGATCCCTGAACGTCTTGTCTGCCGTCAGTCTCTGAAGTTTCTGTTCATCCTTAGGGATCCTTCCTTCCAGTGCCCAGCCGGTCTCCGTAGGATCACACTCACTCTTAGCTCCCTGATCCCTGAACGTCTTGTCTGCCGTCAGTCTCTGAAGTTTCTGTTCCTCCTTAGGGATCCCTCCTTCCAGTGCCCAGCAGGTCTCCATAGGATCACACTCACTCTTAGCTCCCTGATCCCTGAACGTCTTGTCTGCCGTCAGTCTCTGAAGTTTCTGTTCCTCCTTAGGGATCCCTCCTTCCAGTGCCCAACAGGTCTCCGTAGGATCACACTCACTCTTAGCTCCCTGATCCCTGAACGTCTTGTCTGCCGTCAGTCTCTGAAGTTTCTGTTCATCCTTAGGGGTCCTTCCTTCCAGTGCCCAGCAGGTCTCCGTAGGATCACACTCACTCTTAGCTCCCTGATCCCGTGCTCCATCTTAGATCCCTGAACATCTTGTCTGCCGTCAGTCTCTGAAGTTTCTGTTCCTCCTTAGGGATCCTTCCTTCCAGTGCCCAGCAGGTCTCCGTAGGATCACACTCACTCTTAGGTCCCTGATCCCGTGCTCCATCTTAGATCACTGAACGTCTTGAATGCCGTCAGTCTGTGAAGTTTCTCTTCTACTTAGGGGTCCTTCCTTCCAGTGCCCAGCAGGTCTCCGTAGGATCACACTCACTCTTTGCTCCCTGATCCCTGAACGTCTTGTCTGCCGTCAGTCTCTGAAGTTTCTGTTCATCCTTAGGGGTCCTTACTTCCAGTGCCCAGCAGGTCTCCGTAGGATCACACTCACTCTTAGCTCCCTGATCCCTGAACATCTTGTCTGCCGTCAGTCTCTGAAGTTTCTGTTCATCCTTAGGGGTCCTTCCTTCCAGTGCCCAGCAGGTCTCCGTAGGATCACACTCACTCTTAGCTCCCTGATCCCGTGCTCCATCTTAGATCCCTGAACATCTTGTCTGCCGTCAGTCTCTGAAGTTCCTGTTCATCCTTAGGGATCCTTCCTTCCAGTGCCCAGCAGGTCTCCGTAGGATCACACTCACTCTTAGCTCCCTGATTCCGTGCTCTATCTTAGATCCCTGAACATCTTGTCTGCCGTCAGTCTCTGAAGTTTCTGTTCCTCCTTAGGGATCCTTCCTTCCAGTGCCCAGCAGGTCTCCGTAGGATCACACTCACTCTTAGCTCCCTGATCCCTGAACGTCTTGTCTGCCGTCAGTCTCTGAAGTTTCTGTTCATCCTTAGGGTTCCTTCCTTCCCAGTGCCCAGCAGGTCTCCGTAGGATCACACTCACTCTTAGCTCCCTGATCCCTGAACATCTTGTCTGCCGTCAGTCTCTGAAGTTTCTGTTCATCCTTAGGGGTCCTTCCTTCCAGTGCCCAGCAGGTCTCCGTAGGATCACACTCACTCTTAGGGCCCGGATCCCGTGCTCCATCTTAGATCCCTGAACGTCTTGTCTGCCGTCAGTCTCTGAAGTTTCTGTTCTCCTTAGGGATCCTTCCTTCCAGCGCCCAGCAGGTCTCCGTAGGATCACACTCACTCTTAGCTCCCTGAACCCGTGCTCCCTGATCCCTGAACGTCTTGTTTGCCGTCAGTCTCTGAAGTTTCTGTTCCTCCTTAGGGATCCTTCCTTCCAAGTGCCCAGCAGGTCTCTGTAGGATCACACTCACTCTTAGGTCCCTGATCCCGTGCTCCATCTTAGATCCCTGAACGTCTTGACTGCCGTCAGTCTGTGAAGTTTCTGTTCTCCTTAGGGGTCCTTCCTTCCAGTGCCCAGCAGGTCTCCGTAGGATCACACTCACTCTTAGCTCCCTGATCCCTGAACGTCTTGTCTGCCGTCAGTCTCTGAAGTTTCTGTTCCTCCTTAGGGATCCTTCCTTCCAGTGCCCAGCAGGTCTCCGTAGGATCACACTCACTCTTAGCTCCCTGATCCCGTGCTCCATCTTAGATCCCTGAACATCTTGTTTGCCGTCAGTCTCTGAAGTTTCTGTTCCTCCTTAGGGATCCTTCCTTCCAGTGCCCAGCAGGTCTCCGTAGGATCACACTCACTCTTAGCGCCCTGATCCCGTGCTCCATCTTAGATCCCTGAACATCTTGTTTGCCGTCAGTCTCTGAAGTTTCTGTTCCTCCTTAGGGATCCTTCCTTCCAGTGCCCAGCAGGTCTCCGGAAGATCACACTCACTCTTAGCTCCCTGATCCCTGATCCCTGAACATCTTAGATCCCTGAACATCTTGTCTGCCGTCAGTCTCTGAAGTTTCTGTTCCTCCTTAGGGATCCTTCCTTCCAGTGCCCAGCAGGTCTCCGTAGGATCACACTCACTCTTAGCTCCCTGATCCCTGAACATCTTGTCTGCCGTCAGTCTCTGAAGTTTCTGTTCCTCCTTAGGGATCCTTCCTTCCAGTGCCCAGCAGGTCTCCGTAGGATTACACTCACTCTTAGCTCCCTGAGCCCTGAACGTCTTGTCTGCCGTCAGTCTCTAAAGTTCCTGTTCCTCCTTAGGGATCCTTCCTTCCAGTGCCCAGCAGGTCTCCGTAGGATCACACTCACTCTTAGGTCCCAGATCCCGTGCTCCATCTTAGATCCCTGAACGTCTTGTCTGCCGTCAGTCTCTGAAGTTTCTGTTCCTCCGTAGGGATCCTTCCTTCCAGTGCCCAGCAGGTCTCCGTAGGATCACACTCACTCTTAGCTCCCTGATCCCTGAACATCTTGTCTGCCGTCAGTCTCTGAAGTTTCTGTTCCTCCTTAGGGGTCCTTCCAGTGCCCACCAGGTCTCCGTAGGATCACACTCAATCTTAGCTCCCTGATCCCTGAACATCTTGTCTGCCGTCAGTCTCTGAAGTTTTTGTTCCTCCTTAGGGGTCCTTCCTTCCAGTGCCCAGCAGGTCTCCGTAGGATCACACTCACTCTTAGCTCCCTGATCCCGTGCTCCCTGATCCCTGAACGTCCTGTCTGCCATCAGTCTCTGAAGTTTCTGTTCCTCCTTAGGGATCCTTCCTTCCAGTGCCCAGCAGGTCGTCGTAGGATCACATTTAGCTCCCTGATCCCGTGCTCCATCTTAGATCCCTGAACATCTTGTTTGCCGTCAGTCTCTGAAGTTTCTGTTCATCCTTAGGGATCCTTCCTTCCAGTGCCCAGCAGGTCTCCGTAGGATCACACTCACTCTTAGCTCCCTGATCCCGTGCTCCATCTTAGATCCCTGAACGTCTTGTCTGCCGTCAGTCTCTGAAGTTTCTGTTCCTCCTTAGGGATCCCTCCTTCCAGTGCCCAGCGGGTCTCCGTAGGATCACACTCACTCTTAGATCCCTGATCCCGTGCTCCATCTTAGATCCCTGAACGTCTTGTCTGCCGTCAGTCTCTGAAGTTCCTGTTCCTCCTTAGGGATCCCTCCTTCCAGTGCCCAGCGGGTCTAAGTAGGATCACACTCACTCTTAGATCCCTGATCCCATGCTCTATCTTAGATCCCTGATCCCGTGCTCCATCTTTGATCCCTCATCCTGTGCTCCATCTTAGCTCCCTGATCCCATGCTCCATCTTAGATCCCTGATCCCGTGCTCCATCTTAGATCCCTGATCCCTGAACGTCTTGTCTGCCATCAGTCTGTGAAGTTTCTGTTCTCCTTAGGGGTCCTTCCTTCCAGTGCCCAGTAGGTCTCCGTAGGATCACACTCACTCTTAGCTCCCTGATCCCTGAACGTCTTGTCTGCCGTCAGTCTCTGAAGTTTCTGTTCCTCCTTAGGGATCCTTCCTCCAGTGCCCAGCAGCTCTCCGTAGGATCACACTCACTGTTAGCTCCCTGATCCCGTGCTCCATCTTAGATCCCTGAACGTCTTGTCTGCCGTCAGTCTGTGAAGTTTCTGTTCTCCTTAGGGGTCCTTCCTTCCAGTGCCCAGTAGGTCTCCGTAGGATCACACTCACTCTTAGCTCCCTGATCCCTGAACGTCTTGTCTGCCGTCAGTCTCTGAAGTTTCTGTTCATCCTTAGGGATCCTTCCTTCCAGTGCCCAGCCGGTCTCCGTAGGATCACACTCACTCTTAGCTCCCTGATCCCTGAACGTCTTGTCTGCCGTCAGTCCCTGAAGTTTCTGTTCCTCCTTAGGGATCCCTCCTTCCAGTGCCCAGCAGGTCTCCATAGGATCACACTCACTCTTAGCTCCCTGATCCCTGAACGTCTTGTCTGCCGTCAGTCTCTGAAGTTTCTGTTCCTCCTTAGGGATCCCTCCTTCCAGTGCCCAACAGGTCTCCGTAGGATCACACTCACTCTTAGCTCCCTGATCCCTGAACGTCTTGTCTGCCGTCAGTCTCTGAAGTTTCTGTTCATCCTTAGGGGTCCTTCCTTCCAGTGCCCAGCAGGTCTCCGTAGGATCACACTCGCTCTTACCTCCCTGATCCCGTGCTCCATCTTAGATCCCTGAACATCTTGTCTGCCGTCAGTCTCTGAAGTTTCTGTTCCTCCTTAGGGATCCTTCCTTCCAGTGCCCAGCAGGTCTCCGTAGGATCACACTCACTCTTAGCTCCCTGATCCCGTGCTCCATCTTAGATCCCTGAACATCTTGTCTGCCGTCAGTCTCTGAAGTTTCTGTTCCTCCTTAGGGATCCTTCCTTCCAGTGCCCAGCAGGTCTCCGTAGGATCACACTCACTCTTAGCTCCCTGATCCTGTGCTCCATCTTAGATCCCTGAACATCTTGTCTGCCACCAGTCTGTGAAGTTTCTGTTCTCCTTAGGGGTCCTTACTTCCAGTGCCCAGCAGGTCTCCGTAGGATCACACTCACTCTTAGCTCCCTGATCCCTGAACGTCTTGTCTGCCGTCAGTCTCTGAAGTTTCTGTTCATCCTTAGGGATCCTTCCTTCCAGTGCCCAGTAGGTCTCCGTAGGATCACACTCACTCTTAGCTCCCTGATCCCGTGCTCCATCTTAGATCCCTGAACGTCTTGTCTGCCGTCAGTCTCTGAAGTTTCTGTTCTCCTTAGGGATCCTTCCTTCCAGTGCCCAGCAGGTCTCCGTAGGATCACACTCACTCTTAGCTCCCTGATCCCGTGCTCCATCTTAGATCCCTGAACGTCTTGTCTGCCACCAGTCTCTGAAGTTTCTGTTCCTCCTTAGGGATCCTTCCTTCCAGTGCCCAGCGGGTCTCCGTAGGATCACACTCACTCTTAGCTCCCTGATCCCGTGCTCCATCTTAGATCCCTGAACGTCTTGTCTGCCGTCAGTCTCTGAAGTTTCTGTTCTCCTTAGGGATCCTTCCTTCCAGTGCCCAGCAGGTCTCCGTAGGATCACACTCACTCTTAGCTCCCTGATCCTGTGCTCCATCTTAGATCCCTGAACATCTTGTCTGCCACCAGTCTGTGAAGTTTCTGTTCTCCTTAGGGATCCTTCCTTCCAGTGCCCAGCAGGTCTCCGTAGGATCACACTCACTCTTAGCTCCCTGATCCCTGAACATCTTGTCTGCCGTCAGTCTCTGAAGTTTCTGTTCCATTTAGGGGTCCTTCCTTCCAGTGCCCAGCAGGTCTCCGTAGGATCACACTCACTCTTAGCTCCCTGATCCCTGAACATCTTGTCTGCCGTCAGTCTCTGAAGTTTCTGTTCCTCCTTAGGGGTCCTTCCTTCCAGTGCCCAGCAGGTCTCCGTAGGATCACACTCACTCTTAGCTCCCTGATCCCGTGCTCCATCTTAGATCCCTGAACGTCTTGTCTGCCGTCAGTCTCTGAAGTTCCTGTTCCTCCTTAGGGATCCTTCCTTCCAGTGCCCAGCAGGTCTCCGTAGGATCACACTCACTCTTAGCTCCCTGATCCCTGAACGTCTTGTCTGCCGTCAGTCTCTGAAGTTTCTGTTCCTCCTTAGGGATCCTTCCTTCCAGTGCCCAGCAGGTCTCCGTAGGATCACACTCACTTTTAGCTCCCTGATCCCTGAACATCTTGTCTGCCGTCAGTCTCTGAAGTTTCTGTTCATCCTTAGGGATCCTTCCTTCCAGTGCCCAGCAGGTCTCCGTAGGATCACACTCACTGTTAGCTCCCTGATCCCGTGCTCCATCTTAGATCCCTGAACGTCTTGTCTGCCGTCAGTCTCTGAAGTTTCTGTTCCTCCTTAGGGGTCCTTCCTTCCATTGCCCAGCAGGTCTCCGTAGGATCACACTCACTGTTAGCTCCCTGATCCCGTGCTCCATCTTAGATCCCTGAACGTCTTGTCTGCCACCAGTCTGTGAAGTTTCTGTTCTCCTTAGGGATCCTTCCTTCCAGTGCCCAGCAGGTCTCCGTAGGATCACGCTCACTCTTAGCTCCCTGATCCCTGATCCCTGAACATCTTGTCTGCCGTCAGTCTCTGAAGTTTCTGTTCCTCCTTAGGGGTCCTTCCTTCCAGTGCCCAGCAGGTCTCCGTAGGATCACACTCACTCTTAGCTCCCTGATCCCTGAACATCTTGTCTGCCGTCAGTCTCTGAAGTTTCTGTTCCTCCTTAGGGGTCCTTCCTTCCAGTGCCCAGCAGGTCTCCGTAGGATCACACTCACTCTTAGGTCCCTGATCCCGTTGTCCATCTTAGATCCCTGAACATCTTGTCTGCCACCAGTCTGTGAAGTTTCTGTTCTCCTTAGGGATCCTTCCTTCCAGTGCCCAGCCGGGTCTCCGTAGGATGACACTCACTCTTAGCTCCCTGATCCTGTGCTCCCTGAACATCTTGTCTGCCGTCAGTCTCTGAAGTTTCTGTTCCTCCTTAGGGGTCCTTCCTTCCAGTGCCCAGCAGGTCTCCGTAGGATCACACTCACTCTTAGCTCCCTGATCCCGTGCTCCATCTTAGATCCCTGAACATCTTGTCTGCCGTCAGTCTCTGAAGTTTCTGTTCCTCCTTAGGGATCCTTCCTTCCAGTGCCCAGCAGGTCTCCGTAGGATCACACTCACTCTTAGCTCCCTGATCCCTGAACGTCTTGTCTGCCGTCAGTCTCTGAAGTTTCTGTTCATCCTTAGGGGTCCTTCCTTCCAGTGCCCAGCAGGTCTCCGTAGGATCACACTCACTCTTAGCTCCCTGATCCCTGAACATCTTGTCTGCCGTCAGTCTCTGAAGTTTCTGTTCCTCCTTAGGGATCCTTCCTTCCAGTGCCCAGCAGGTCTCCGTAGGATCACACTCACTCTTAGCTCCCTGATCCCGTGCTCCATCTTAGATCCCTGAACGTCTTGTCTGCCGTCAGTCTCTGAAGTTCCTGTTCCTCCTTAGGGATCCTTCCTTCCAGTGCCCAGCAGGTCTCCGTAGGATCACACTCACTCTTAGCTCCCTGATCCCATGCTCCATCTTAGATCCCTGAACATCTTGTTTGCCGTCAGTCTCTGAAGTTTCTGTTCATCCTTAGGGGTCCTTCCTTTCAGTGCCCAGTAGGTCTCCGTAGGATCACACTCACTCTTAGCTCCCTGATCCCTGAACGTCTTGTCTGCCGTCAGTCTCTGAAGTTTCTGTTCATCCTTAGGGATCCTTCCTTCCAGTGCCCAGCAGGTCTCCGTAGGATCACACTCACTCTTAGCTCCCTGATCCCGTGCTCCCTGATCCCTGAACGTCTTGTCTGCCGTCAGTCTCTGAAGTTTCTGTTCATCCTTAGGTTTCCTTCCTTCCAGTGCCCAGCAGGTCTCCGTAGGATCACACTCACTCTGAGCTCCCTGATCCCGTGCTCCATCTTAGATCCCTGATCCCGTGCTCCATCTTAGATCCTGGTCCCGTGCTCCATCTTAGATCCCTGATCCCGTGCTCCATCTTAGATCCCTGAACATCTTGTCTGCCGCCAGTCTCTGAAGTTTCTGTTCTCCTTAGGGATCCTTCCTTCCAGTGCCCAGCAGGTCTCCGTAGGATCACACTCACTCTTAGCTCCCTGATCCCTGAACGTCTTGTCTGCCGTCAGTCTCTGAAGTTTCTGTTCCTCCTTAGGGATCCTTCCTTCCAGTGCCCAGTAGGTATCTGTAGGCTCACACTCACTCTTAGCTCCCTGATCCCGTGCTCCATCTTAGATCCCTGAACGTCTTGTCTGCCGTCAGTCTCTGAAGTTCCTGTTCCTCCTTAGGGGTCCTTCCTTCCAGTGCCCAGCAGGTCTCCGTAGGATCACACTCACTCTTAGGTCCCAGATCCCGTGCTCCATCTTAGATCCCTGAACGTCTTGTCTGCCGTCAGTCTCTGAAGTTTCTGTTCCTCCTTAGGGGTCCTTCCTTCCAGTGCCCAGCAGGTCTCCGTAGGATCACACTCACTCTTAGATCCCTGATCCCGTGCTCCATCTTAGATCCCTGAACGTCTTGTCTGCCGTCAGTCTCTGAAGTTTCTGTTCCTCCTTAGGGATCCCTCCTTCCAGTGCCCAGCGGGTCTCCGTAGGATCACACTCACTCTTAGATCCCTGATCCCGTGCTCCATCTTAGATCCCTGAACGTCTTGTCTGCCGTCAGTCTCTGAAGTTCCTGTTCCTCCTTAGGGATCCCTCCTTCCAGTGCCCAGCGGGTCTCCGTAGGATCACACTCACTCTTAGATCCCTGATCCCATGCTCTATCTTAGATCCCTGATCCCGTGCTCCAGCTTAGATCCCTGATCCCGTGCTCCATCTTAGCTCCCTGATCCCATGCTCCATCTTAGATCCCTGATCCCGTGCTCCATCTTAGATCCCTGATCCCTGAACGTCTTGTCTGCCGTCAGTCTGTGAAGTTTCTGTTCTCCTTAGGGGTCCTTCCTTCCAGTGCCCAGTAGGTCTCCGTAGGATCACACTCACTCTTAGCTCCCTGATCCCTGAACGTCTTGTCTGCCGTCAGTCTCTGAAGTTTCTGTTCCTCCTTAGGGATCCTTCCTCCAGTGCCCAGCAGGTCTCCGTAGGATCACACTCACTGTTAGCTCCCTGATCCCGTGCTCCATCTTAGATCCCTGAACGTCTTGTCTGCCGTCAGTCTGTGAAGTTTCTGTTCTCCTTAGGGGTCCTTCCTTCCAGTGCCCAGTAGGTCTCCGTAGGATCACACTCACTCTTAGCTCCCTGATCCCTGAACGTCTTGTCTGCCGTCAGTCTCTGAAGTTTCTGTTCATCCTTAGGGATCCTTCCTTCCAGTGCCCAGCCGGTCTCCGTAGGATCACACTCACTCTTAGCTCCCTGATCCCTGAACGTCTTGTCTGCCGTCAGTCTCTGAAGTTTCTGTTCTCCTTAGGGATCCTTCCTTCCAGTGCCCAGCAGGTCTCCGTAGGATCACACTCACTCTTAGCTCCCTGATCCTGTGCTCCATCTTAGATCCCTGAACATCTTGTCTGCCACCAGTCTGTGAAGTTTCTGTTCTCCTTAGGGATCCTTCCTTCCAGTGCCCAGCAGGTCTCCGTAGGATCACACTCACTCTTAGCTCCCTGATCCCTGAACATCTTGTCTGCCGTCAGTCTCTGAAGTTTCTGTTCCATTTAGGGTCCTTCCTTCCAGTGCCCAGCAGGTCTCCGTAGGATCACACTCACTCTTAGCTCCCTGATCCCTGAACATCTTGTCTGCCGTCAGTCTCTGAAGTTTCTGTTCCTCCTTAGGGGTCCTTCCTTCCAGTGCCCAGCAGGTCTCCGTAGGATCACACTCACTCTTAGCTCCCTGATCCCGTGCTCCATCTTAGATCCCTGAACGTCTTGTCTGCCGTCAGTCTCTGAAGTTCCTGTTCCTCCTTAGGGATCCTTCCTTCCAGTGCCCAGCAGGTCTCCGTAGGATCACACTCACTCTTAGCTCCCTGATCCCTGAACGTCTTGTCTGCCGTCAGTCTCTGAAGTTTCTGTTCCTCCTTAGGGATCCTTCCTTCCAGTGCCCAGCAGGTCTCCGTAGGATCACACTCACTTTTAGCTCCCTGATCCCTGAACATCTTGTCTGCCGTCAGTCTCTGAAGTTTCTGTTCATCCTTAGGGATCCTTCCTTCCAGTGCCCAGCAGGTCTCCGTAGGATCACACTCACTGTTAGCTCCCTGATCCCGTGCTCCATCTTAGATCCCTGAACGTCTTGTCTGCCGTCAGTCTCTGAAGTTTCTGTTCCTCCTTAGGGGTCCTTCCTTCCATTGCCCAGCAGGTCTCCGTAGGATCACACTCACTGTTAGCTCCCTGATCCCGTGCTCCATCTTAGATCCCTGAACGTCTTGTCTGCCACCAGTCTGTGAAGTTTCTGTTCTCCTTAGGGATCCTTCCTTCCAGTGCCCAGCAGGTCTCCGTAGGATCACGCTCACTCTTAGCTCCCTGATCCCTGATCCCTGAACATCTTGTCTGCCGTCAGTCTCTGAAGTTTCTGTTCCTCCTTAGGGTCCTTCCTTCCAGTGCCCAGCAGGTCTCCGTAGGATCACACTCACTCTTAGCTCCCTGATCCCTGAACATCTTGTCTGCCGTCAGTCTCTGAAGTTTCTGTTCCTCCTTAGGGTCCTTCCTTCCAGTGCCCAGCAGGTCTCCGTAGGATCACACTCACTCTTAGGTCCCTGATCCCGTTGTCCATCTTAGATCCCTGAACATCTTGTCTGCCACCAGTCTGTGAAGTTTCTGTTCTCCTTAGGGATCCTTCCTTCCAGTGCCCAGCCGGGTCTCCGTAGGATGACACTCACTCTTAGCTCCCTGATCCTGTGCTCCCTGAACATCTTGTCTGCCGTCAGTCTCTGAAGTTTCTGTTCCTCCTTAGGGTCCTTCCTTCCAGTGCCCAGCAGGTCTCCGTAGGATCACACTCACTCTTAGCTCCCTGATCCCGTGCTCCATCTTAGATCCCTGAACATCTTGTCTGCCGTCAGTCTCTGAAGTTTCTGTTCCTCCTTAGGGATCCTTCCTTCCAGTGCCCAGCAGGTCTCCGTAGGATCACACTCACTCTTAGCTCCCTGATCCCTGAACGTCTTGTCTGCCGTCAGTCTCTGAAGTTTCTGTTCATCCTTAGGGGTCCTTCCTTCCAGTGCCCAGCAGGTCTCCGTAGGATCACACTCACTCTTAGCTCCCTGATCCCTGAACATCTTGTCTGCCGTCAGTCTCTGAAGTTTCTGTTCCTCCTTAGGGATCCTTCCTTCCAGTGCCCAGCAGGTCTCCGTAGGATCACACTCACTCTTAGCTCCCTGATCCCGTGCTCCATCTTAGATCCCTGAACGTCTTGTCTGCCGTCAGTCTCTGAAGTTCCTGTTCCTCCTTAGGGATCCTTCCTTCCAGTGCCCAGCAGGTCTCCGTAGGATCACACTCACTCTTAGCTCCCTGATCCCATGCTCCATCTTAGATCCCTGAACATCTTGTTTGCCGTCAGTCTCTGAAGTTTCTGTTCATCCTTAGGGGTCCTTCCTTTCAGTGCCCAGTAGGTCTCCGTAGGATCACACTCACTCTTAGCTCCCTGATCCCTGAACGTCTTGTCTGCCGTCAGTCTCTGAAGTTTCTGTTCATCCTTAGGGATCCTTCCTTCCAGTGCCCAGCAGGTCTCCGTAGGATCACACTCACTCTTAGCTCCCTGATCCCGTGCTCCCTGATCCCTGAACGCCTTGTCTGCCGTCAGTCTCTGAAGTTTCTGTTCATCCTTAGGTTTCCTTCCTTCCAGTGCCCAGCAGGTCTCCGTAGGATCACACTCACTCTGAGCTCCCTGATCCCGTGCTCCATCTTAGATCCCTGATCCCGTGCTCCATCTTAGATCCTGGTCCCGTGCTCCATCTTAGATCCCTGATCCCGTGCTCCATCTTAGATCCCTGAACATCTTGTCTGCCGCCAGTCTCTGAAGTTTCTGTTCTCCTTAGGGATCCTTCCTTCCAGTGCCCAGCAGGTCTCCGTAGGATCACACTCACTCTTAGCTCCCTGATCCCTGAACGTCTTGTCTGCCGTCAGTCTCTGAAGTTTCTGTTCCTCCTTAGGGATCCTTCCTTCCAGTGCCCAGTAGGTATCTGTAGGCTCACACTCACTCTTAGCTCCCTGATCCCGTGCTCCATCTTAGATCCCTGAACGTCTTGTCTGCCGTCAGTCTCTGAAGTTCCTGTTCCTCCTTAGGGGTCCTTCCTTCCAGTGCCCAGCAGGTCTCCGTAGGATCACACTCACTCTTAGGTCCCAGATCCCGTGCTCCATCTTAGATCCCTGAACGTCTTGTCTGCCGTCAGTCTCTGAAGTTTCTGTTCCTCCTTAGGGGTCCTTCCTTCCAGTGCCCAGCAGGTCTCCGTGAGGATCACACTCACTCTTAGATCCCTGATCCCGTGCTCCATCTTAGATCCCTGAACGTCTTGTCTGCCGTCAGTCTCTGAAGTTTCTGTTCCTCCTTAGGGATCCCTCCTTCCAGTGCCCAGCGGGTCTCCGTAGGATCACACTCACTCTTAGATCCCTGATCCCGTGCTCCATCTTAGATCCCTGAACGTCTTGTCTGCCGTCAGTCTCTGAAGTTCCTGTTCCTCCTTAGGGATCCCTCCTTCCAGTGCCCAGCGGGTCTCCGTAGGATCACACTCACTCTTAGATCCCTGATCCCATGCTCTATCTTAGATCCCTGATCCCGTGCTCCAGCTTAGATCCCTGATCCCGTGCTCCATCTTAGCTCCCTGATCCCATGCTCCATCTTAGATCCCTGATCCCGTGCTCCATCTTAGATCCCTGATCCCTGAACGTCTTGTCTGCCGTCAGTCTGTGAAGTTTCTGTTCTCCTTAGGGGTCCTTCCTTCCAGTGCCCAGTAGGTCTCCGTAGGATCACACTCACTCTTAGCTCCCTGATCCCTGAACGTCTTGTCTGCCGTCAGTCTCTGAAGTTTCTGTTCCTCCTTAGGGATCCTTCCTCCAGTGCCCAGCAGGTCTCCGTAGGATCACACTCACTGTTAGCTCCCTGATCCCGTGCTCCATCTTAGATCCCTGAACGTCTTGTCTGCCGTCAGTCTGTGAAGTTTCTGTTCTCCTTAGGGGTCCTTCCTTCCAGTGCCCAGTAGGTCTCCGTAGGATCACACTCACTCTTAGCTCCCTGATCCCTGAACGTCTTGTCTGCCGTCAGTCTCTGAAGTTTCTGTTCATCCTTAGGGATCCTTCCTTCCAGTGCCCAGCCGGTCTCCGTAGGATCACACTCACTCTTAGCTCCCTGATCCCTGAACGTCTTGTCTGCCGTCAGTCTCTGAAGTTTCTGTTCCTCCTTAGGGATCCCTCCTTCCAGTGCCCAGCAGGTCTCCATAGGATCACACTCACTCTTAGCTCCCTGATCCCTGAACGTCTTGTCTGCCGTCAGTCTCTGAAGTTTCTGTTCCTCCTTAGGGATCCCTCCTTCCAGTGCCCAACAGGTCTCCGTAGGATCACACTCACTCTTAGCTCCCTGATCCCTGAACGTCTTGTCTGCCGTCAGTCTCTGAAGTTTCTGTTCATCATTAGGGGTCCTTCCTTCCAGTGCCCAGCAGGTCTCCGTAGGATCACACTCACTCTTAGCTCCCTGATCCCGTGCTCCATCTTAGATCCCTGAACATCTTGTCTGCCGTCAGTC
Source organism: Calotriton arnoldi (assembly GCA_963921515.1). Lineage (NCBI taxonomy): Eukaryota > Metazoa > Chordata > Amphibia > Caudata > Salamandridae > Calotriton > Calotriton arnoldi. The sequence continues at coordinate 3,907,601 of CAWUFW010000456.1, forward strand.
TCTGAAGTTTCTGTTCCTCCTTAGGGATCCTTCCTTCCAGTGCCCAGCAGGTCTCCGTAGGATCACACTCACTCTTAGGTCCCTGATCCCGTGCTCCATCTTAGATCACTGAACGTCTTGAATGCCGTCAGTCTGTGAAGTTTCTCTTCTACTTAGGGGTCCTTCCTTCCAGTGCCCAGCAGGTCTCCGTAGGATCACACTCACTCTTAGCTCCCTGATCCCTGAACGTCTTGTCTGCCGTCAGTCTCTGAAGTTTCTGTTCATCCTTAGGGTCCTTACTTCCAGTGCCCAGCAGGTCTCCGTAGGATCACACTCACTCTTAGCTCCCTGATCCCTGAACATCTTGTCTGCCGTCAGTCTCTGAAGTTTCTGTTCATCCTTAGGGGTCCTTCCTTCCAGTGCCCAGCAGGTCTCCGTAGGATCACACTCACTCTTAGCTCCCTGATCCCGTGCTCCATCTTAGATCCCTGAACATCTTGTCTGCCGTCAGTCTCTGAAGTTCCTGTTCATCCTTAGGGATCCTTCCTTCCAGTGCCCAGCAGGTCTCCGTAGGATCACACTCACTCTTAGCTCCCTGATCCCGTGCTCCATCTTAGATCCCTGAACAACTTGTCTGCCGTCAGTCTCTGAAGTTTCTGTTCCTCCTTAGGGATCCTTCCTTCCAGTGCCCAGCAGGTCTCCGTAGGATCACACTCACTCTTAGCTCCCTGATCCCTGAACGTCTTGTCTGCCGTCAGTCTCTGAAGTTTCTGTTCATCCTTAGGGTTCCTTCCTTCCCAGTGCCCAGCAGGTCTCCGTAGGATCACACTCACTCTTAGCTCCCTGATCCCTGAACATCTTGTCTGACGTCAGTCTCTGAAGTTTCTGTTCATCCTTAGGGGTCCTTCCTTCCAGTGCCCAGCAGGTCTCCGTAGGATCACACTCACTCTTAGGGCCCGGATCCCGTGCTCCATCTTAGATCCCTGAACGTCTTGTCTGCCGTCAGTCTCTGAAGTTTCTGTTCTCCTTAGGGATCCTTCCTTCCAGTGCCCAGCAGGTCTCCGTAGGATCACACTCACTCTTAGCTCCCTGAACCCGTGCTCCCTGATCCCTGAACGTCTTGTTTGCCGTCAGTCTCTGAAGTTTCTGTT